>BLSH010101106.1:266581-282227 GCA_018402905.1 Glandirana rugosa | reverse complement strand
ATAAATGGTTTTACACTCCCCACATGAGTGCAAACACTCTATGACATATATTATTTTTCACTTTTTTTTATATCAAGTTTCTTTTATGTATAACATCATTTGCACTAGTGTATTTAGAGTTTGTATATGTAAAGATTTTTCGTTTTTTTCCATTCTCGTCTGTTATATAAGGCATTTCTCGTTGTTTTTTTACGTCTTTTGTGACTTTATAACGTTAAAGTATCTACGTGTGGTCTACGAAACTCCCTTCCTAACCATCTCCCATCTCAACTCGCTTGGGCTTGACATTTCAAGCTCCTTCCTTTTGCAGACCTCTAGGACTTTCCAGGACTTTGTTACAGCAATTTTCAAAACTTTTATTAAATTACCAGAACCCCGGACCCGAACCCGGACTTTTTTTGAAAAGCTGAGTTCGGGTCCGCGTCCCGAACACCCAAAAGTTCGGTACGGACCCGAACTTTACAGTTCGGGTTCGCTCAACTCTACCCTCTACCAATCCTTCCCTCAAAGCATCTGGTGTGCATCTATGAAATTGCAATATTTCAGTGTTTTCTGCATTTTTTTGTTGCTCTTTACGGAATATATTGTCTGCTCTTACCTTTTTTTGCTTTTTAGAAATGTATATGTTTGAGATTTATGTGATCACGTTTACTACAATATGTATTTTCTTTGAACTATATTTTTTTTCACTTTTTATTATATACAGTATCTCACAAACGTGAGTACACCCCTCACATTTTGGTAAATATTTTAGTCTACCTTTTCATGTGACAACACTGAAGAAATGACACTTTGCTACAATGTAAAGTAGTGAGTGTACAGCTTGTATAACAGTGTAAATTTGCTGTCCCCTCAAAATAACTCAACATACAGTCATTAATGTCTAAACCGCTGGCAACAAAAGTGAGTACACCCCTAAGTAAAAATGTCCAAATTGGGCCCAATTAGCCATTTTCCCTCCCCCAGTGTCATGTGACTCGTGCAGGTGTGTTAAATTTGGTGTTATCGCTCTCACTCTCTCATACTGGTCACTGGAAGTTCAACATGGCACCTCATGGCAAAGAACTCTCTGATGATTTGAAAAAAAGAATTGTTGTTTGACATAAAGATGGCCTAGGCTATAAGAAGGTTGCCAACACCCTGAAACTGAGCTGAAGCATGGCGGGCAAGACCATACAGTGGTTTAACAGGACAGGTTCCACTCAGAACAGGCCTTGCCATGTTCGACCAAAGAAGTTGAGTGCACATGCTCAGCATCATATCCAGAGGTTGTCTTTGGGAAATAGACGTATGAGTGGTGCCAGCATTGCTGCAGAGGTTGAAGGGTCGGGGGGTCAGCCTGTCAGTGCTCAGACCGTACGCTGCACGCTGCATCAAATTAGTCTGCGTGGCTGTCATCCCAGAAGGATGCCTCTTCTAAAGATGATGCACAAGAAAGCCCGCAAACAGTTTGCTGAAGACAAGCAGACTAAGGACATGGATTACTGGAATCATGTCCTGTGGTCTGATGAGACCAAGATAAACTTATTTGGTTCGGATGGTGTCAAGCGTGTGTGGCGGCAACCAGGTGAGGAGTACAAAGACAAGTGTGTTTTGCCCACAGTCAAGCCTGGTGGTGGGAGTGTCATGGTCTGGAGCTGCATGAGTGCTGCTGGCATTGGGGAGCTACAGTTCATTGAGAGAACCATGAATTCCAACATGTACTGTGACATACTGAAGCAGAGCATGATTCCCTCCCTTTGGAGACTGGGCCGCAGGGCAGTATTCCAACATGATAATGACCCCAAACACACCTCCAAGATGACCACTGCCTTGCTAAAGAAGCTGAGGGTACTGGCCAAGCATGTCTCCAGACCTATACCCGATTAAGAATCTGTAGGGCATCCTCAAATGGAAGGTGGAGAAGCGCAAGGTCTCTAACATCCACCAGCTCTGTGATGTCGTCATGGTGGAGTGGAAGAGGACTCCAGTGGCAGCCTGTGAAGCTCTGGTGAACTCCATGCCCAAGAGGGTTAAGGCAGTGCTGGAAAATAATGGTGGCCACACAAAATATTGTCCCAATTTGGACATTTTCCCTTAGGGGTGTACTCACTTTTGTTGCCAGCGGTTTAGACATTAATGGCTGTGTGTTGAGTTATTTTGAGGGGACAGCAAATTTACACTGTTATACAAGCTGTACACTCACTACTTTACATTGTAACAAAGTGTTGTTTCTTCAGTGTTGTCACATGAAAAGATAGAATAAAATATTTACAAAATGTGAGGGGTGTACTCACTTTTGTGAGATACTGTATATATACAATAAAATAAGTTATGTTTTGAACAATGCAGCCTCTTAGTGATATATCCTAGGGTAGTAAAAGTAATTGTCTACCATACATAAATGAAATATTACATAAAAATATGGAGGGTGAGTATTTATTAGGAAATAGGAATACATATTAATTGAAGCTTACAGATGATGATCTATATAAAGTATATGTATAGCCAAAACATTTTTTTGATTTGGATAAAGTAGGAAAGGATTAGAACCCTTGTCAAATATTTATTAGTACCAGCATTCCCTCAAGGTAGATTGTTCTGAGGATCATTGTCACCAAGACAAAAAATGATGGGAAAACCAAAAGTTTACAGCTGTCATCGGAACAGGAGGTAAGGGACAATCTTCCAATTGGGACACCTGTATTTTGTTAAAATCTGTCTAAGAGAGGATTTGCCCTCATTTATAAGAGATTTCCCCTCACTTCCTGAAGCATTTCTAAGACACAAGGCCTCGTTTATACTAGTGATTAGGGGGCAGTAAACCCACACAGTTGAGCTGCAGTTTTAACAGCACCCCCCCACCACTCCCTCTTTAGCTGCAAAGACAAGGTAGGATGTATATATATGCAGAGGGCCCCAATGGCCCCCACATATGCTGTGGCAAAAGATATTCCCGCAGTCGCGCTCAGTGGGTAGTACTGCCAACTGAATGGGGATGGGAGTGCAACCATGTCAATGCACGTGGTTGTGGCACGCTAATGCGGGGTTAAAGCAGGTGGTTAGGAGGTGATACAGTGCGTTCTCACCGCCTGCCAAATGATCTGAAGAGCAATCTAAACACAGATTGCTCTTCAGAGATCAACACTAGTGTAAACTAGTCCTTAAGAAAAATTTCCCTAACAGGACACAGACAGCAAAAGATAAATTAACAGAGGGCTTTAACCAGAGACATAGCTAAGAATCATGGGGCCCTATAGCAACATTTTGATGGGGCATCCCAGTTAAATCTCCTGTAGTAATTGGCCGTGTTAAAATGTTACTAAACCCAGGAGTCTGCTTTCACTATATCTCCCACAGTACACAGGATATGGAAATGCAATTATTTTAATAAATATAAACTGCTAAATATCTTTTCTCATCAGCAGTTTATAGCAGTCTTTTAACTTCTATCAGTGTCCGGTTAACCACTTCCGGACCACCGCCGTCATTATACGGCGGTACCGTTGAATACCGTTGTTAAGGTAGTAGATAGCTACCACAACCCCAGTATTTTTTTTAAACAGGTGGCCCGCTTTCAGATAAAAGTGGTCTCTGCGGCAGATTCGCCACGATATGACATTTATCAGGGGCAGTAGAGGTTCCTCCCCCTCCCGCCACTTTTCCGTTGTCTCCGCCGCTTACAGGGATGATCAGGTCCTCTTTCCTCAATGCCTGGATGCCAAGTGAGCGGAAGATGGTGCCTACTCGGCTCCATAGTATTGAAGGGCAGAAGCAACGTCAAACGTCTCTTCCGCCCAACGCTCTTAAAGGAGATTTTTTTTTTTTCTTAAATCTTAAATAAATGACATTTATTTATTTATTTATTTTTTATTGCATTTTAGTGTAAATATGAGACCTGAGGTCTTTTTGACCCCAGATCTCACATTTAAGAGGTTCTGGCATGCTTTTTTCTATTACAAGGAATATTTACATTCCTTGTAATAGGAATAAAAGTGACCCAAAATAGTTTTTTTTTAAATGGACAGTGTAAAAATAAAAAATAAAACGTAAAATAACTAATAATAAAAAAAAAATTAAAGCTCCCTGTCCCGCCGAGCTCGCTTACAGAAGCGAACGCATATGGAATTTGAGCCCCCATATGGAAAACCACACATTTGAGGTATCACCGCGATCGTTAGAGCGAGAGCAATAATTCTAGCACTAGCCCTCCTCTGTAACTCAAAACTGGTAACCTGTAGGAATTTTTAAATGTTGCAGATGGTGACTTTTAAGTGCCAAAGTTTGTCGCCATTCCACAAGCGGGCGCAATTTTGAAGCATGACATGTTGGGTATCAATTTACTCGGCGTAACATTATCTTTCACAATATAGAAAAAAATTGGGCTAACTTTACTGTTGTCTTATTTTTTTAATTCAAAAAGTGATTTTTTTTTCTGCTTGTAAGACTGCTATGCAAATACGGTGTGACATAAAGTATTGAAAAGACCGCCATTTTATTCTCTAGGGTGTTAGAAAAAAATATATAAGCTTTGGGGGTATCTAAGTAATTTTATAGCAAAAAAAAAAATGATTTTAACTTGTAAACACTGAATCTAGGGATTGCCCTATGAGACTGCAGGATCCCTGACCCTCTGTCTGGACAGTGCTGATTGGCCCTGTTCTGATCACGCGAGTGACTCCAAAGGCTCTGTAGTGTTAAGAAATGGATTGGCGACAGTGGAAGAAGGAGACAGATCAGAAAAGACAGGATCAAACAACCTTTTTTACATAATGCAGAGGATTAAGGCATTAGGTTCCACGGTGAGTATAACAAGCATGCTTTACTGCAAATACAGGCTGATTTTACTGTTGTGGGCTTAGTGCTTCCTGCAGGGCGTACATGGACGTCCTCCAGTTTCAGTGGTTGATGATGATGCCTGTACCTATAGGCATCATCCTTGTATCAATCTCTTCAGCCAATGATTCCCAATCTGGCAGAAGTGATCTAATTAGCCACTCGATCACTCCTGCGGGTGGCAGAAGGGGGTCTCATCCCTCCTCCCTCTGCTGCCTCTCCCGGGCTCTCCGGTCCCATCACAGAGGCCGGGAGCAATGCGGCCGGCGGCAATGTCTTCCCTGTACAGAGAGAGAGGAATTGACATTGTTCCTCTCTCTGTAACCCTAGAAACCGGGAGGGACGAGTTGTTAGTCACTTCCGGTTCCGCCTCTTTGTTTACCTGGCCACCAACGGCCAGGTAAGTAGCCGGACAGACTGATCTGTGTCTGATCAATTACATGGCAGGCCAGAGGAGAGATTTGGGGTCTAATAGACCCCAAATCTCTCCATAAAGAGGACCTGTCATGGCCCATGCTATCACAAGGGATCACAAGGGATGTTGTTCACCCCTTGTGATAGCAATAAAGTTAGTACAAAAAAAGTGAAAAAAATATATATATTTTTGTATAAAATAAATAAATAAATAAGCGCACAAAAAAAAATTGTGTTTGGAAAGCCACTACGCAAATACCAAGTGACATAAAAAATTACAACACCCACCACTTTATTCTATAGGGTCTCTGCTAAAATCTATATAGTGTTTGGGGGTTCTAAAGTAGATTTGTACATGTAGGAGCAAAGAGTCAGAAATGGCCCAGATAGCAAGTGGTTTTTAAGCGATGTCAAAATGTACCATTGAACTTAACATAGAGTATGACTGAAGGCAAGGCAAAAGGAGAGCAGAGCTGCCAGTGTAGTCACATTACCAGTCATATGCTCTTGTTTTATTGTAGTAGCAATAATAATACGAATGATGTTTATGTTATGTCAAAATTATTAATGTTCTTGCACACAATTCCTCTATAATTGTATACAGCACTTTTCTCCCTGAATACTCAAAGTGCTTTATCTGATGCTGGGCCAGATGGTGAGGCAGCCACCCTGGGCACATTCGGTGGAATATCATATTACGATCAATTTTAAACCGTCAATCAATCTACCAGCATGTCTTTGGAGTATGGGAGGAAGCCAGAGAAAGAAGGAGAACATCCACGCAAACCCAGGGAGCACATGTAACACGTGGATTGTGTTTTGGCCAAGACTTTAACCACTTACCTACCGGGCCACTTTTTTACATTTGGTGGTCACAAGCTAAAAACATTTTTTTTTGCTAGAGAATTACTTAGAACCCCCAAACATTATATATATATTTTTTTCAAACACCCTAGAGAATAAAATGACGATTGTTTCAATACTTTTTGTCACACGGTATTTGCGTAGCGGTCTTTCAAGCGCAATTTTTTTGGAACAATTTTACTTTTTTTGAGTTAAAAAATAAGACAACAGTAAAGTTAGCCCAATTTTTTTGCATATTGTGAAAGAGGATGTTACGCCGAGTACAGAGGCGTAACTAGAACCTTCAGGGCCCCGGTGCAAGAAATTATGAAGGGCCCCCTGACCCCTGGCCAGGGCCCTTCCCTCTTCCCACTGATCCTGGGACCCTTTACGCCTATTGTGGGTCCCTTTATTACGGTACTGCAGTGGGGCCCTTTCACAAGTTCTGCAGCAGGCCCCAGGGGGACCAGGGAAGCACACAGGGGCCCTGGGAACAGCAGAAGACAAGTAAACTGGATAGAGGAAAATGGAGGAGATTGGGTCCTCTAAATGCCACCCCCGCCATCCCTCCTATTCAGTTGTACAAGGGAGGCACATGGGCCCCCTGGACCATGGGGCCCGGTTGCAATTGCAACCCCTGCAACCCCTATCGTTACGCCCCTGGCCGAGTAAATAGATACCATACATGACACGGTTGAAAATTGCGCGCACTCGCGGAATGGCTACAAAGTCCGGTATTTAAAAAGATCCATAGGCGACGCTTTAAAATTTTTTAACGGTTACCAGGTAGAGTTACAGAGGAGGTCTTTTACTAGAATTATTTCTCACACTCTGGCGATCGCGGCGATACCTCACATGTGTGGTTTGAACGCCGTTTTCATATGTGGGCGCGACTTACGTATACGTTTTTTTGCTGCGCGAGCTCGCGGGGACGGTGACGATTTAAATTTTTTTTTTTTTTTATTTATTTATTTATTTTTAGCACTGTTCCTTTAAAAAAAAAAATCTGATCACTTTTATTGCTATCACAAGGAATGTAAACATCCCTTGTGATAGTAATATATGGTGACAGGTACTCTTTTTGGAGGGCCGGGGGGTCTATCCCTCCCCCCCATCCCTCCTTTGCACTTCACAGTATTCAGATTGCCAAAAACGGCGATTCTGAATGCTGTCACTTTTTTAAAATTGGCGCCGTTAGCCGCCGTGCAAACTGGAAGTGACGTTGTGGCGTCGCTTTCGGAATTTGCCAAAGGAGACCCGATCGGAGCCGATTACGGCTTCTGTCAGGTCTCCTTCCAGCCGGCGGACGCGCCGGATCGTCGCTCCAGTCTCCCGGTGGGATGGGAGGCCGGAGAAGAGCGGCGGAAGGCGGCGGGAGGGGGGTGTCCCCTCCCGCCCCCTGGGGTAACGACCGAGTGGCTCCCGAGCCAGATGGATAGCCCACCGCCAGCTCTAAAAAATTATACCAGGATATAGCCTGCAGGTGCAGGCTATGTCCCGGGAGAGCCGCTCAAACCCGACCGCCGCCTATTTACGGCGCTGGTCGGGAAGTGGTTAACCAGGAACCTCATTGCTGCAAGGCAGACGTGCTAACCACTAAGCCACTGTTCTGCCTATAAATCTCATACCACTTTTTTTTTATAGAATTAGAAACTTTAGCATAGGAGAATCGCTGGGATTTTTGACTGCATCGAGGTTTACTTTCAGTGTGAAGCAGAAGTTTAGAGGGCAATAAATCTACACCGTAAGACAGCTAAGCAAAAGCTTCTTACTGTGCAGAGGAGGATCAATGACTAGGGACAATCCCAAGGGCTGAGCCCCCCTAATAGGACCCCCTTCTATCCCGGCCCTCACGGCAGCCACATGGGCTGCTATGGCTATTTTTACACCACTGAATTTAACCCTTTCATAAAACAAAACATTTTAGCTATACATAAACTTGAACGGGTTAGTTTGCCTTCACAGAAAAAATGTCAAGGTGAACCAACGCCGGACATCCTTCCCCGCCCCCAACTGTACCAGGGATGCTAAGCTGTCAGGGCTCTTCAGCCAGTTCAGCAATAGGGATTAGAAATCTCCACTCTTCTCCCTCTTCTCTGTGCAGTGCTTCCAGTAAGAACCAGAGCGATTAGCTCTGCAGGCGCTGACCAATCAGAATGATCTGGTCCAACCAGAAAGTGCTGCATGGAAAAGGAGGAGAGTGGGGGCTTCAAATCCTGCAAAATATCAAATAGAAAGGGACTTTACAGATATGCTACCAGGCCCATGTAAAAACCAATTTTCACCAATAAAATTAAAGTGGTTGTAAACCTCAGTTATGGAATCTGAGTAAAACACATATATCGGTAGTGTTTACTTATCTCTCTTCAAAGCTCTAAGTGTGGTTTCTCTCTGGTGCTTCGTTCCTCAGTTATTAGCATGTGTCACTTCTGAGAAGTTTTCCAACACATGAGATAAATTTGTGTCAGGGAGGGAAAGCCCAGCATAGAGCTTGTCTATTCAGAACACAGTTCTTCTGCTATATGGAGGGGGTTGTGTTCCTTTCCTCCAATCTGTTCTCACACACTGTTACTGCAACTCTCCGCGCCCTCCTTTGTTTTCCTGACAGACGAAGAAAGATTTGAACACTTTTCTGCCCTTTTGAAGGGGTGAAGAGTAGAGAAGACTGCAGATAAACAAGTAAAACCTTTGAAGGAGGATTTTTTTCATCTCTGTGTATCATCTGAGGCCGTTCACTTCACTGGGGATATGTGAGGGTTTACAACCACTTTAAAATCACATTATTTTTATTATACAAAACCATAAAAAATCATCCTACACACACATATATGTATGTATATATAAAGATAAAACCAAAGTAGCCAGGGGTCAGCGTCCAAAATTGATTGAATTGGTCTACGCATTTTGCGGATCACCCCACACCCCGTTCTATCAACATGATGATTATAACTCACAATATTCTATAACCACACAAAACATCAGATGAAATGAAAACTTATAATAACTATTGAGAATGAACAGAATAAATACAATTTATAAAATATTTAAATCACTCTCTGACACAGGGAGGGAAGGAAATTTTTATAAAAAAATCTCTAATATATTACTATATTTTAATTATTTATAAAGTAAAAAAAACACATTTTTTTCTTTCCCTCTCGATGTAGGACAGTGATCTAAATATTTTATACTTTAAAAATTATATTTTGAAAATGTATTTGGAAATATTTGGAAATGTATTTATTCTGTTCAATCATAGTAGTTATTAACCACTTACCAACCGGAAGGTTTTCCAGCTTTAGGACCAGAGCACTTTTTGCGATTCGGCGCTGCGTCGCTTTAACTGACAATTGCGCGGTCGTGCGACGTTGTACCCAAACAAAATTTGCGTCCTTTTTTTCCCACAAATAGAGCTTTCTTTTGGTGGTATTTGATCGCCTCTGCGTCATTTCTGTTCACTGCTATAAACAAAAGAAGAGCGACCATTTTACAAAAAAAACCCAAAATTCTTACTTTTTGCTAAAATTCAAATCCAAAAATATATAAAAACACATTTTTTTTCACCGTTTTTGGCCAATTTATATAATTCCTCATATTTGTGATAAAAAAAATTGCAATCAGCGTTTATTGATTGGTTTGCGCAAAAGTGGCCGCGTTTACGGATGGTGAGAATTCATTTCTGGTGTTTTTATTTTTTTTAAATTTTTTACTAGTAATGGCGGCGATCTGCGATTTTTAGCGGTAATGCGATATTTCAGCGGACATGTCGGACATTTTTGACACTTTTTTGGGACCAATGACATTTATTCAGCGATCAGAAATTTAAATGTCCACTGATTACTGTATAAATGGCATTGGCAGTGAAGGGGTTAACCTGCAGGGGGAGATCTAGGGGTTAACTGTGTTCCCTGGGTGTGTTCTTACTGTGGGGGGGGGGGTTGGGCTAACATGGGCATGAGAGATCTAACTGATCCCAGTGACAGGGATCAGTAGATCACTCATGCCCCTACTAACAGAGCGGGGAACCGCCGTGTTTACATCGGCGGTTCCCCGTTCGTTCCCTGTGGCCGCTCATCGCAGCTCGCCGGCAGACATCGGGTCCGCCCGAGCCGCGGGCACACTCCTCAGGAGTGCGGCGGGTGCGCACGCGCCCCCTAGTGGCCGATTGCAGATCGCCGTCTTTTTACGGCGATTCGCGCTCAGCATCCCGACTGCCGCCGTGAAAACACGGCGCACGGTCGGGAACTGGTTAAAGTGATACTAAAGTCTTGTTTCTTTTTTTTTTGTTAAAAATAACAAACGTTATACTTACCTCCTCTATGCAGTTGGTTTTGCACAGAGCAGCCCCGATCTTCCTCTTCTAGGGTTCCTCTTCTTCCTGGCCCCTCCCTCCTGTTGAGTGGCCCCACAGCAAGCAGTTTTCTATGGGGGCACCTGAGCCAAGTCGCAGCTCCCTGTGTCCATTCAGACACTGAGCTGGCCCCTCTCTCTCCTCATTGGCTCACTGACTTTGATTGACAGCAGTGGGAGCCAATGGCAGTTTGCTGCTATCTCAGCCAATAAGGAGGGAGAGTCCCAGCCAGCCGAGTCTCTCGTGCAACATCACTGGAGAGAGAAGGGGCTCAGGTAAGTATTAAGGGGGCTGAAGGGGGCTGCTGCACACAGAATGTTTTTTATCTTAATCACTTCAGCCCCGGAAGGATTTCACACTTTAGGACCAGAGCACTTTTTGCGATTCGGCACTGCGTCGTTTTAACTGACTATTGCGCAGTCATGCGACGTTGTACCCAAATGAAATTTGCGTCCTTTTTTTCCCCACAAATAGAGCTTTCTTTTGGTGGTATTTGATCACCGTTGCGTCATTTCTGATCGCCGCTATAAACAAAAGAAGAGCGACAATTTTGCAAAAAACACATTTCTTACTTTTTGCTAAAATACAAATAAAAAAATATATATATATAAAAAAAACATTTTTTTTCAACGGTTTTGGCCAATATATATTCTTCCTCATATCTGTGATAAAAAAAAATCACAAACTGCATTTATTGATTGGTTTGCGCAAAAGTTGCCGCGTTTACGGATGATGAGAATTCATATCTGGGGTTTTTATTATTTGTTTTTATTTTTTACTAGTAATGGTGGCAATCTGTGATTTTTAGCGATACTGCGATATTGCGGCGGACATGTCGGACCATTTTGACACTTTTTTGGGACCATTGGCATTTATACAGCGACCAGTGCTATAAAAATGCACTGATTATTGTGTAAATGCCATTGACAGTGAAGGGGTTAACCTGGGGGGCGCACTAAGGGTTAACTGTGTTCCCTGGGCGTGTTCTAATTGTGTGTGGGCTGCCCTGGCAGGGGAAGGGGAGTGATCACAGCTTCCATATAGAGGAAGGCTGTGATCACAGTCCTTCCCCCCTCACAGAACGGAGATCCGTGTTTACATGCACGGACCTCCGTTCTTTCACTACGGGGGGGGGGGCATCGCGGGTAGCCGGCGGAGATCGTTCCCTGGTCCCCTCGGAACACAGTGAGCGCGCGCTGCCATCATATGACGCCGATTTGCCTAGCAGAGCCATCTTGTCGCCGTCAACCTGCGGTTGACGTTCGGCAAGTGGTTAATGCATAGAATGCATTAGGATAAAAAATCTTCTGCCTTTACAGTCACTTTAAGTTTTCATTTCATATGATGTTTTTATGGTTATAGAATATTGGAGGTTATAATCATTGTGCTGATAGAACAAAGGCCCTAGGTCCATGAAGCACGTAGACTAATTTAATTCATTTTGGATGTCGACCCCTGGTGATTTTATGGTAAAAACTGGTTTATATATATATGGGCCTGGTGGCATATCTGTAAAGTCCCTTTCTATTTGAAATTGTGCTGTGTGTTATATTTGGGATGATACCCCAGCCTAGATGGTGTAATTAGATATTGTTGGTTCCACCACCTATTATGTAAAAGATGAATTTCAAATCCCCACAGCACTGGACCAGCTGACAGCTCAGCAATCCCTGGAGGTAAGTACAGTGGGAGGTGGAAAAGTTACCTTTAATTTTTTCTGTAAAAGTGAACTAACATTTTAAATCAAGATAATCTGTTTTCCCCTAGAAACCTGGACAAACATTGCCTATAATTTCTACTTGCTGATAATAAAGTTCATATTGTCCAACAAGTGAAATGCAACCTTGCTTATTTCATTTATTCCAAGTCTAACAACCACTAATATAAATGTGCCAATTTAGAGTTGGCGCCAGACTTCCAATCCTTGAGTAAAATTGTTAGAAAGTGAAAAATGAGCTATGATGTCGCTGTGTTGTAACACTAGTGACCATAAAACAAAATGAAAGTAAAGGTTGTGGCACTTGTTACTGCACAAATTAATGTTCAGATTAACGTGGAATCTCCCCTCCTTACTCCTCTCGGGGGTTGCTAAGGTGATGATACACTGGTATATACAGATGTATACACAATGGTGGGTCACAGACCTCTATATCTCTCTTATCTTATGGCATCTCAATGCTCTGCTGCTCCCTTATAACGGTGGTGACGGATCCGTTTGATCGGTTTGTTATAGCGGTATTGAATATCAACAATTGTAATTACACATTTTTGGCACTCTATGTACCCCCCCCCCCCCCATTGATTATTGCCGGTGACTTTAATACAGTGCTGTCCCCTGCCTTGGATAGATTTCAAGCGGATGCTGCAGCGATATTCCCACTAGCCACATCTGCACATAGATACAATCTTGTGGATTGCTGGCGTAGTAATTGCCCCCAGCTGCGGGAGTATTCTTACTTCTCCTCTACATATAAGTCCCTTTTAACAATAGATATGGGTTTTGTATCCGCTCGATTTTCTCTGTAGGGTAGTGGAGGTCTCCTATCTCCCAAGAGATATCTCAGACCACTCGCCCTTGCTCCTCCAGTTTAGTCTACTGCCCGCTAGAGGATATAATATGTGGCATCTAAGCCCCCTGTGGTTGAAGGAGGAACACTTCTTCTTAGCTACCACCAAAGATATTGCTAGTTACTGGACAATTAATAATGAGAGTACTACCTATTTGCTTTTATATTGAGAAATAAACATACTACACTATGAGACTTTTTACATGTCTCCTGTGGAGTCATTTTCGATTATTCCAGTCCTACTATGAATCCACAATGGAAGGGGTAGGTGCCAGCAGTGGAAACAATTGATTTTCCCAAATGCGTTATTTCACCATCCTGCAATAGGGGTCAAAAATTTCTGGTGAGTTGCTACCTTTTCTATTTTGAGCACCGGTGGATGAAAAGGAATTAGGAACACCTGGATATGAGTTACCTACATGGTGTTGGGCTAGATCTCACATGGACATTTGATGTTGCTTTTATAAGATATTGATTTGCTATATATCTTTTGTGGACACCGTCTTTTAATTCATGCACGTCTTAATTTTTATATGCAATTTGCAGCATATTTTTGCACAGCTTGAGCTAAGTCAGCGCCACCACCTTTACTTTCATTTTGTTTTATGCTAACAACCACTAAGCCCTTCCAGACACATAATCAGGGCTCGACACACTGAAAAAAACAGGGCAATGCTAAAGAAAAGAAAATCGAAGAGCTCTGTCTGTCCAACATGCAGCAGGTGAACAGGAGCAGATCTGCCCCAACTTGCAGTCAGCATCAATGGAGTAGATGTTTGCCTTAGGGGATAAACTACAACTATGTATATGATCTTAAAAATGTATAAATGTAAAAGAGAAAAATGAATGCGTGTTGAAAAAAATGTATGGATTGATGTCTTAAAATTGTTTGTGCATTGATGTGCTGAAAGGGCAGCAAGTGTATAAGAAGGATGTGTAGAAGTGACTTTTCTTAAAAAAACTAAGTGACACATTGGCTTAAAGTGCCGACTCTTCTGACCCATGACTTTCCATTTCCCTGATATGTCATGGTAGATGTAGGGTTAGGTAACAACTGTGCTCAGTAAAGCTTTTAAATCTGAGTTTTGGAAAATGACATGGGCACACTTGTTTAGTGGTGGGAAAGGGAAATAGGCTAGGAAAGGGAAAAGGGATCCCTGCTGAACAAGGCAGCATAGGGGAACCCAATGAACAGCATCATGGAAAAAATATGGATTTTACCAACCAGACTGGACCCAGATTTGCAAAAATTGTTTTGCTGATGATCTCTGCTGATTGTATTATTTTACCATAGCAGAAAATCTCCTTTTCCTGGCTCATTTCCACTAAGGCAGTGCTGGTAAAATTATGTTGGCCATAAGTATCACATTTTGTCTGAATCCTGCTGAATTTGTTCTGTGGGTTGCCCTATCAGCAACACCCAGATTTAGAAAAGTAAGTTTTTCATTGAACTTTTTTTCAAATGAGCCAGGTGGAAAATTGTCAGCCGAGTCAAGTATTCTGACAACCAGCACCTGAAGGTTAGCCCAAAGCAGGAGCTTTCTCCATCCACGCTGTAGCCTGAGTGATTAGCCCCCGTTCACACCAAATACGACTTTGAAATTGCACAACTTCACTTGAAATCGCACAGTTTAAAAGCAACAGGTCAGTGCGACTTTAAGAGAAACTTGGCTGACATCTGTGCGACCTTATGCACAGATGTCTATGCAAGTGGCACCTGAAATTGCAAAAAATAGTGCAGTAACATTTTTTTTTAAAATTGGTACGGCACCGCAAACTCGCACCAATTTGAACAGTTCCATTACCAGTGTGGCCTGTCAAATCCCAGGCTTGCTGTGTAATAATAACTGTGTATGTAAAATGAAGCCATTTTTTTAATAAAATGTAGAGGGGTTTGAGCTTTTGTTTTTTATGTACAGTATCTCACAAAAGTGAGTACACCCCTCACATTTTTGTGAATATTTTATTATTATTATATTATTATATCTTTTCATGTGACAACACTGAAGAAATGACACTTTGCTACAATGTAAAGTAGTAAGTGTACAGCTTGTATAACAGTGTAAATTTGCTGTCCCCTCAAAATAACTCAACACACAGCCATTACTTCACTTAGGGGTTTACTCATTTTTGTTGCCAGCGGTTTAAACATTAATGTCTGTGTGTTGAGTTATTTTGAGGGGACAGCAAATTTACACTGTTATACAAGCTGTACACTCACTACTTTACATTGTAGGAAAGTGTTATTTCTTCAGTGTTGTCACATGAAAAGATAGAATAAAATATTTACAAAAATGTGAGGGGTGTACTTACTTTCGTGAGATACTGTATGTGCCCCCAGTGGGGAGATTTACCCCTCTACTTTTCCTCAGGCCCATTGCCTCTGGTCATGGACAAAAAGGAAGAAATGGAATGGGCCGCACTCCAATAAAACGCTTTTATTGCATCAAAAATTTAAAATCCATATTAGGCAGAAGTATGGGTACTAAAAGCAGCTGACGCGTTTCACACCCTCATGGGCGCTTAGTCATAGCTGTATTTGCCATTTGCCTTGCCTCTGGTACACAAAAATAATGGGAAATCCAACATTTTTCAGTAATGGCAAGAAGTAAATTTCTAAATGCGTAAACCTAGAGATTCGCGGGTACTCCCGTAC
>BLSH010101106.1:236520-251718 GCA_018402905.1 Glandirana rugosa | reverse complement strand
TTTTTTTTCTAGACATATTAATGGAAAAAGTCAGCCAAAACCAGACCAGCTTACTAGAACGTCGAGGGCACAGTCCCTTAAGACCCCCCGCCACTGTAGTGGTTATTCGAGAGTATCGGGTCGTAAACAACCACGTGGGAATACAGGGGACATCGACGGCGAGTCCCCTCGGTACCCTAGTACACTGACCTGGCCCCACTTGACTTTTTTCCATCCATATGTCTAGAAATAAATCTATCCCATCCGTCGTATCCATCGTCCTCCCCCCCCCACTAAAAAATTCTCATCAATTCCAATCCGTCCTTAAGGTGAAATTGGAGGGACCGCAATACTAAGACAGACAAGAATTGCAGGCCTATAATACATAACACCACATTTCCTTACAAAACAATTGCAACGCTTTTGGTACAAAATTCCAGACAGAATCATAACGCCAGGGAGGTTAAAGTGGAATTCCTGCCTAACCTTAACTACTCTTAAAAAATCACCCCCCCCCTCCTGCTACCTATGCTGCCTACCCTATCTAAATAAAGATCTGTATACCTACCTTTTTTCAGTTCACCCCGGTCCAGTCACATGATCCCATGGCTCCCCTGAGCGGCAGCTACAGGGGACATAAGGGTGCACCAACAAATGCTGGGCTATGAGAGCTTATTGGTGATGTCACCGCCCCCCAGAATTCCCTGACACGGGAGCTGCAAGATCATTCGACCAGACCAAAACCGACTGAAAAAGGTAATTATACAGATCTTTTTTTTAAATAGGGTAGGCAGGATAGGTAACAGGAGGGGGAGGTGAAATTTTTAAGAATAGTTAACGTTGGGTAGGAATTCTGCATTTGTTATCCTTTTTTGCATGTCAGTGCTTCTAATCTTTTTCAGCCACGTCCCGTCTACATGCCCTTGGTCCAGTGTTGGCTGCACATCATTTCTCTGGATTGGCTTCCTGATAGTGATGAGGGTGGATGTTGGTGTAATGTGCGTCGATACGGCTGCTGGTAGTCTTCACCAGGGAATCATGCTACAGGGTGACAACACAGGAGGACAATTGTTGTGCCTAAACTAAGGATCTTCATGGCAAGATCACCAGCTGCATATTTATTAATATTGAAGACAACTGTAGGAATTACATTAACATGTTAAATTTTACATGAGATTTCACAAGCTGGGTCTAGATCTACTTTAAATACCTTTTGTTAAATGGCCACTAAAGTGTCACTCTGCTCTCGAGACTCCAGCCTGAAACTGAAAGGTACTGGGTTCTCCCACGATAAAGATGTGTTGGGTATTTGGGAAATGGGAGTATGTTCCAATGCCTTACCTCTGGTGTCCACCTACACATGGGCAGAGACTGTTATGAATAAAGCTTTCCTTTAAGATTACAGGACCAACTCTATTGTTTGTACACAGGCTGGTAGCAATAAACTGGTTGTAAACCTTTACATATAGCCAGTGAAGTGACTAGCCTCAGGTAATACATGGAGATGAAACAAAACCTCCTACATAAGTTGTATCTGTTTATCTATGGTATTCTCTTCTCTACATCTATTCAAAGTCCAGAATTTACACAGCTTATCTGAGATTCCAGAAAGCAGTGGACAGGGGATTGAAGTTACACCCTGCAGAGCTCAGTGAAGAGAGCTCTGAGAGCTGACTGGAGGGAAGGTATACACCCCCCTTCATAGAGCACACAGGAACAGAGTTGAGGCTGTCAATCACAGGCGGTGTGCTGGAGATCCTACCCCTGTCACCTTTTTTTCTCTTGGTGTCAGGAAAACTTGTGAGAAGTGACTCATGCAGATAGGAGAGGAATTGGGCAGCAGACAAATGACACTTAGTGCTGTGGACAGAGACAAGTACACACTTGCTCATATTTCATGTTGGAGGTTTACAACCACTTTAAAGCAGTCAGCAGAAAGCTGTTCAACCTTTAATAGAGATACCAGTCCATATCTTGTGCCAGGCTAATATTTCTTGCTATATGTTTGTGAATGTGTGGAGGTGGGTGGAGGGTGGTTATGTTGTTTTTTTTGCGGCTTAAAAACATTCACTGCCAAGCTTTAACCACTTGCCGACCGCCCGCTGCAGCATAACGGCAACAAGGCGGTTCGTTATCGCGAACCGCCGTCACAGGATAGCGGCCGCGATAACTAGCATTGTGAGCGCGCGCGCCGCCGGAGGCGCGCTTGCGCGCTCACTGTGTTCGGGGGGAGCCAGGGAGCGGGTAGGGCGGACTCGATCGCCGCCGGCTACCCGCGATGGCTCCCCCGCACTGAAAGAACGGAGGTCCTTGTATGTAAACACGGACCTCCGTTCTGTTGAAGGGGGAAGGGCGATGATCACAGCCTTCCTGTAAATGGAAGCTGTGATCATCCCCTTTCCCCAGCCAGGGCAGCCCACACACAGTTAGAACACGCCCAGGAAACACTGTTAACCCTTAGAGCGCCCCCTGCAGGTTAACCCCTTCACTGCCAATGGCATTTACACAGTAATCAGTGCATTTTTATAGCACTGATCGCTGTATAAATGCCAATGGTCCCAAAAAAGTGTCAAAATGGTCCGACATGTCAGCTGCAATATCCCAGTCCCGCTAAAAATCGCAGATCGCCGCCACTACTAGTAAAAAATTAAAAAAATATAAACACCCCAGAAATTAATTCTCATCATCCGTAAACGCGGCAACTTTTGCGCAAACCAATCAATAAACGCCGATTGCGATTTTTTTTTACCAAAAATATGAGGAAGAATATAAATCGAACAAAACCGATAGAAAAAAATGTTTTTTTTAATTTTTTTTGGATTTGTATTTTAGCAAAAAGTAAGAAATTTGTTTTTTTTTTGCAAAATTGTCGCTCTTCTTTTGTTTATAGCGGCGATCAGAAATTACGCAGAGGGGATCAAATACCACCAAAAGAAAGCTCTATTTGTGGGAAAAAAAGGACGCAAATTTCGTTTGGGTACAACGTCGCACGACCGCGCAATTGTCAGTTAAAGCGACGCAGTGCCGAATCACAAAAAGTGCTCTGGTCCTAAAGTGTGAAATCCTGCTGGGGCTGAAGTGGTTAAAGGAGTTGTAAAGGCAGGTTTTATTTATCTTAATGCATTCTATGTATTAAGATTAAAAACCTTCTGTGTGTAGCAGCCCCCAGCACCCCCTAATTACTTACCTGAGCTCCTTCTCTCTGCGGTGATGTCCACAAGTGTCTTAGCTGTCCCAGACACTCCTCCAGATTGGCTGAGACACAGCAGCGGCGCCATTGTTAATCAAAACCAGTCAGCCAATCAAGGGAGAGAGGGGACGGGGCTCCTAGACCGAATGGATATATGGAGCTCTGACTCGGCTCGGGGGCCCCCATAGAAAGCTGCTGGCTGAGGGGGCACTTGATAGGAGGGAGGGGCCAGAAGAACAGAAGAGAGACCCAAGAAGAGGAGGATCCGGGCTGCTCTGTGCAAAACCAACTGCACAGAGGAGGTAAGTATAACATGTTGTTATTAAAAAAAAAATGAGCCTTAGGCCTCATATACACGGGTGTATGTTTTAAAAATAAGCAAAACGTTGGGTCCGATGTCAGGGAAAAGTCTGCGTTTTTTTCGGCGTTTTGCATCAGCGTTAATAGGCGTTTTTTTTTTTTTTTAAATCCTCTGCTATTTTTCAACCTAAAAACAGCGGCGTCAAAAACGCTGGTTAACGCTGGTACTGCGTTAGTGGCTGTTAGGGAGCGTTTTGCGCTGTCGGCATCAAAAAAGGCCAAAATATTAGAGCCTCAGAACGCACTGGCTGTGGGTTCTAGTTTCAGCTCACTAACACCGACGCCCTCTACATCTAAAAAACGTCTGCGTTTTTATGGGGCCATTGACTAACATGAAGAGCTGCAAAAATGCCAAAAAATGTTGGCGTCAAAAAACGCCCGTGTGTATGAGGCCTTAAAGAGGAAGTAAACCCAGATGGGGTTCACTTCTTCTACATTCCCCTGCAAAGTAGAAGCACAATGGGCTACTATGCATCGCATAGTATCCCATTACGTGCCACTTACCTGCAAACGAAGCCTACGGCGTCCAGTGCTGTCCCCTGTGCTGACAGCGTCCATATTCTGCCCCTCTTCCTTCCAGGGCCATGATCTACGGCTCTGTGATTTGCCGGAGTTGCGTGATGGCATACGCGTGGGAGCCGCCAGTCACGGCACGATCACAGTGAAGGAACGGCACGGAGGCCATTTCTTCATTGTGCATGTGCCAAAATGATGTTGGCACATCTAGGAAACGGTATATCTTCTAAACTGTGCAGGTTTAGGAGATATGCAGGGCACCTACAGGTAAACCTTATTATAGGCTTCCCTGTAGGTGAAAGTGATTGTCTCGAGTTGACAACCACTTTAACAATCACTTTAACAACAAAGGATCAGCACTGGATAGCTCCTTAAATAACCTAAAATTGTAAGCCTGGTACTGCCATAAAATATGCATCATTAACACCACCTCTGATTATTGTTTGGCATACTATGCAATTTTTCATATAACAATTCATAATGAATAAAACACGAATCTGCTGAGCTGCTGAGCGACATTTACAATTAAAACTATTTTCTATTCTCTGGCACATGATGGACTGGGACAAATAGGTTAAGTAATTAGTATAAAATATACTCTAGCTCTTTTTTTAACTAGTTTGCATGCTCTGATACTTAGGTCTCATACACACTGGAGGTTTTTACAGCTGCTATTTTTGTCTTCAGACATTTTTTTTCTGCCACCAGTAAACTCCCCAGCATTAGGGTTGCCATATCATCCCTTTAATCCAGGACACATATGAATTACACAGGTTGTTCTGAGGCTAATTTAATGCAGATAAGGCACCAAGTAAGTTTAATTACCACCTTAATCAGCCACAGAACCTGTGCAATTAATATGTGTCCTGGATTAAAGGGATGATGTGGCAACCCTACCCAGCATGCTATCCTAGCTATGTGTCCATGCACACATAGGCTGTTATCAGTGTTTTTTGGCAGGGGAGGGGCGTTTTCTGGCTGGAAAAAACAAGAACTAGTGGGGGGTTCAGCTGTAAAAATGCTCTAACTCTGATAAAAGCTTAAAAATTGTATAAAACGCCACTGCAAAAATGCTGCAAGACTCATTCTACAGCCACAGCTTTCTACAGCTAACGCTATGGCATTTTTATAACGTCCAGTGTACATGAGGCCTTAGAAGCAGTTTACGTGTTTCCTGCAATGTTACTTTTAGGTGGTTTGTGGCTAGAATGGTGCACCTTGCATGGCATAATGTCATTTTTATAAATGGGTTTAACAATGGATTAATGGCTAATATATGTCCCCATTTATCGCATCTGCAGGGATCATATTAATGTCATGTCAATAGCATGTTGGTGGATGACACAGTAACAAATGTAACAGCATCTTGTGACATTTAATCACCATTTCTGTAATTAAATCAGATTCGGCCCTTCTCCAAGAAATACAGGTTAAGTAAATAGAGTGTTTCTTTTAAAAGGATTTGGCCATGAAGCAAAACACCTATGTGACTAATCCACAATGAGACATTGCCTTTCTGGTGTCCCATGAGGCTGCTTCCATTGTCTGTAAGGCCACTCTCATTACAGGGCTTGTGCCTGCAACTAGAGAGGTCAGGGATGGCTTGTTTTAAAGATCATTTACTGCGTGTTTAGAAAATGTAAATACTTGCATGTCTGTGTGTATATGATATCGCACCTTGATCAGCTCGGTTTATACATAACCAGCCCTGCAGAACTTGGCTGGTTCCCAGCTCCGAAAACATCAGCAGTGTATCCCACTGTACTCAGTGCTTTGAGCATGTTTGCTCTTTGACAAAGTGCTGGGTACAGCAGTAAATGTGTCAGGTTTTATCGTTTTATCCTGTGCTGATCTTGAAAATGAAGGAAATACGTTTTTAGTGGGCACTGTGGGATTGATTTAGTAAAACTGCATAGTGCAAAATCTGGTGCAGCTGTGCATGGTAACCAATCAGCTTCTATCTTTAGCTTGTTCAATTAAGGGCCGGTTCACATTGTAGCGAGGCGGAGCGGCGCGATGCGGCGCTCCAGGCGATCTCAAAGCGGCTTGCTAGGAGACTTCTATCATAGAAGTCAATGCAAGCCGCCTGAGATCGCCCTAAAAATAGTGCAGGGACCATTTTTCTAATGCGGAGCGAAGCGATTCGCTCCTATTAGAACGGTCCCATTTGCACAGCATTGAGGCGAATTGTCAGGCGACTCAAGTCGCCTGACAATTCGCCTAGATGTGAACGGGCCGCGAAGTCGCGCCGCTCCGCCCCGCTGCAGTGTGAACCGGCCCTAAGCTTTATCAAAATAAAAAAAAATAAAAAACTCTGGAAGTTGATTTCTATGCAGCGCTGCACCAGATTTTGCAATTAACACTTTTGGTAAATAAACCCCAGTGTGGGATCTCCTCTTTTTCTTTGTTTGGATTTTGCATGTACATACAGAAGATTTGCCAGAGGTTCACTTTAAGTCAGCTTTTCAGGCAGACCTGAACGGATGCTCCATTATCCTCTATGGAGCGACATATGTCAGCGGTGACATCCAATCTGCTCTGATCCATTAAATACAGATGGATGGAAGCCCTATTTTCCATCCGTCTGTCGGATCGGATGAACATGGACAGACGGTCCGTGTTCATCCAATCCTCCATAGAATACAGAGACGGTCTGGTCAACCGCTGAGCAGCAGAGCCCGTCAAAACAGACTCCGCTCGTCTGAAAGGACCCTAAGGCTGAGTTCACAATGCAGCATGGAGCTGCTCGCAGCAGGGGTCCAGTGAGTCTAGGGTTACCACATCATCCCTTTAATCCAGGACACATATTAATTACACAGGTTTTGTGGCTGATTAAGGTGGTAATTAAACTCACTTGGTGCCTTATCTGCATTAAATTAGCTTCAGAACCTGTGTAATTCATATGTGTCCTGGATTAAAGGGATGATGTGGCAACCCTAAGTGAGTCCCTGTTCACTGTTTCAGGTCTGATTGATTGAATTTTTGTCTGAATTCTGACCTGAAATGGACCAAAAGAAGCACAGGACTCTTGTGCAATTTGCAACGGAGCCACTCCAGAGATGTGTGAACCGGCTCCATAGAGAGCTCACAATCTCCTGACATGCAAATTGGATGCGGGGAAACCCACATCCAATTTGCAATAGTGTGAACCCAGCAAGTCAGCAAAAATCAGTTGAGAGAGAAAGTGAGATTAAAAATGAGTGAAGTATTTGTTAAACTGTTACTAAACTCACAACATAATATCAGTCTGTATATGCAGTAAAGCATGCTTGTTATACTCACTGTGGAACCTAAGGGGTTAATCCTCTGCATTGTGTTAAAAGGTTGTTTGATCCTGTCTTCTCTGACCCTCCTCTTCCTTTACTGTCCCCAATCTAACTGCTGATAGAACAGAGACCAGGGGGCACATGCTCAGTTTGGTGTGTATTGCTAGAGAGTTTTTTTGGGAGGGTGCATATGATCAGCATAGGGCCAATCAGCACTGTCCAGACAGAAAGTTAGGGGTCGTGCAGGCTCAGATGACCGTCATAGGAGAATGAAAACTCCTCCTACAAGCTTTAACCAGACACTGATAGAAGTCACAAGACTGCTATATACTGCTCATGAGAAAACGTATTCAGGGGTTTATATTTACTAAACTAATTGAATTTCCATGTTCTGTGTACTGTGGGAGACCAGATATTGTGAATGCAGGGTCCTGGGTTTAGTAACACTTTAAGGCCAACTCCAGGAATATGAAAACATCTACCATTGCTGTGACCCGACGTGGGCCCCCCCCCCCTTCCCTCCTGCACTGCAAGGATGAAATGCCCATTTGTGTCTCCAATGCTGGGACTGGTCCTTCACAGTCACCTCTGATAATCCCTCATATTTATTCAGTGCACCACACCAAATATCAGTCTCATCTCCACTGAATCACTTCGCTAAGTGGAAGAGTGGGACTGATAATAAAGTTGGCAGTGCCTCCACCCACGACAGGGCCTCTGTGAACAGAGGGGATTCCTTAACTGGGAAATTAAAGTGATTGTAAAGACTTTTATTTGCAAATACTGCCTACTGGCGTAACCTCCACACTCTTCTCCTGCAATTACTGCCTCTTATCATACCCTCCACACTCCTCTCCTGCAAATACTGCCCACTGTGATACCTTTCACACTCCTCTCCCTCAAATACTGCCCACTGTCATACCCTTCACGCTCCTCTACTGTAAATACTGCCCACTGTCATACACTCTACACTCCTCTCCTGCAAATACTGCCCACTAGCATACCCTCCATACTCCTCTCCTGCAAATACTGCCTGCTGGCGTACCCTCCACACTCCTCTCCAGCAAATACTGCCCACTGTCATACCCCAAACACTCCTTTCCAATACTGCCCGCTGCCATACCTTCAACACTTCTCTCCCTCAAATACTGCCCACTGTCATACCCTCTACACTCCTCTCTCACAAATACTGCCCACTGTCATATCCTTCACACTACTCTCCTGCAATTACTGCCCACTGTCATACCCTTCACACTACTCTCCCTCAAATACTGCCCACTGTCATACCCTTCACACTCCTCTCCCTCAAATACTGCCCACTGTCATACCCTCCACACTTCTCTCCCTCAAATAACGCCTACTGTCATACCCTCCACACTCCTCTCCTGCAAATACTATCCACTATCATACTCTCCACACTCCTCTCAGGCAAACACTGCCCACTGTCTTACCCTCCACACTCCTCTCCTGCAAATACTGCCTATTATAATACCCTCCACACTCCTCTCCTGCAAATACTGCCCACTGACATGCCCTCCACACTCCTCTGCTGCAAATACTGCCCACTGTCATATCCTCTACACTCCTCTCCCACAAATACTGTCCACTGTCATACCCTTAACCACTTCAGCCCCGGAAGGATTTCCAGCTTTAGGACTGGAGCCCTTTTTGCGATTCGGCGCTGCGTCACTTTAACTGAAAATTGCGCGGTCGTGCGATGTTGTACTCAAACGAAATTTGCGTCCTTTTTTTCCCCACAAACAGAGCTTTCTTTTGGTGGTATTTGATCACTGCTGCATCATTTCTGATCACCGCTATAAACAAAAGAAGAGCGACAATTTTGCAAAAAAACCCAAATTTCTTACTTTTTGCTAAAATACAAATCCAAAAAAAAAAAATTATATAAAAAAACATTTTTTTTCACCGTTTTTGGCCGATTTATATTCTTCCTCATATTTGCGATAAAAAAATACGGATGGTGAGAATTCATTTTTGGGGTTTTTTTTTTATTTTTTACTAGTAATGGCGGTGATCTACGATTTTTAGCGGTACTGCGATATTTCAGCGGACATGTCAGACCATTTTGACACTTTTTTGGGACCATTGGCATTTATACAGCGATCAGTGCTATAAAAATGCACTGATTACTGTGTAAATGCCATTGGCAGTGAAGGGGTTAACCTGCAGGGGGCGCTCTAAGGGTTAACTATGTTCCCTGGGCATGTTCTAACTGTGGGGGGACTGCCCTAGCAGGGGAAGGGAAGTGGTCGCAGCCTCCATATACAGGAAGACTGTGATCACAGCCCTTCCCCCTTCACAGAACGGAGGTCCGTGTTTACATACACGGACCTCCGTTCTTTCACTCCGGGGGGGCCATCGCGGGTAGCCGGCGGCAATCG
Organism: Glandirana rugosa; assembly: GCA_018402905.1. Classification (NCBI taxonomy): domain Eukaryota; kingdom Metazoa; phylum Chordata; class Amphibia; order Anura; family Ranidae; genus Glandirana; species Glandirana rugosa. The sequence continues at coordinate 242,008 of BLSH010101106.1, read as the reverse complement.
AAGCTGCCGCACACGCTCCCTGGCCCTCCCCGAACACAGTGAGCGCGCGGGCGCACCTCCGGCGGCGCGCGCACGCTCACAATGCGCGTTGTCGCAGCCGCCGTCGTATGACGGTGATTTGCGATAATGAACCACCTTGTCGCCGTCAACCTGCGGTTGGCGGTCGGCAAGTGGTTAACATGCCTATCCCTCAAATACTGCCCACTGTCATACCCTCCACCCTCCTCTCCCTCAAATACTGCCTACTGTCATACCCTCCACACTCCTCTCCTGCAAATACTGCCTACTGTCATACCCTCCACACTCCTCTACTGCAAATACTGCCCACTGGCATACCCTCCACACTCCTCTCCTGCAAATACTACCTATTATCATACCCTCCACAGTCCTCTCCTGCAAATACTGCCCACTTTCATACCCTCCATACTCCTCTCCTGCAAATACTGCCCACTGCCATACCCTCCACACTCCTCTCCTGCAAATACTGCCTACTGGTGTACCCTCCACACTCCTCACCTGCAAATACTGCCTATGATCATACCCTCCACAATCCTACCGTCTATTACCGTCTATTATCATACCCTTCACACTCCTTTCCTGCAAATACTGCCCATTGTCATAACTTTCACACTCCCCTCCCTCAAATAATGCCCACTGTCATACCCTCCAGGCTCCACTCCTGCAAATACTGCTCACTGTCATACCCTTCACACTCCTCTCCCTCAAATACTGTCCACTGTCATACCCTTCACACTCCTCTCCCTCAAATACTGCCCACTACCATACCCTCCACACTCTACTCCTGCAAATACTGCCCTCTAGCATACCCTCCACACTCCTTTCCTGCAAATACTGCCCACTGTCATACCCTTCATACTCCTCTCCCTCAAATACTGCCCACTGTCATACTCTTCATACTCCTCTCCTGCACATACCTCCCCCTCTCCTAATTTAGAGATACTTATTTATCATTATTTATTATGCACAATATATACTCAATAAAGTTTTACATTTTTTTTTTTCAAATAAAAAACTTAAATGTTTTGATTGCAAAAGGAGTCAGTTCTTTGCTGATATAGATATTTTTCCATGAATGCTGTTAAAACCTCTCTTACCTATTTTTGCCTTCACTGGCTTTCTAGGTTTGGCAGCCCTGTTAACAATTAGAAGGACTTAGAATTTAAAGGGATATGTATGTTGAAGCAGAAAAAATCTGATACTTTGTTGCTTGTTGTAACTGGCCCATCTCTGGGGCTGATAAGCGAGATATATTAAACCACTCTTAATTTCAGCCACAAAAAGCCAGAAGGTCTTTTTTCATTATTATCTGTTTCCCGGAGGCATCATTTCAAAAATACATAAATGAAAAAATACAGTGCTAGCAGCTTGCAGCAGCTGGATCTGAGCCAACATCATCTTGTGTTTAGAATGTTGGGGATGAAAGAAGTGTTTATCTGCATGACTGTGCAACTCTCTGCAAAAATGATACATGATACAAGTAAAAAGTTGAGTTAACCTGTTTGTGCAGATAAAGATCTGACCCGATCAGTATGCTTGGCAGATAGCCACACGTGTCAGCTGATCCTCCAAATCGGTTCCCTCCACAACTCAGTGGATACCAGCCTGGAATTATCAAGTGTACAGAAATAAACTCTTTCAATACATACACTGATAGCTGGTGATCTAGCTGGCATAAGACTCTTCCGCATTAGGGTTGCCACCTCATCCCTTTAAAACCGAGCACCTATTAATTACAAAGGTTCTGTGGCTGATTAAGGTGGTAATTAAACTGACTTGGTGCCTTATCTGCATTCAATTAGCCTCAGAACAATCTGTGTAATTCATATGCGTTCGGGTTTAAAGGGATGAGGTGGCAACCCTATTCCACATTCCAGGCTAGGTAGGAACTGACATCTTTCTTTTTGATGGTCTGATAAACTAGTATAACTATACATGTTGTATAACAAAAAAAAAGTCCAATACCATTTTTAAAAATATCTATTTTTGTAAATGAAATAGACCCCTGAGTGCTCTCCAATGTATTATAACAAGTTACAAAATTTACTGAGATAAAGCAAAAGAGTATAGTATAGTACTTGCCCAGTCTGTGGTTGGACAATGGAGAAACAGCAGCCACACAGGAAGGTTGCCATCACTCTGTTCCCTCATTCTCTCAGGAAGCTCCCTGTTATAGACAGAACTGAGCACTGTAGCAAAGCTCGATTAGCTTACATTATTGCCCTTGTTGTTCTCAATCTATGGAATTGCAGAAATCTGATATCAATAGAGACTGAGGTCCTTTTGCAAACTATATATAAATATACATTTCATTATTTTTAATAAAGCCCTAATTGGATTAAACTGTGTGGGTTTGCTGTAAAGAGAACCTGTTAAGAATGCTTCACTGAAAAATGAAGGTGTGTAGGGGCAATGTAACAACCCTTAACCCCCCCCAACAAAAAAAACATGACCAAATCCCCAGCTAGTTCTAACACTTTTTGGTAATGCTGAAGTTTGCCTGAGTCTTTCTGACTCTTGTTCATTTCTATTGGCCATCAAAGCTGCCCATCATAATAATGAGCCAATAGGAGTGTGAGGAGGCAGGCTTAGTAGCCAGTTTCTACACAACTGAAAGTTATAGAAGTCTGCCTATCAGAGCCAACATTGACTCGAGGGTTTGGGAGGTTTCTGCATGGGCCTCTAGGTGTTTGCACTTCATACCTACAGCAGTTTTTTAAATTTATTTTTAGGACAAATTGTCTTTAAATAGTATTCAGTATGACAAACCAAAGTTCCTCCATATCTTCGTCTTTCAGCTTCCAAATGCAGAATAAATAAATCTCATTCAAAGCACAGAATTCCATGTTTAATTTCCATTGCTTTGTTTAAGTCATTTTTTTTGTCTGGTAGGAAACATTGTTACAGGCTTCTTATCAAAATAAATACGTATGTAAAAAAATGTAAGCTACCTGGCTATCATGCTGATCCAAAGACGTTGATGCTTTATGAGTCAGCGATGCATACACATCTGCCTGTGTGGCTAGAGTAGGAGTAAACTGACATAAACGTATTCTGTCCTACACCAATTTGCCTGTGACAGTGATCTTTTCTGGCAAAACTGGCTAATGATGATCACACGATTGTGAACCATGTTAACATTATACACATTTATTAACACTTAACTATTGGCATAGCTCCCTCTCCAGCTCTATGTTCTCTACCTAACTTGTTGCTGAGTTTGATAAAAAGTAGATTGCAACAATGTGATGATGTCACGTGATATCAGTTAAGAGCAGACTGGTCATTGTAGACACAGGCTCCAGAGACGAATCCACTGGTTGTCACTTCTGGACTAAGGTAAGTATAAAAATAGCTTCACAATGATTTTTTTTTAATCTTCTGAATGAGTAAGTTGGGTAGCAGCTAGGGTTTGGACCTTAAGGCCTCATACACATGGGCGTATGAAAAAAAATTAGCATAGTGTCGGGCCAGACGTCAGGGAAAAATTAGCATTTTTTTCGGCGTTAGTAAGCATTAGAGAGCGTCTGCGTCAATAGGCATTTAAAAAAAACAAAAAACATTCCTCTGCTATTTTTTAACCTGAAAACGCCGGCATCAAAAACGCCAGTTAACGCCGATACGGCATTAGTGAGCGTCAGTGAGCGTTTTGCCGGTTTACCATCAAAAACGCCAAAACGCTGCAGCCTCGGAATGCGCTGGTCCCGCGTTCTAGTTACAGCTCACTAATGCCGACGCCCTCTACTGCTCAAAAACATTGGCATTTTTAGGGGGCCATTGCCATTGCTACAGCTGGGAGACAGAGACAGGGCACTGTCACCTATAATAACAAAAGCCTGTACAAGGACCTTTATGGCAGGATCACTAGGTATTACTTTCACCCCTTTGCACCTGCGCTATAGCTGAAAGAGGGCTACGGCACGGGCCTAAATTGCCAGGAGGGCGTCCATGTACGTCCTCCAGTGCATGAGCTGCCTGCGCACCCCCTGCGGGGTGTGCACGGCATGCTCTGTGATCAGCGAATCCACGAGACTTGGCTGATCATAGATCAGAGTAAGGGGCTGATCCCGACCCCTTACCACGGGATCAGCTGTCAGCCAATGACAGCTCATCATGAGATGTAAATAGAGACAGTAATCGGCTATTTCTTTCCCCACGCTGATAGTGTGAAGAGATAAACAAAAAACAATCACTGGCTTCTGTCAGAGGGACATCAGTCCCGAACATAGCAAGCCACCACCGCCTCATCTGTGCCCACCAGTGACACCTGGCAGTGCCCATTAGTGCCACCTACCAGGGCAAATCAGTGCTGCCTATCAGTGCCCACCAGTGACACCTACCAGTGCCCACCAGTGCCATCTATCAATGCCCACCACTGCCACCTATCAGTGCCGATTAGTGCTGCCAATCAGTGCCCATCAGTGCCTCATCATCAGTGCTGCCTATCAGTGTCACCTACCAGTGCCTATCAGTGCCCATCAGTGCCACCCATCAGTGCCACCTATCTGTGCTACATATGTGTCAACTATCAGTGCCCTTCAGTGCCACCTAATAGTGCCCATCAGTGCCACCTATTAGTGCCACCTATCATTGCCACCTATCAGTGCCCACCAGTGCTGCCTCATCAGTGCCCTTCAGTGCTGCCTTATCAGTGCACATCAGTGCTTCCTTATCAGTGCCTATCAGTGCAGCCTATCAGTGCCCATCAGTACTGCCTCTTCAGCGCACATCAAAGAAGGAGAAAAATGACCTGTTTGCAAAATTTTATAACAAGCTATGCAATCTGTTTTTTTTTTATTCAAAATTCTTGGTCTTTTTCTGTTTGTTTAGAAATAAAGAACCCAGTGGTGATTAAATACCACCAAAAGAAAGCTCTATTTGTGTGAAAAAAATGATAAAAACGTAATTTGGGTACAGTCTAGTATGACTGTGCAATTGCCATTCAAAGTGCGACAGTGCTGAAAGCTGAAAATTGGCCTGGGCAGGAAGGGGGTTTAAGTGCCCAGTAGGCAAGTCCTTAATAAAGGCTGACGATTAGTGTTGAGCGAACCCGGACTGTAACGTTCGGGTCCGTACCGAACTTTAGGGTGTCCGTGGCACGGACCCGGACCCGGACATTTCAAAAATCGTTCGGGTTCACGGTGCCTGTGGGATTTCAAGCCATGCCTGGGCTTGCAATGTCAGGCCCAAGCGAGTTGTGATTAGCAGTCGGAAATAATTCCTGAACGGATGACCCGTGAATTTGGGGGAAGGACGGGTCCGGTTAAAAGTCGAAAGTCGTGACAGCGTGAAACTTACCGTTAACGTGTCAGTATGATCTGACATGGGTTTAATGCAAAAATAGTAAAAAAAGTGTGTTTATCTCGAAAGAAAACCACCATAAATTAGTGGTGACCCAAGAAATAAAGATTTGTTTGTCTTTTTCTGGTTCTTAAAACTTATTTTTTTTTTGTCTAACGTATCGAACAAT
>BLSH010101106.1:224256-236510 GCA_018402905.1 Glandirana rugosa | reverse complement strand
AATGTGCACTGTAGCAAAGCTCGATTGGCTTACATTATTGCCCTTGTTGTTCTCAATCTATGGAATTGCAGAAATCTGATATCAATAGAGACTGAGGTCCTTTTGCAAACTATATATAAATATACATTTCATTATTTTTAATAAAGCCCTAATTGGATTAAACTGTGTGGGTTTGCTGTAAAAAGAATGCTTCACTGAAAAATGAAGGTGTGTAGGGGCACTGCAACAACCCTTAACCCCCCCAACAAAAAAAACATGACCAAATCCCCAGCTAGTTCTAACACTTTTTGGTAATGCTGAAGTTTGCCTGAGTCTTTCTGACTCTTGTTCATTTCTATTGGCCATCAAAGCTGCCCATCATAATAATGAGCCAATAGGAGTGTGAGGAGGCAGGCTTAGTAGCCAGTTTCTACACAACTGAAAGTTATAGAAGTCTGCCTATCAGAGCCAACATTGACTGGAGGGTTTGGGAGGTTTCTGCATGGGCCTCTAGGTGTTTGCACTTCATACCTACAGCAGTTTTTTTTTAAATTTATTTTTAGGACAAATTGTCTTTAAATAGTATTCAGTATGACAAACCAAAGTTCCTCCATATCTTCGTCTTTCAGCTTCCAAATGCAGAATAAATACATCTCATTCAAAGCACAGAATTCTGGAAGAGTTCCATGTTTAATTTCCATTGCTTTGTTTAGGTCATTTTTTTTGTCTGGTAGGAAACATTGTTACAGGCTTCTTATCAAAAGAAATACGTATGTCAAAAAATGTAAGCTACCTGACTATCATGCTAATCCAAAGACTTTGATGCTTTATGAGTCAGCGATGCATATCTGCCTGTGTGGCTAGAGTAGGAGTAAACTGACATAAACGTATTCTGTCCTACACCACTTTGCCTGTGACAGTGATCTTTTCTGGCAAAACTGGCTAATGATGATCACACGACTGTGAACCATGTTAACATTATACACATTTATTAACACTTAACTATTGGCATAGCTCCCTCTCCAGCTCTATGTTCTCTACCTAACTTGTTGCTGAGTTTGATAAAGAGTAGATTGCAACAATGTGATGATGTCACGTGATATCAGTTAAGAGCAGACTGGTCATTGTAGACACAGGCTTCAGAGACGAATCCACTGGTTGTCACTTCTGGACTAAGGTAAGTATAAAAATAGCTTCACAATGATTTTTTTTTAATCTTCTGAATGAGTGGTGGGGTAGCAGGTAGGGTTTGGACCTTAAGGCCTCATACACATGGGCGTATGAAAAAAAATTAGCATAGCGTCGGGCCAGACATCAGGGAAAAATCAGCATTTTTTTCGGCGTTTTGCATCGGCGTTAGTGAGCATTAGTGAGCGTCTGCGTCAATAGGCATTTAAAAAAAAAAAAAAACATTCCTCTGCTATTTTTTAACCTGAAAACGCCGGCATCAAAAACGCCAGTGAACGCCGATAGGGCATTAGTGAGCGTCAGTGAGCGTTTAGCCGGTTTACCATCAAAAACGCTGCAGCCTCGGAATGCGCTGGGCCCGCGTTCTAGTTACAGCTCACTAATGCCAACGCCCTCTACTGCTCAAAAACGTTGGCATTTTTAGGGGGCCATTGCCATTGCTACAGCTGGGAGACAGAGACAGGGCACTGTCACCTATAATAACAAAAGCCTGAACAAGGATCTTTATGGCAGGATCACTAGGTATTACTTTTACCCCTTCGCACCTGCGCTATAGCTGAAAGAGGGCTACAGCACGGGCCTAAATTGCCGGGAGGGCATCCATGTACGTCCTCCAGTGCATGAGCTGCCTGCGCACCCCCTGAGGGGTGCGCACGGCATGCTCTGTGATCAGCGAATCCATGAGACTTGGCAGATCATAGATCAGAGTAAGGGGCTGATCCCGATCCCTTACCACGGGATCAGCTGTCAGCCAATGACAGCTCATCATGAGATGTAAATAGAGACAGTAATCGGCTATTTTCTTTCCCCACGCTGATAGTGTGAAGAGATAAAAAAAAACAATCACTGGCTTCTGTCAGAGGGACATCAGTCCCGAACATAGCAAGCCACCACCGCCTCATCTGTGCCCACCATTGACACCTGGCAGTGCCTATTAGTGCCACCTACCAGGGCAAATCAGTGCTGCCTATCAGTGCCCACCAGTGACATCTACCAGTGCCCACCAGTGCCATCTATCAATGCCCACCACTGCCACCTATCAGTGCCGATTGGTGCTGCCAATCAGTGCCCATCAGTGCCTCATCATCAGTGCTGCCTATCAGTGTCACCTACCAGTGCCTATCAGTGCCCATCAGTGCCACCCATCAGTGCCACCTATCAGTACCTATCAATGCCACCTATCAGTGCCCACCAGTGCTGCCTCATCAGTGCCCTTCAGTGCTGCCTTATCAGTGCCCATCAGTGCTTCCTTATCAGTGCCTATCAGTGTAGCCTATCAGTGCCCATCAGTACTGCCTCTTCAGCGCACATCAAAGAAGGAGAAAAATTACCTGTTTGCAAAATTTTATAACACGCTATGCAATCTGTTTTTTTAAATTCAAAATCCTTGGTCTTTTTCTGTTTGTTTAGAAATAAAAAACCCAGTGGTGATTAAATACCACCAAAAGAAAGCTCTATTTGTGTGAAAAAAATGATAAAAAGGTAATTTGGGTACAGTGTAATATGACTGTGCAATTGCCATTCAAAGTGCGACAGTGCTGAAAGCTGAAAATTGGCCTGGGCAGGAAGGGGGTTTAAGTGCCCAGTAGGCAAGTCCTTAATAAAGGCTGAAGATTTAAAAATATTAAATTATTTATTTTAAAATACATTAACATATTAAAGTTTATGTGAAAATGGAGTGATTGGGTTTATATGTGCTTTGAGCACTTTTAAAAATGCACATCCCTACTGGAAGTCACTAAGAGGTTCAGAAAAAAACTGTTATAAATTTTTGGGTGCTGGATGTAGGGACTGAACTCTTAGTCCCAAGAAGTAGGAACTATTCATTACAGGAGTGGAGTAAAGCTTCTGGGATTAGCTATAGGTATCATATTCTAGAGATCACGAAAGTGGTGCTATATTCTATTTACCACACATTTAAACTAAGATAAGTTTTCTGTTTGATGGCTACCTGCATATACATTTCCTCATAAGTGGCAACCTCATCTCCCACGTCATTTTGAGAAAGGGCCTCAAAAGAATCTTTTTCATGGTTTACTGAAATATAATCCATTAGGCCGTTCTCTGCAATCTGTGTTTGTATGTGGAATGTACATAGATAGCATTACAGTATGCCTGGGGAAAGACAGTCTATAGCAGAGATATGCAATTAGCGGACCTCCAGCTGTTGCAAAACTACAAGTCCCATCATGCTTCTGCCTCTGGGTGTCATGCTAGTGGCTGTCAGAGTCTTGCTATGCCTCATGGGACTTGTAGTTCTGCAACATCTGGAGGTCCGCTAATTGCATATCCCTGGTCTATAGGCACCATCCCCAACTGTAACTGCTCTGTTACCCACAACCACTGCTGTATCTTGCTGTATCACTCACCAGCAATTCCAATATTTCACTATCATTTTCATCTGTTCCATTCTTCACTCTTTTTCTAGACATAGTTGCACAAAGTACACAAATGGTGCAGAATAATGGGAGCATCAAAGAGAGCTTGATCCAAGAAGACTTGTAAGCGGTCCAATCAGTGAAAGATCACATAGTCTTATATTGATCTGAATGATCTTGTATCACTATATACAGGTTATTAGTAGTAAGTGATGAGGATCCAGAATGCATTGATATAAGGCAATGCAAGAATTTGTGTTTGTACAGTGTTGCTAGGCTCTGGCTTGTGTTACTAGAGAATGGCTTTTGCTGGAGGGGTGTAGGTTTGAGATATATGGGGATAGCGTTCCATTGCTGTCAGGGAACACCTCCCATTCCTATTTCCAGTTACTGGGTTGTTCCCAAACCTTTCCTTGCACTATTCTCTTTCCCTAATCAGCAAGTTCCTGTCTCTGACCTACCACTCACTCCAGATGTGTCTGAATGATGCAGGAAACCCTATTTATAAGGTTGCAGCATCCAATCGGACAGGTGTCTTCTCTAAGAAGATGATGGAGTCCATAAGGGGACAATTCCCTTAAAAGACTCCTCTCCACCTGCAACAATGGCACTGTGCCAGTTACAAGTTGGAAGAATGCCTGCACCTGCCTACAGAACCCTCAAAACATTTTTTTTCTAATTTATTAATTGGTGTGTTGAGTTTCAATAGTGGATCAAATATGGGTTTAAAACCTGAGAATCAGCCCAAAGTGTTTTGAGTTGTAAATGATTTGCTGATCCCTACTGAGATAAATAGTTCAAGCACAATCTGTAGAGAGCTCCATAATATGCTGGTGCTGTATAAAAGAGTAAGATATATATGTAGCAAATGGTGCAAATAACTTTCTATTGTATAATCTTATATTTGCTATTGTTTTGGCCCTTTCTCTACATTGAGCAGAACATTTCTGACCTATCAGTTGCTGGATCCATAAGCCTCCATTACTATAACACATTAACTCAGCTTGGTCTGTATTAAATAAAAAAATATGTTTCTGATATTGGAGCTGACTAAGCACTAGACTGCTGATGTAATTTAGCTACAACATAAGGGTCACTTATTGCTTTGTCCTTGTTCCCCTGGGCGTGGGGTAAATAAATGAAATTCTAATGGAGTTCTATATTATTATCTTCAACATTATGCTGCATTGAATGTGGAATGATCTGGCATCATTTTATGTATTTTAACTCATTTTGATTCCTGTATATTTTTTACATATTTAGAGTGAACATGTGCTCCAGTTTAAATGTTTGAATTTGAATTTCAGCTTTCTATCACTTTAAAATAATTCTTTTGGACCAAGCTGGTCCAAACAAGCTATTACCTTCACTAACAGATGCTCCTGCTGTGTGTGTTGTATAAACTACTTGTAGCATTAGCTATATACAGTATACAGAGCTGTGTGCCAGCAGTGGTACGGGTCGAGCTGAGCATGGCTCAGCCATTCACAGGAAGCTTTGTATTTTATGAATGAATTCAAGGCTTGCTCTGATTGGCTGAGGTGGAGAGGTGGGTAGGTGATGTCACCACCTCCATCAGAATAAGCTTAATGATAGATCCATAGATGATGCCATAAACCACGGAGCTCACATAGTCTGATTGTGATATGCCTGTAAGTCATGGGACAAGTTGTATGCACTGTGTGGCTGAAAATGCTACTCCTATAATCAATGTACTTTTGTCTTAGATAAATGTGACTTTATTCATTTTTTACTTTTTTGTGTGTTGCTATTTGTTAGCACTGTATCAGTAAGTCTGAAATGTATGGAATCCCCAAAAATGATTATTTTCTCTTATTTTCTCTCTCATGGTCTGTTAAATATACCATTCACAGCATTTTGTTATATCTGTTTGATAAGTTCAAAATAGTACATGTTGACCCTGTCTGAAATCCAGTAGTGTCCTGTGTACCTTTCAGTGTAATGTCAAGAAGTGTTATCAGCTCTGCCCATGGTACCTCTGAGAACTACAGAACTCCCCTCTCTATGTTAGAGATAAGGAAAGGAAGAGGTTCTTTGTAGTCCCAACACACTTTTTGTCCTAGAGTGACGTCGCTGCTCCTTCATAGACACAGTATAGTGTGCGAACGCTATCACCGTAGGGCAAGAAGTGTGTCACTGGCAAGATGACCAGGTGAAAGGATAAAACAAAAAAAGAAAACGAATGCGGCCATTAATGGACCGGTAAATTGAAATAGGCAGTGTTTGTTCTTGTGTTTAGATACTCCTGCCCCAATTCTTGTATGGATGCAGAGGGTCAGGAAGGACAGGAAGTAAGGGAAAGTATCCAATAGAGCCACATACAGAAATAAAATCTGTTAAAAAAATGTTAACTCTTCTCGACTCAACTAAAAAGTAGAAAGTGACAATGTAGGTTGACTCAAGCCTCGTACACACGGGATGACGATCGTATACAACAGGTCGTACGAACGACCGTTGTTTGCGAAATCGATCGTTCGTACGCGTGATTAGAACAGCCGACATAAGACGGTCGTACAACGGGAGTTGTATGAGCAAACTAGAAAACTTGGTCGTACCAACAAGCGGTCATACAAACGTTGTATCGTGTGTACAGAGCAGTTGGTACAGCAAGTTGTATTGTGTAAAACACGCATGCTCAGCAGTCAGGAACGGCCGGATGCTAATTACATGCACCTGAACGTTCTTTCTTTGGTCGTATGATCGTGTAGTGCAGTCAGTATGCTAGATACAACAGCCAACATATGATTTGAGACGATCGTACGTACGATCGTCGTCCCGTGTGTACAAGGCTTTAGGCTGGCCATACATTATACAATTTTCTTATTCAATTTCCTTCATCTAAAGGAAAATTGTACAAGAAAATTGTATAATGTATGGCCAGCCTTAGGCTTTTATATTAGCAGTAATTATACTAGCTAATTATTGCTTAGTCTGATATGTTTCACAGAACAGGGGCACATTCAGCATGAATTTCTGAGACTTTACTTGGTTGACAGCCATCAGTTAGCTCAAGTAAATAGGCCAGAACATTGTGGCCCGAGTGAAAAACCATTTTTGGTGTCACTAATGTTTCTTAATGGTTAGCTGCATGATGAAGCGGAACTAACAAAAAGTTCTGAAGGTGCTTTGCTTTCAAATTCACACATACAGTAAAAAAAAAAATCAATATTTACTGGGAAGGTAATCAAAATGTCCAGCCGTTGGCAAGTATCCTGACACTCAGACGGCAATTCACCAGAGTATTTAAAGTGAATCTATAGTAAAAAAATATATAAATCATGACTTTTAGAGGAGAGAAGGCATCAGAGCATACTTTTTATTTCACCGCTGGCAGTTTCTTATGGCATATGTGGTACTTGTGCTATTACAGTCTGTGTGTGTCTACACTACTGTGCAAAAGTTTTAGGCAAATGTGAAAAAATGCTGTAAATTAAGAATGTTTTCAGAAACAGTGTTCATATTTTTTTTTATCAATTAACAAAATGGAAATTAAATGGACAGAAGAGAAGTATAAATCAAATCCATATTTGGTGTGATCGCCCTTTTACTTCAAAACAGCATTTCTTCTAGGTACACTTGCACACAGTTTTTGAAGGAACTCGGCAGGTAGGTTGTTCCAAACATCTTGGAGAACTAACCACATATCTTCTGTGGATGTAGGCTGCCTCAAATCCTTCTGTCTCTTCATGTAATCCCAGACAGACTCCGTGATGTTAACCCCTTGGAGCCTAAGGGTAAAACAAATCTAAATGCCTAAGCACAATTTTGAAACTTTGACATTTGTTAGTAAAACCGTACATATCATCACAACTACTTTTTGTGGATCCAGATGGATTATACTGCATTTTTTTTGCAGGACAAATTGGACTTTCTTTTGCTGGTAATAGATATCTCCTGATTTTTTTTTATTATCAAAGGAAAACAGGCCCAAAACAGTAAAAATATATATATTTTAAAATTTAGCTGTATATTTTCTGCTACTACCATAACCTTTCATCAAAGAACAACCCAAATAAATCCTCCTGCTCCTGATGATCGCAACGATACCACATATGTGTATTTAGTTGCTGTTTGTACCCATTGTACAGCCCAGAAACCATAGTGTGCATTTTGCTTTTTTTTATCCTACCTAAAACACACTGACACTAAGGGGGTCATTTACTATAGCACTGACCGCTAATTTGCGGCAAAATTATGGCAATCACTGTAAATAGCACTAAAACGGTATTCACAATAGCGCTGGTACTATAGCGCCCAGGTAACAAATAGCGCCCAAATCCTTACTCCAATCAGGACCTGGAGACGTGCACATGGAAATAATGTTTAGAGCATGCTATGATCCCCTAAATTGTACTAAAATATGTGGTATATTGTTTAAAGATAATCTGCTTTTAAACTGTGTGAAAAGTGATTTCTGCACTGAAATATCTTTAAAAGTCCGAGAAGAGATAAATTCCCTGTCTCTATACAACTAGGTGCACAGCACAGCTGAGCACAACTGAGCATGCTCAGACCTGAAACTGCTCTTATTTTAACTCCAGTGGCTTTTTTAGAGGGCACTAAAGTAAATACCAAAATGAGCGTTGTTTTAAAGAGAGTTCTTTGGGAGTGAAAATGAGAGTTATGTAGCCCAATGCAAGTTTCTGCCATTGATTCTAATGGTACAATTGTAACTTCCCCAAAGGAATACTTTTCATGTTGAGATGAAAACGAAAAAATTTCCTATCAAATACTTACCTTAATTTTCCTTTCCTGATAGACTCCATGGCAGCATACATGTGGGTTAGCCCTGCCTCCATAACTGCCCTATAGAACTCCTCTCCCATAAATCTTTGCTCCAAGCCAGCAGCCGTGTTCCTTAACCACTTGCCGACCGCCAACCGCAGGTTGACGGCGACAAAGCGGCTCGATATCGCAAACCGCCGTCATACGACGGTGGCTGCGAGATCGCGCACGGTGAGCACGCGCCCGCACGCTCACTGTGTTCGGGGGGGGCCAGGGAGCAGGTGCAGGGGACTCGATCGCCGCCGGCTACCCGCAATGCCCCCCCCCGCACTGAAAGAACGGAGGTCCGTGTAAGTAAACACGGACCTCTGTTCTGTGAGAGGGGGAAGGGCTGTGATCACAGCCTTCCTCTACATGGAAGCTGTGATCACTTCCCTTCCCCTGCTAGGGCAGCCCACACACAGTTAGAACACGCCCAGGGAACACAGTTAACCCTTAGAGCGCCCCCTGCAGGTTAACCCCTTCACTGCCAATAGCATTTACACAGTAATCAGTGCATTTTTATAGCACTGATCACTGTATAAATGCCAATGGTCCCAAAAAAGTGTCAAAATGGTCCAACATGTCTGCCCCAATATCGCAGTACCGCTAAAAATCGCAGATCACCGCCATTACTAGTAAAAAATAAAAAAAAAATAAAAACCCCAGAAATGAATTCTCATCATCCGTAAACGCGGCCACTTTTGCGCAAACCAATCAATAAACGCCGATTGCGATTTTTTTTATCACAAATATGAGGAAGAATATAAATCGGCCAAAACCGATGAAAAAAATGTTTTTTTGTAATTTTATTTGGATTTGTATTTTAGCAAAAAGTAAGAAATTTGGGTTTTTTTGCAAAATTGGCACTCTTCTTTTGTTTAATTTGTTTAATTGTCAGTTAAAGTGACGCAGTGCCGAATCGCAAAAAGTGCTCTGGTCCTAAAGTGTGAAATCCTTCCGGGGCTGAAGTGGTTAACTAGCCTACTCCAGGCATTGGGAGGGGACTCCTGCTGCCATGAGTGTATCAGGAAAGGAAAATTATGTTAAGTATTTGATAGGGAATTTTCCATTTTCCTGACAGACTCCATGGCAGCAAACGTGTGGGAAATAACTCACTACACACACGGGTGGGAAATGCTGAGCAAAGAAAATTTAATTAACACCGTCAACCGACAGTAGTTGTAAACCAAATTTACTTCAAAATAGGGCAGCTGGCTCAACTGGCTCAACACAGAAATGGGACATAAACATGTTGATAGAAGACCAGGAAGCTGCACTGCAAGTTACTTCGGGAGCTACATGACACAAAGCTGCCCAAGATGTAGACCCGCTCCCGGTCGGGTGAGCAGACGCTACCTCCAAAGGAGCCAAGCCATTGGCCCTGTGAGCCTGTTGGATGACCTAGGCAATCTATGTTTGATGTGATGCAAGTAAAGACAGCACAAACCATTACTGTACAGAAGCCATGTTCAATGAATAATGACCAGCAGGAACAGGAAACACCACACAGGAAATGAGTACAACAGAGATGCACCATAGAGTTGCATTTAAAGAAACATAACATCCATAACAATCCGTGCCACAACCGCCCTAGATGAGGCATGTTCCTCTGTCCTTTCTGGCAAGAGAATGAAAAGGCGTTCTGAAGCCTGAAGGTAGCTGTAACTTGTAGATATTACTTTACAATATCTGAGGGATTACAAAAAATTGAAGGAAGGCACTGCTGGAAGTCAAATCAGGATTCCCTGTTCACTAGACTACTTTAATCAACTAAGCCACATTGCGCCCTCTCCCACGCGAGTTAGAATTCTAAGGTTGGCAGAACAATTTCTTGGCTCCCATGAAGACTGATGCACCCTTGGGAATTGTGTCAAGCATAGGTAACATCATCACTCGGCTGGAAGAATGTAAGAAAGTTCTCCATGACTAGTAAACCGATTTCTGAGGCTTTTATGCCAAAGAGATAGCCGGGAAAAGGTGAACTCGACTGAGAGGCTTCCAACGGAGACAATCCTAGAATATGCCGCTCCAATTTTCAAGGGGGAGTTGAGAACAAGAGGGAGATTCCATTGGAAAACCTCCGCTTACTCAGAGGTCTGAGCCTAGCTGCTTCCTTGAAGCATTGTTGGACATAAATATGCCTAGACCAAAAAAAAAAAAACTGTGAAGGCCGATAAGGCTGGCACTTGAGCTCCGAGGGAGCTGATTGATAGAGCCAGAACTAAATCCGACTGGAGGAAGCCTAGAATGTTTAGAACTGCTAGATCACTACATGATCTGTCAGCAGCAGACATGTATTGAACAACTTTGACCAGATTCTCTTGTCAACTTTGTCTGCATTCATTCTGCTAGTATTCAAGAGAGCGAAGATGACCCTGGAAGAGCAGCCGAGGACCTCCAATCTTGAGAACCAGACCATCAGACGCAACCATGCTGCACAAGAATATATAATTGTACTCAGTGACAGAAGGCCTGGCCTGAGGAGAAGGTGCACTGGGTTCTGGAAGCTGAACTGTGCTAGCAAGGGGAACCATGACATAATTGGCCGATAAGGCATCACTGGCACTAACACCACAACCTCTGCTCAGAGTCTTCGTAGAAAGCCAGATGTTGACCAGGACTGGAAGAAATGCATTGGTCCTACTGCATTCCCAATGATCCATCAGGGTATCTGCACCTGAAACCTCCACATGTAGAGACCATTCATTGTGGACTCTGGAAAGGAAATCATTTGGACTATGGAAACATACGTCGCTGAGCTGTAGGCTCGATTATTCTGAGCCCGAGACATAATTGGCTCAGCTTCCTGTAATAGAGAACAGGCTGTGAGTCCCCAGGCTGCCTTTCAACGTTGATAGTGGACTAACCTAAGAACACTGTCGCTACCTACGTTATATGGTGAAAGGCCTGAAATTTGCTTCCTGGCTCCCACAACTAGAGAAACCCCTTGCAGAAGGCCATCTTCTCCAGCTTCCATTTGATCCTCGGATCCGTAGCCACCATAGAGCCAATAATTTTAGACACTGAAAGGCAGGCAGGTGGGATGAAGACAGGGCCAGGAGTATTCAGATCCATAACATTGGGATCCAGAGCCAAGCAATGATACCCAAGATTATATTGAACTGTGTCCTGAGGCCACCTATAGACTAAGTGGCCTCCAGGTGTCTCCTTGATAGATCCAGCAGCCAACCAATTTGAGGAGCATAGAAAAGAACCGAGCTCCGTGCTCCAGCAGCTGCCCTCTCTCTTGGCACGGTAGGACAAGGACCTCCACGTAACTAGGCAGGCATATGCTTCTTGTTATGATAAAGACTATAACAACCAATAAGACCATGAAAGCATGCAGGGTGATGTTAAAGCCCTAATGGCTAGAGATGGAGCTGGAGGTGGTCTTAACCTACAGTGAGCCAAAGGAACTTGCGGAAGTCTTCTACAATGGGCACATGAAGGCAAGCATCTTAAGTAGAGTTGAGCGAACTTCTAGAAGTCCGGGTTCTGCTGGTTCGGTAGAACTTTGGGACAAAGTCCGGGTTCGGGTCCGGACAGAACCCGAACTTTGTCCCGGACCCCGAACCCCATTGAAATCAATGGAGACCCGGACTTTTAGGTACAAAAAGTGCTGTAAAATAGTCCTGGAAGGTCCTAGAGGTCTGCAAAAGGAAGGAAATGTGGGTAAGGGTGGGACAAGTGACCTACAAAGAAATGGGGACAGGGAAATAACTTTAAATATTTAAAAAAAAATAAAAACATAAAAAATGCAAAAATGGAGATCATCTTCAAAATGGGTCTGAAAAGTATTAATTAACATTAGAGGCCATAGAACTGTTCTAAAATCATCTTCAAACTGTGTCAAAAAAGTATAAATAAGCCGGGAGTACCCATATCACTGTTCTGCAAAATGTGTGTATCACTTTAAAGCAA
>BLSH010101106.1:198503-221439 GCA_018402905.1 Glandirana rugosa | reverse complement strand
GTGTGACTCCATTTCTTTCGTATGTCAATACGAAATGGATTCAGTGACCACAGTGTTTCACGACGAGACGGTCAGAGACTTACGCTCTCACAAGTCCCGTCCACGAGCAGGGAGAATACCAGTACTTCTCCTTGTCGAACGCCTCCAACCAAAATCTGGAACTTGTGGACTCTATTAAAAGTCGTTTCCTCTTCACGTTCCACCTTTGTAATAGGGACTATCCCCCAAGTCGGTCCACTGACCGAACAAAGGTTACCTGAATTCTAATCTCAACTCGCTTGGACCTGACATTTCAAGCCCAGGCATGGCTTGAAACCCCACGACCCGAACCCGGACTTTTTTTGAAAAGTCCGGGTCCGGGTCCGGGTCCCGGACACCCCAAAGTTCGGTACGGACCCGAACTTTACAGTCCAGGTTCGCTCAACTCTAATCTTAAGTCCATTGGAAACAAGCCAGTCACCTGGCTGAACCCCCTATCAGGGATAATGTTTCCACCTTGCACTTCTCCTTTGCTGAAAATTATCTCAGGTGTTCAAGGTCTAAAACCAACCTCCGCAAGCTGTTCCTCTTCATGACCATAAGAGGGACGAGCACCTGCCCTGAACACTCTCGCATTCAGAGACTGGCAGAGCAGCACTTTGTGACACCAGTGACTTAGGTAAAGCATAACTGTATGCTTTCTTTACCTCAGTGTGAGAAAAAATCCCTGGAAATGACTCAGAAAAAAAGGAGGACTTCTGATGGACCATGAATGTCCTGAAAAGACCACTTTGACATCCCAATAGTCTGAGGCCCAACTCAGTAGCTTCTTGGAAGTCTGAGTTCAAGCTTTTAGCATACTTCTAATGGGGATATCTGGTCTTCTCACCAGCTCTTCCTAAAATCCCGTACTGGACTGTAAAAACATGTGACCCTCGCACGCTCTGGACTTTGTTCTCTAGACTGTCCCCTTCTGGCCTAGCCTGTGCTGGTCCTGATGTAGGACCTCAACTTGCCCACTGTGGCACGGGTTACGGTGCTATCCAGCTTGCCAAAGATGAAGCTCCCTAAAAGGAAAGCTACACCAGGCCTATTAGAGGTGGGATTTGCAAGCCCAGGCCCCAGCTATAGCACTCACTTTGCCATAGTTGACAAGAGCATAAACCGCGACACTATGCGGCTGATGCCATTGGAGCCTTAATATGGAAACCAACGTCAGCTCTGGCTACAGAGTTTCAGAAAACACTCCTGAATTCTGCGTCCACATTCTCCATTCACATTTCCATCCTTTTGATATGGCCACAAGAGCCCAGGCTGGCATCCGGGTTAATTACTGCATCTTCCAAGGAAGAGCGACATGCTTGTTTGCCTTATCAAGGCCTCAGCAATTTAGAGAGGCAGCCTTAAAATGCTTTACATCCTTATCTTCGAATGGATAGAGCTTGGCCATTTTGTATTGAAGGGAGGGATGCCTTGCAACCTTGCTCCACTTATCCAGATGATGTCCCCTAGCTCTGTTAAGAATGAAAATTTAGAATACTCTCTCTACGACTACGTTTCCACTATTGCGCCCCCCAAGTCGCACAGAGTGCAACCTCGATCCGACTCCGAGTGGGGCACCAATCCAACTTTACAGTCACTGGATCAAAGTTGCATTAAAAGTCACATCAAGTAGCGCAGAAACCCCCTCAAAGTTGCTGCAACTCTAAGTTGCATAGATTGGAAAGGGTGCCATTGAAATCGATGGGCTGTGAACTGCCATGCGACCCCATCAAAGTTGCATTCCAAGTCGCACCAGTGGAAACGGAGCCAAAGGTGCTCACACAACTTCCTTTTGATTTGCATGAGACTTCACCTTGGTTGGGACAGCTCCAGTTCTTCCTGGTCATCCTAGTGGGAGAACATGCTGCAATGGCTGTTGGACTTCGTGTGTGGCTTGTATCCCACTCTTTTAGAGATTCTTGCACCACGTGTCTCATTAGGAATTCCATTTGCTGGAAAACACCACCACCTGGCTTTAGCATTGCTCACACAGAGACTTGCCCTCTGGGCCCAGAGTCCCGCATCCCCAGCAGGCTTCCTCCTTGGAGCGGCTGACATAGCAGTGGGTGCGTAGAGGAGGATTCAGAGCTTCTGCTATGAAGGCTGGACCTTGACAGTAACCTATGACAAGTACAACTGGGGAAAAAAAAAGTTGTGACCTAATGAGGTGTTTATAGTTTTGTGCCGTGTATTATCAACCTAACCTAGAAGGACTCACAAAAGCAAAATAGGATAGAAAGGAAATGTGGTCAAAGGACTCAAAAAGTATCCAGGTCAGCAAGGAAAGGAAAGGGTTTAACTTCCCTCTCATACTTGCTACCCCAGGGCTGGCCACACGGAGGGGGGCAGTGATACTTCCCCAGTGTGAAACTGCACAGAAAGACCGACAACCTGCCCAGGTGATTAATGATGACAGAATCACACACAGAGATAGCATACAGGGATGTTAATGCAGAGCATACCCTGTGATAATTGCACACCGAAACCGATGCACTAGCTCCCTGTGTTTCAGTGTCAGTGCTCCAGGGGGCCCTATTCCTGTACCAGCCTGAGCTCATTAGCAGCAGTCAGCTATAGGTCCACAACCTTATCGGTGCGCTTTGTAACCTTAGCGGTGTGCTTCGCATTTCAGCTGTGCGATTTGCACCCCAGCAGTGTGCATCTGTCACCTAACCCCAGGTGTCCTGGCAGTTTAATCGGCCATGGACCCAGCTGATGTGCAGCTACCTGCAGATGATCCGCTGCATGGGCATAGTCTGCAGACTGGAAAACCAATAGTATAATCAGACTCAGGTGATGCGATTCCTACAGGATATGGCATTCTGCTTTGACCAGCTGCAGGCCTCCCTACGACCCCCAGTCCAACAAACTTAACCGCAGCCTGTGGCTGTATTGGTTCCAGCCACACTCACAGCCGTTAACCCGTTGCAATAACCGGCTCCGTCCCGTTACTCTGGTGACTCTAAGGCCTGTAGGGGGTTTCTCAGCCAGTGCACCATTCATGTTGAGCTCCAGCCTCAAAACTTCCTGTTTGAACGAAATAAGGTGGCCTACGTTATCTCTCTCCTGTCCAGTGAGGCTTTAGCCTGGGCTGCCCCTCTGTGTGAGAAGAGTGACCCAGTGGTTTCTAGCCTGTCCAGGTTCTTGAAACTCTTTCGGAACATCTTTGAGGAACCTGTTGGTGTCTCTTCAGCAGCTAGCACTCTTTTAGGCCTCCGCCAATAGTCTGCTTCTGTGGGGCAGTATGCTCTTCATTTTCGGATTCTGACTGTTGAGCTGAACTGGAACAATGAGGCGTTAGTTGCAACCTTTTTTCAGGGCCTCTCTGATCGAGTAAAGGACGATTTAGGAGGGAGAGCCATCCCCACAAATCTGGACAATGTGATTTCTCTGTGTAATCAGATTGACATTCGTTTTCAGGAGAGGACCCTAGAAAGAAGACACCAGCATTCCTTGATCCCTAGTCAGCCCGAAATCCCCTCTCTACAATCTGTGGGGCATCCCCTGCCAGCTGAGGAACCCATGCAGCTGGGGAGAAACAGGCTATCCCGTTAGGCGCAAAACTTTGGGTCTGTGTCTCTACAGTGGGGGCAAAGGTCGTTTTCGTGACACTTGCTCACTGCGCCCGGGAAACGCTTGGGTCTGATACGTCTGGAAGGTGGAGTATCGGACCCAGAAACCTCACCTTCACATCTCCTTCTGTCGTTGTTCCTTCACATTGGTGCTTATTCTCATTCGGTCCTGGCATACCTTGATTCTGGAGCTGCTGGCAATTTTATGCACTTGAAAATGGCTTCTTCCATGAAGCTTACCCTTTCGCCTCTCGCCACAGGTGGTCTCGGCAATCGATAGTGCGGTTCTTCCAGGGGGCCCTATCCACTTCCAGACCCTTCTGGTTAAGATGTCAGTAGGAATACTCCACCAGCAGTAGATATCATTTCTTGTCCTACCTAAGGCCTCAACTCCCATCATATTGGGTCTTCCCTGGTTACAGCTCCATTCTCCACATGTTGATTGGCTTGGGGCTCTTCCTGTTTTTCGTCCTGTCTACTCAAGGTGGTCCCGAAGGAGAGACTTCCTGTTGCCACTACTACCCTGCCTAATGCATATAGTGGTTTCCGGGATGTCTTTTGCAAGAAATTAGCTGAAATGCTTCCCCCTTACTGGTCCTGTGACTGTGCCATTGACGTTGCTCCAGGAGTGACTCTGCCCGGGGGTCGTACCTATCCTCTGTCCATCCCTGAGACTCAGGCTATGTCAGAGTATGTGGCTGAAAACCTAGAGAAAGGGTTCATTTAGAAGTCCCCATCACCGGTGGGAGCAGGATTCTTTTTTATTGCCAAAAAGGATAGAACACTACGACCTTACATTGATTATCGAGGTTTAGGTGCAGTGACAATCAAGAACTGATACCCCTTGCCCCTAATCTCTGAGCAGGTTGAATGGTGCCTCCATCTTTACTAAGTTGGATCTCAGGGGTGCCTACAATATGATCTGGATAAGGGAGGGTGACGAATGGAAAACCACATTTAACACAAGAGACAGGCGTTATGAATACCTGGTTATGCCCTTTGGGCTGTGTAACGCCCCAGCTGTAATTCAAAACTTCGTCAATGAGGTCTTCAGGGATTTGCTGTATCAATTTGTGGTCATCTATCTGGATGACATTCTAATCTTTTCAGAAAATCTGCTTGTCCACAGAAACCATGTCCGGGTTGTACTCCAGTGCCTTAGGGAAAATAACCTGTATGCCAAGCTGGAGAAATGTTCTTTTGAATGTTCTGAGGTCCTTTTTCTGGGATGCTTTGCCTCCAGTTTGGGTCTTCATATGGATCTCGAAAAGGTCTCGGCCATTACCAACTGGCCTCTTCCTGCCAGCCTCAAGGTCACTGTCACGCACCTGGTGGTGGAGTCTGACTTGTGCAGGGAACAACCACTCTTGGGCACCTGATTCTGGGACCCCTGGTAGAGCAAACAGGTGGTCCGGGAGTGCAGGATGGCACGAGGGCTGGATAGTCACTGATTCTGGTGTGTGAGATCCCAGAGCGGCTCGTGCAGATCAGAAGAAAATTCCTCTTCCCCATCAATCAAAATGGGTGCTGGAGGAGCAATTGCTCTGTTTGGGAATGGATCCAGGGGTCACCAGCTTCAGCAAGGTGACATTGAATACCGGATGTATCTGCAAGGATGAGGGAAGATCGAGTTCATATGTCACCTGATTGATCCTTCTTTTTATGGGGAAGGGACCGATAAACCTCGGACCCAGCTTTTTGAACAGGCAAGCCAATCTTAAGTTCCTTGTAGATAACCAAACTTGGTTGCCTGGCTGGAGATCCAATTCGCCGTGCTTCTTCTTGTCGTATGTGGCTTTACCCCATTCTTGCGTCTTAGCAAGCGTTTCCTGAATTAGCCTCCAATTGGTGTAGAAGAATTTAGTGGTTTCGTGCACTGCTGGTACCGCACTTTCAACTGACAAGCTGGGAAGGACTGTGGGATGAAAGCCATAATTTGACCAGAAGGGTGATTGTTTAGTCGCGGAGTGAATGGAGTTATTGTAGGCAAATTCTGCCAATGGTAACAGTGCGACCCAATCATCTTGTGAGAATGATGAAAAACAACAGAGCTATTGTCCCAGGGTCTGGTTTGTCCTTTCGGTTTCGCCGTTGGTTTGAGGATGGTAGGCCGAGGAGAATGAAAGGTCAATTTCCAGGGCAGAACAGAGGGCTCTCCAGAACTGCGACGTGAACTGGACTCCAGGATCTGACACTATGTTATTAGGAATCCCGTGTAAATGGACAATCTCTGGATTTCTACTGCAGTAGGGTGCCCTTCATAGGGAGGAAGTGTGCCATTTTGGTTAGTCGGTTAATGACTACAAAAATTATGGTGTACCCACTGGCTGGGGGCAATTCAACGATAAAGTCCATGGATATTTTGGACCAAGGCCGTTCAGGTATTGGGAGTGGATTCAACAACCTCCACGCTTTGTTTTTGCTTGTCTTATTCCTGGCACAGACAGAACAAGAGCTAACATAAGCTTGACAGTCCTCTCCGACTAGTGGCCACCAGAAAGAACGAAGCACAAGTTCAGTGTTTTTCTGTGTGCCAAAGTGTCTGGCTAACTTGTGGTCGTGACAAAGTTTCAGAACAGCAGGGCACTGTTCCTTTGGCACAAAGATTTGGTTACCATGCCACCATGGTCCATCTTTCCATGTCATCCCTGAAGAGCAAGAGAAGGTTCTTCGGATCTGTGAGAGCAGATGATCTTGGGACAACAGGAAGTTCCTAGACTGGAGAATAGTGTCCGGAGAGGCAGGTGTTCCAGGCTCCCAAAACATCCGGGATAGGGCATCCGGCTTGACATTCTTCGACTCAGGCCTGTACGTGACATGGAATTGGAACTTAGAGAAGAAGAGTGCCCAGCGGGCCTGACGGGGTTTTAGTCTTTTGGCAGTACTGAGGTACTCTAGGTTTTTATGATCTGTATAGATCAAAATGGGGTGCAGGGCCCCTTCTAGCAGGTAGCGCCACACTTCAAGTGCTGACTTAATGGTAAGTAGCTCCCTGTCTCCCACATCATAATTCTTCTCTGGGGCTGAAAGTTTGCAGGAGAAGAATGCGATGGGATGAAGTAAGGCTCTTGCTCCTTGTCTCTGGTAAAGCATGGCCCCGACAGCAGTCTTGTAAGCATCTACTTTCAGAACGTAGGGCGAGGTTGCATCCGGGTGCTTGAGTATGGGTGCAGAGGTAAAGAGTTCCTTTAGAGCCTGAAAGGCTTTTTGTGCTTCTGGTGTCCAGTGGAAACACTGGCCTTCTTTCGTGAGCTGGGTAATTGGGGCGATGATAGCGGAAAACCCCTTAATGAATTTTCTGTAGAAATTAGAGAATCCCACAAAGCGTTGGACCCCTTTTTTATCCACTGGAGCTGGCCAGTCCTGGATAGCTGAGACTTTTTGCGGATCCATTGTAATGCCGTGACAAAGAGTATCAGACCAAGGAATGGGATGCTGGAGCGCTCAAAAGCGCATTTCTCGGCCTTGGCATATAGTCCGTGTTGCCGCAGGCGACTCAGAACACTGCAGACAATCAGGATGTCGTCAAGTTAAATAATGACAAATGGGTCTATGTAGTCTCGGAAGACATCGTTGACAAGATGTTGAAATGTGGCTGGAGTATTGCAAAGTCTGAAAGGCATGACAAGGTATTCATAGTGTCCAAAGCGGGTTCGGAAAGCTGTCTTCCACTCATTACCCTCTCGGATACAGATAAGATTGTAGGCCCCTCGGAGGTCCAACTTGGTATACACAGTGGCCGACCCTAGCCTTTGGAAGAGCTCTGAGACTAGAGGTAGCGGATAACGGTTCTTGACAGTGATTTTATTTAGGTCTCTGTAATCGATGCAGGGGCAAAGCGTATGATCTTCTCAACAAAGAATATTCCGGCCCCGGCAGGGGACGTAGAGGGTCTGATAAATCCCTTTGCCAAGTTTTCATCCAAATAGGCCTTGAGGGCCAATTGCTCAAGTTCAGACAAGGGATAGATACGGCCAAAGGGGACCTCAGTTCCGGGTAGGAGTTTGATAGGGCAGTCATAAGACCGATGCAAGGGTAATTTCTCATCCCCTTTCTTGCTAAACACATCCAGATAACTATTATAGGCCGAAGGAACGGCTTGGCAGTGGAAGCAAGGCAGCTTCCACTGTGGCGGCAAGGTGGGTATCCTGGTATAAGCAGGCCATGGCATAAAAAAACAAATTCAGGGTGGCGACTTCTGTCGCTATCGATTCCCAGAGCCGATGAGCCCAGTTCTGGGGTTCCCCTTGTAATAAAGAAATCACAAGTCCCACCTTCGTGGCTTCCAAGGAGAAGGTGTGGGGCTGTAAGCCGAAGTAGAGCTTGCAGCAGCTCTGAAGAGCCCTGAATTTGCTTCGATCCCCCGCAAACTTATCAGTAAGGGGAACCTTAGGCTCTGACAGCAGGGCCATGATGGTGCGGGCAGACGCTGATCCCACTCCAGCTGCAGCGGGGGCAGAGAGCTCACGCACATGTTCCTCCAGTTGGGTTTTTCACCGCCTGTGTGAGCCTGGCCAAGTGGACACAAAGTTCATCCATGGCAGGGGGTGTTCTCTGCACAGACTCGGACATGGCTATCCATTACTGTCACGCACCAGGTGGTGGAGTCTGACTTGTGCAGGGAACAACCACTCTTGCGCACCTGATTCGGGGACCCCTGGTAGAGCAAACAGGTGGTCCGGGAGTGCAGGATGGCATTAGGACTGGATAGTCACTGATTCTGGTGTGTGAGATCCCAGAGCGGCTCGTGCAGATCAGAAGAGAGGTGGTTCAGGCTGGGTCGGCAACTGGCTGGTGGTGCAGTACAAAGGAGCAGGCAGAAGAATGGTCAAGTCCAAGCAGAGTTTGTAATCAGGCTGGCAGCAGAAGTACAAGGGGTCAGGCGAGTGGATGGTCATGGATAGCTGGGGGTCGGTGCACGCAGAAATCAGCAGGTCAGGTCAAGCCGGGTCTTTCAGGAAACAGGAGCAATCAACAGGAACAGAGCAACAGGAACAGAGCTGAGGCTCACAGGTACACAGATGCTGTAGAATGGACAGCACCGGCTACAGGGTGCTGTCAGCTTAAATGGGCCATTTGGCGCCAATGCCAGCGCATACGTGCGCGCACACGTGGGCGCGCACACACGCTCACGGACGTGTGCCCGCGCACAGGCTTTCCAGAAAGCACAGTTGCTTCCTTACAGCTACACAGCGATTTCTTTGGTTCGCCAATTATTATAGACAATTACCCCATACTCATTCACATGGGGGGCAGGATCTGGGTTCCCCCTTTTTAAAGGGGGCTTCCAGAATCCAATAAGGATCCCGACAACCAACGGCCAGGGTTGTCGGGAAGAGGCCCTTGTCCCATCAACATCCCAAAGCACCCTCCCCATATTGAGGTCATGGTATGGTTCAGGAGTGGGGGGGGGGCTCGCTCACCCCCCATCATGATCTGCCAGGTTGCATGCTCGGATAAGGATCTGGTATGGATTTTGTGGGGACCCCATGTCAATTTTGGCATAGGGTTCCCCTTAAAATCCATACCAGACCAAAGGGCCTGGTATGGACTGGGGGGGGGGGACGACCCTACGCCATTTTTTTCATTGCTTTTTTAACTATATTGCCGGGAGCCCGTTTAAATTACTTTTTTCCCTTTAAAAATGTAATTATGCTGCTGCACTGTTATACACATGGCACAGATGTGCCACTTTACAGGTAGACTAAGGGGACCCTCCAAGCATGATATTTAAAGGAATTTTTCATTTTTATTGTCTCACTTTAAGCATCACTAAAATCACTGCTCCTATAAAAACAATAGTTTTAAAAAAAAACAAAAAAATTCTGCACGCTTGTCCTTTTTTTTTGACTGCTGGCCGTGTTATTGAGTAACAACATGCAAAAGAGTTGGTGGAGTGGATAACTAAGCTGTCCTCATCCTCTGTCACCCAGGCTCATACTAGTTTGCCTTCCGCCGCAGCTGCCAAAGCGGCCTATTCCACCGGCTCCTTGTCCACAGAAACTCCTTCCGTAGACCCATCATCATGCATGGAGGAGTCACCAGAATTATTTGATCACAGTTTCTGTTACATGCTGCTTGAAGGATGCACAGAAATTTGAATGCTCAGATGTTGGGTCCCAGGTTGAGGAAGGAGTAATGTGAGCCTAGAGAGAGGAGGTGCTACGGAAGGAAAAGAAACTAGCAGTCATGTTCCCCCAGCTGCAGCATTCTGCCAAGTTTGCTCCAGTGGCTAGGAGGGAGGGGATGATGAGGTCACTGACTGTATTTGGGTACATTAGAGAACAGAGGAGGAGTCACAACTCCAACAAGGTAGGATGTCCTCCAGTGGCCAGCTTAAGGACAGCCACCCTATTGCATCACACCACAGAGCTCCACAGGTGCAGGGCGCTGCAGAATCCCTGATGACTTCCAAAAGTTCATTGGTGTGGGCTTTTTTCAACACATGTGCAGTAGATTGCACCATTGCTTTTTGCAATCTCTGTGTGAAGTGGATCAAGCGTGGCCAGAACCACCACCACCTGCTTGGGCATCACATGCTTGACAAGACACATGACGACCTCCCATACAGTTCGTTGGCAACAGCACCTGAAAGACCCACAAAAAATGCAAACTTCTCCTTGCTCCTGATTTGGGATCTCTACCCCTACTATACCTCAAGGCTTCTCAAAAACCTGCACTGAGAGGAATGATGATATAGCAATGGGTGCCACACATACTTGCAACCAATCTGCTAGCAGTACACCACCTGTTGATTTCAGCAGGCAAATTTCGCTACCCCAGTTGCTGAACAGTAAAAAAAAATACTGTCCCAGCCATCCACATGCTCAGCATCTAAATGCTAGCTTGGACAAATTGCTAGCACTACAACTGCTGCCTTTTCATCCGGTAGACTCTGCCGCCTTTTATTTGTGGAATGTGCTATACCACAGTGCCAGGTTCCAAAAAGAAATGTATTTTCACGTAAGGCCATTCCTGCTCTCTACCATCATGTGGAAGACAATGTTTTGGCCTCGTTGGACAGGGCAGTCAGCATCAAGGATCACATTACTGCTGACTCATGGTCCAGCAGGCACGGTCAGGGATGTTACATTTCCTTTATGGTGCACTGGGTAACTCTGCTGGCAGCTGGGAAGGATGCAGGACAGGATTCAATGCTGGAGCTTGTTCCCCCACCAAACCTCCAAAAAGCTGGAGGTGATTCTGCCACATCTGTCAGCTCCACCTCCTCCTCTTCTTCTTCCTCTATGGCCTCTTCTGCTAAATTGTCCTCTGAACCAGCAGTGATCCCTAAGCGTTCAAGGGGCTACGCAAGCAGTCAGACTAAAAGATGCCATGTGGTGGTCTGTCTAGGGGACAGGAACCACACTGGGGCAGAGATTCTGTCAGCTCTGCAGGGGCAGGCTTAGAGATGGTTGACGCCATGGCAGCTTGAGCAAGGAATGGTTGTATTCAACAATGGCATCAACCTTCTCTACGCCCTCCAACAGGGACACTTGACAAATGTTCCATGCTTGGCACACGTCCTGAATTTGGTGGTGCAGCATTTCTTGAACAGATACCCAGGCTTGCAATATCTTCTGAGGCAGGCCAGAAAAATCTGTGGCCATTTCCGACAGTCATACAATGCCAGTGCTCGGCTGGCTGACATTCAATGAGAATTCAACCTTCCCACCAACCACCTCATTTGTGACATGCCCACCAGGTAGAACTCAACATTGGCAATGTAGCAGAGGACCATCTATGAGTACCTGCGTATGGCACAAGGACAAGCTCAGCGGAGCTTGGCTTCTTTTCACCATGCCAGTGGCTACTGATCAAGGATGCATGCACTGACCTGTCACCTTTTGAGGAGGCCACAAGGATGGTGAGCAGCGACAATGCATGCATTAGTGACACTGTGCCACTAGTCCTCCTGCTGGAGCACACACTTCGTGGCATCATGGACAGGGCACTTGAGGCAGAACAGTGGGAGGAAGAGGACTTCCTTTCCTCTCAATGCCCCCTTTATGCAGATACCATTCCTGTGGGGCCACCAAACACACAGGAGGAAGAGGATTGTGTCAGCATGGATGTGGAGGATAACATAGAGCAGTCTTCAAGGGATGGTTTTCAGTTCCCAGAAACCCAAAGAGTTGTACGTGGCTGGGAGGAGGTAGTTACTGACAATATCATTCTTACTGACCCAGAGGACTCAGAATCTCATGTCTCTTCAAACTTACGCTGTATGGGTTCCCTGATTATGCAAAGCCTGCGAATGGACCCGAGGATTTGTGGTATCACGGAGAGGGATCATTACTGGCTGGCAACCCTTCTTGATCCATGTTACAAGGGTAAAGTTGCAGAGCTCATCCTGCCTGAGAGGGAGCAGGGGATGAAACATCTTCAGGATGCCTTGAAGTAAAATTTGTGTAATGCCTTCCCAGACCCTGGGTGGTTACCATTTCCTGGACAATGTGTTTCTGTGACTTTGTTCGGTCAGAGAAAGAGCGGTGGAAAAGGTGGCCAGCTGAACAATGCCTTTAAACAATTCTTTAGTCCTCAGCACTCAGGGCGCATCTACATTATATGGTGCAGGAATATCTAGGAGCAAGAGCAGACTTGGAGACCTTTCCAACTGAGCATACACTAGGTTACTGGGTCTTGAGGATGGACCACTGGCCAGAACGTGCGCAATATGCAATTGAGCTACTAGCTTGTCCTGCATCCAGCATGCTTTCTGAATGGACATTCAGTGCTGCTGGAGGGTTTGTGATGGATCAAAGTGTGCACCTGTCCACAGACTCTTTTGATAGGCTGACATTTATCAAAATTAATCAGTCCTGGATCGGAAACTATTAAGCCCCTGATGCTGATGTAACTGATTGAATTTGCTAGGGATCTGGGATCCCTTGAAGACTGCCTATGCGGCCTGTCCTATTCCTGAATCTTGATTATGCTAGCTTCCAACAATATTTTTGGTTTAGGGCACCACCAACACCCAAGGCCCAATTTTTCTGCACTTGTTTGACAGGGGCATGTAATTTAAACTTTTTTACTAATTTTTAACAGCAGGGTCCATTCCTGAGCCCAACAAAAGTAACTATGAGGGGTTACAGTGTTCAGGCACCACTTGGGATGGAACGAGCATAAGCTTGACCTGAACATTGTCCATTCAGGTACTCGCCTAACGCCCTAACTTTCTGGACACTTAGTGGGATGTTCGCCCGCCGAGCGCACAGTCAATAGGTTGTTAAGGCTTCCCCGCTGAGAGCTAAATTTAAAAAAAATTGTTGTACAAATATGAATGTAAATTTAAAAAAATTGGGGGGAAAATGGTGTGGGGGGAACCTTTTGGGTCTGGTATGGATTTTAATCACTTCCCCACCAGTGCATTGTAAAATGACGCCAGCAGGAACAATCCCACCCTCCTGCAGCCTATCAGAGTACATGAGTACCTATCTGCAGCCCATGCCTCATAGAATATACATTGGGGTGTTTTCTTTCCAAAATGGCTCCCGACGAGACCCAGTCCAGGAACGCTGTTCATGCAAGGCACCCCACTCTCCACCGTTCGGATCAGCGAGGCATCCCCTCCTCACTACAGTGCGCAGTGACTTACACTGCAAGGCCAGCTATGACTACTCGTTTGTGAGTAATTTTCATATTTGTTTTAATAAAACTTGTCAAACGGCTACACTTAGAGGTGCTGTGTCTCTCTTCTTATGACTTCATTTAACCATGTCCGTTTAAGCCTTGTCCAATATTTAGGGCAATGCAGTCACCCCCATGTTTCACCAAAATGCTCTCCATGTTTCACATGTCATCTTCACCAGAGCACCCATCTTTCACAAGTTAGTTCTAAAGGTGGGATTATGTATAGTATATCAGAAAAAAAATGCTATGGTGAGGCAATAGGTTTGAAGCCTATTCTGCTGAAAGATGAGCAGTCACCCAGTATATAGTGGAAGGCTAGGAGACAAATTAAATGTTGTAGGGTGTCAGAAACTGGTTTGCATAACACTATATGGTCCCTATAAATATATAATAATTTAAAAAAGGTTCTTTATTTTAAAATAATATGCTAATTTTCCTGTTAACATGAGCTACAGTATCTCACAAAAGCGAGTACACCCCTCACATTTTTGTAAATATTTTATTATATCTTTTTATGTGGCAACACTGAAGAAATGACACTTTGCTACAATGTAAAGTAGTGAGTGTACAGCTTGTATAACAGTGTAAACTTGCTGTCCCCTCAAAATAACTCAACACACAGCCATTAATGTCTGAACCGCTGGCAACAAAAGTGCGTACACCCCTAAGTGAAAATGTCCGAATTGGGCCCAAAATGTCAATATTTTGTGTGGCTACCATTATTTTCCAGCACTGCCTTAACCCTCCAGTCCATCACATATACTCTCAGCTTCTTTAGCAAGGCAGTGGTCATCTTGGAGGTGTGTTTGGG
This sequence comes from Glandirana rugosa, assembly GCA_018402905.1. Lineage (NCBI taxonomy): Eukaryota > Metazoa > Chordata > Amphibia > Anura > Ranidae > Glandirana > Glandirana rugosa. The sequence continues at coordinate 207,399 of BLSH010101106.1, read as the reverse complement.
GTCATTATCATGTTGGAATACTGCCCTGCAGCACAATCTCCGAAGGGAGGGGATCATGCTCTGCTTCTGTATGTCACAGTACATGTTGGCATTCATGGTTCCCTCAAAGAAATGTAGCTCCCCAGTGCCGGCAACACTCGTGCAGCCCCAGACCATGACACTCCCACCACCATGCTTGACTGTAGAAAAGACACACTTGTCTTTGTACTCCTCACCTGGTCGCTGCCACACATGCTTGACACCATCTGAACCAAATAAGTTTATCTTGGTCTCATCAGACCACAGGACATGGTTCCAGTAATCCATGTCCTTAGTCTGTTTGTCTTTAGCAAACTGTTTGCAGGCTTTCTTGTGCATCATCTTTAGAAGAGGCTTCATTCTGGAATGACAGCCATGCAGACCAATTTGATGCAGTGTGTGTCGTATGGTTTGATCACTGACAGGCTGACCCCCCACCCCTTCAACCTCTGCAGCAATGCTGGCAGCACTCATAAGTCTATTTCCCAAAGACAACCTCTGGATATGATGCTGAGCACGTGCACTCAACTTCTTTGGTCGACCATGGTGAGGCCTGTTCCGAGTTAAACTTGTCCTGTTCAGCCACTGTATGGTCTTGGCCACCGTGCTGCAGCTCAGTTTCAGGGTCTTGGCAATCTTCTTATAGCCTAGGCCATCTTTATGTAGCGCAATGATTCTTTTTTTCAGGACCCTCAGAGAGTTCTTTGCCATGAGGTGCCATGCTGAACTTTCAGTGACCAGTATGACAGAGTGAGAGCGATAACACCAAATTTAACACACCTGCTCACCATTCACACCTGAGATGTTGTAACACTAACGAGTCACATGACATTGAGAGGGAAAATGGCTAATTGGGCCCAAATTGGACATTTTCACTTAGGGGTGTATTCACTTTTGGTGCCAGCGGTCTAGACATTAATGGCTGTGTGTTGAGTTATTTTGTGGGGACAGCAAATTTACACTGTTATACAAGCTGTACACTCACTACTTTACATTGTAGCAAAGTGTCCTTTCTTCAGTGTTGTCACATGAAAAGATATAATAAAATATTTACAAAAATGTGAGGGGTGTATGCACTTTTGTGAGATACTGTATTTATCGTTCTAAATTCTATAAATCATAGCCACAGATATGGAACAGGAAAAAAATTGCACTCTGGAATATTTATGAATCAAGAGGCCAGAGTCTTCCTGCACCACGCAGATCAAATCTTAGCTGCTCTCCTTCACTTCAATAAGCAATATCACAATGCACTGGTTTCATCTAGCAATTTGACACTGAGACCTTGAACTATACATAAATCCCTTTGATCCTCACTATGTGTTGAATCCATTACCTGCTCTAATAAATCAATGTGCTGCAACACACAAGGAGTCCTTAAATATACATTTTCTCAGGCTGCAGGATGCCCTATCTTGATAAGAGAGCCATAGCATGACATAGTCACTGTGGATATATTTACATCTTTGAATATGCAGTAGATTAGCCCATGCTGATGCTGCTCAAGGAGTGCAGTGGCTCTGCCACCTCATCCTTTAAAAACTGAATTACACAGGCTTTGTTGCCAATTGTGCAGCTTATGACTAAATGTGTTTTGTTCATAACCCATCAAGGTGTGATTTGATGACTGTTTGTTACTCCATAATAAAACCTTTGATTTGTGCATGATGCCGTTGTGGACCCAATTTATGTGAAGGTTTCTGTACCTCTTAGAGGGTCTAAAGCAAGTTCTGGGCAGCAACAGTTCATTGCACAGTGACGTTTTCAGCAAGGCTCCCTTGCAGCAACAGAGATTTATGCCTGGATACTTTCCATTCCCCAACTACAATTTTTTTTTTGACCATCTTGGTTAGTTACCTAATTGTTTTTCACCTGTCTCCTCCTTAACCAACCTCTGTTCTCTGATTTTTTCCCCCAGGTGTTGACTAGTCCTCTAGTCTTCATCCACACAGGTATAATATCTTTTCCATTTAAATCTTGGAAGCACACAAATAGGTGTTACAGACTAGCATGTTCCCTAGACAGTGGCTTGTCTATTAATCAAGACAGTGAGATATATTTGGAAGTTATTACACCTTTTTGAAAATGATGTCATTAAATTCATAGAGTGAAAGACTTTGAAAAACAGTGGTTGAACACTTTTTTTTTTACCATAACGAAGAACGTTATGTAATGAATGTTCGAAATGCCCTATGTTCTTCTTTGAAAATATGTAATGTAACACTGTGTTTTAAAGTGTTACTAAACCCACAACAGTAAAATCTGTCTGTATATGCAGAATAGCATGCTTGTTATACTCACTGTGGAGCTTAAGGGGTTAATCATTGGTATTGTGTATAAAGGATCTTTGAACCTGTATTCACGGATCCTCCCCCTCCTGCAGTATCTCTCTTGGCAAGGCCAGATAAGACATAATGAGAATAGTACTGCTGCACATTCTCAGTTTGGTCTCTATTGCTGGAGAGAATATTTCCTGTTTGAGCTGAGCTTTTCAGGTCACATGATAATGGCATCACACGTGTGGGTGTGTATACAGATCCTAAATGACAGCCCAGTCCCTCCTTCCTCCTACATGCCCTGTTACTAAAAAAGAACACAGTGGGTGGGATGTCACATCTTGATTGATGGAGGATCCTCCATCTATGAGAGCATGAGGACACAGGCTGTAGTGGAAATCTCCTCCTACCTGAACACTCAGCACTCAGGCAGACCCTGCAGTTTATCACGTGACTGTGGTATACAGATCAGCTCGAAAGGTATATAGTGGCAGTATTTTAATGTGAAAAGATGATTCATAAGCTAATATATTTTTGGAGCTGGGTTGGCGCTGCCCTGGAGATTTATATATAATAGTGCAAATAGCTAGTGTGCTTAAATCCTTTTAAATCACTACTTATTTTAGTAATATAAATATAAAGTGCCTAATATTTCACAACTAGGTGTTAGCAAACCGTGCTGTAAAGTTTAGTATTAAATATAAATATTAAATCCAAGTAGAAAATATATATATAAATATAAAGTGCCCTAATGTGTTATAATTAAAAATATTAATAAAATATTATTAAAAAATAATAAAAAATAAAATAAAATTATATCTTGTGATTACCAGTCCATGCAAAATGGCATAAATAAATATATGATCACAGCTGAAAAAATATTAATGAAATCAATAATTAGCAAGTGTCCTTAGAGTGAAATCCAATAATTTTCTTTTGTGAGTCACACGTGCTCCCCTATGACCACCCTGCTTACCGGACAGCGCCACCCCACACAGGGGTAAAGCGCAGAGGCGCCTGTCTAGGTGGGTAGTACGGGGTCTTTTGGTTGGTCCTGCTTCCAGATGATCAGTCCTGTCCTCCCAGGTGTGTGTTTTAGTCCACAGTGAGGTTTACCAAAGTCCTCCATATGTGATAATATTATCCAAATTGCAAAAAGAAAAGGGATAGCTCCATAGTGTATATCAGTCAAAATACCATTATTTATTTTTAAAAAAGTTTTTAACAACAAACGTTCATCAAGATCCTTAATTAGGTAGCGAAAAGGCAGGTCACTTTAGCCCAAATAACTGATTCATAAGCTGTGGGCACTGGGGCGGGGGGGTGAACTATTTTCATATCACTGGGTATAGTAGCACTTTAAGATGAGGCCATTGTCATGGGCCCTTTTTATATATATATAATTTTCTATATCTATATATTTGGTTGCCGACAAAATCCTATAAGAGGTTTAAAACAATTTTTGATCTGTTATTTGGAAATGATATCCTAGCTGAGACCCAGTCTCCTGACCAGGACTTTACATGATCATTATAAAGCCAAGTTTCAACATTGTATACATCATATTTCTGCAATGTGCTCTCCATAATGTTGAGTAAAAAAATGACCGGAAAGTCCAGATGTGACTAACACTTTATTAATGGAAGTGGGGAAATGGGAAGAGGATGGAGATATCGGTTGAAGGAGTGCATCGATTTAGAAGCATCCTAGAGAAGTTGGTGGGCATCAGTGTTCATTCTAAACTGTAATATCTAAGTTATCTAGGCTGAAAAAAAGACACACATCGATCAAATTCACAAAGCCATCAGGAAATATTTAAAGACTTAAAAACCTGCCAAACATCGCTTGCAAAATCAAAACGCCACCATGTGAAACCACACAAGCACTCGTCTCAAATAATATATACTTAAATGTTGACTTTCATTTTTAAGATTGTGAAAAAGCTTTTGAGAAGCATTTTAATGTATATTTAAGCCTAAGCACAACATTGTATGTATTGCAGCTCACCAGTCACTAGATGTAATTTTTTTTTTTTTCAGGCTAAGTACATTTTCTGCAAGCATAGAAAAATACCTGTTGCTAAAAATCCATTGTCCTTGTAACTTCTGTGCACTAAACTGAAACATCAAACAATTTTATCGGCATTCCCAGCTATCTTTTGTGAACTACAGGAGACCATCTCCTTAAGTAATACAGATAAGGAGAGAGGGAAGTGTTGCCCAAATCAGGACAGAAGACTAGGGTGACAACACAGCTCCTCAGCAGATAAAGTACGTTGTCAACCTAGGACAGTAAGGCTGGATCATTTGGTGCAAAAAAAAAAGCAGTAACTACACCTAAGGACCAATAAGCTACAATGTATTCAATTTTTGTTTTTAGGTTTTGGATACTCTTTATAAATACGCAAAAAATAATCTCCATTACAGTTTGTTTGACCGCACCCTAAAAATGTAGGGGCTGAATTAACTGAGGCGTTTTTCAGGTGCTTCTGGGCTAAAAATAGCACCCTTATAGCCCCTGAAAAACACCCCCTCCCCATGCAACCCAGTGTGAAAGCCTGGGCGGCACAGTGGTATACTGGTTAGCACTTTCACCTGGCAGCAAAAGGTTCGCTGGTTCAAAACCCTACTACAACACTACCTGCCTGGAGTTTGCATGTTCTCCCTGTGCCTGTTTGGTTTTCCTCTGGGTACTCCAGTTTCCTCCCACACTCCAAAGACATGCTGGTAGGTAAATTAGATCCTGCCTAAATTGGCCCTAGTATATGTATGAATGTGAGTTAGGGACTGTAAGCTTCTTGAGGGTAGGGACTGATGTGAAAGTACAATATATGTAAGTAAAGCGCTGCATAAATTGGCAGCACTATATAAGTACCTGAAATAAATAAAAAATAAACCTACAAGGATATGGTCTTATCTAATCTCCCTAATTCTCTCTCCTTTTTCCCCTATTGGCAGCCTGTGAACTTCAGCACGGAAGCCTCATTTCACACTATGAACCGCATATGAATCACACATGAACCGCACCGCAGTCCTGTGCAACTCACATGCGATTCAGTGCAGTGCAATTTGAGCCTATTCATTTTGAATGGGCTCAAATCGCACCGTATCACACCAAAGGCATGCATGCACCTTTTTTGGAGCAGCACTGCAACCGGATCGCATAATTGTCTTGTACATTTTGTTCAGACAAATGCTCTGAGTTTGCAACCTGCATTAACTTTGTATCGGATATCCGCAGCGGATCACAAGGACAGTGTGATTGGAATGTGGTGCAGGAAATGTACACTTATTGCATTGTTTCCCGCACCACATTAGTGTGAACCTAGGCTAAAACATCTGTCAGCCTTCCTCTCTAGCTAAGCCAAGACATACAATCAATGCTGGTGTACATATTTTAATTACAGAAAGTGACATATAGTTTTTGAGACCAATGAGAGGGGAAAGTTTTTAATAAGGACGTGACTGCTCAGGGCTTCAACAAAAAGAAACAGAGAAATGCTGGAGACAATTTATAGCATTGGTAGAATTAATATTGATAATGTGGAACAAGAAGAACATTATTTGTTATCAAACTGTCAAAGGTAAAGTTCCACTTTAAGGATGATTACCATAAAAGCTTTTTTTTTAGTCTGCTGGTAAAACCATATTCTCTTCATATACAATATGCCAATGACTAGAGTTGAGCGAAACCAGACTGTAAAGTTCAGGTCCGTACTGGACTTTAGGGTGTCCATGTCCCGAACCGGACATTTGAGAAAAAGTTCGGGTTCGGGGTTCGGGTATGTTTTCGCGCCTTTTGAATAGCTGCAGGGCAGTCAATCAACAAGCGTTTCACTCGTTTGCCTCAGAAGCCATCACAGCCATGCCTACTAATGGCATGGCTGTGATTGGCCTTTACTTCATGTGACCCAGCCTCGATATGAGCTGGAGTCACGTAGGGCTGCATGTCACATGCTCTCAGGCTAGTGTAGGGAGAAGATGCTGCCGTCGCTGTGAGGGATAGATTAGCGTTATAAAATCATCTCATACTGGTATTGGGAGAGGTTCCTTCCTCTGGTGTAAAGGATAGATTAGCGTTATAAAATCATCTCATACTAGTATAGGGAGAGATTCCTGCCGCTGGTGTGAGGGATAGATTAGCGTTATAAAATCATCTCATATTAGTATAGGGAGAGGTTCCTGCTGCTGGTGTGAGGGACAGATTACCGTTATAAAATAATCTCTTACTGGTATAGGGAGAGGTTCCTGCTGCTGGTGTGAGGGACAGATTGCCGTTATAAAATCATCTCATACTGGAGTAGGGAGAGGTTCCTGGCAGTGCAATCATCTCATACTGGTGTAGGGAGAGGTTCCTGGTGCTGCTGTGAGGGACAGATTATCGTTCTAAAATCATCTCATACTGGAGTAGGGAGAGGTTCCTGGTGGTGCTGTGGGGGACAGATTAGTGTTCTAAAATGATCTCATACTGGAATAGGAAGAGGTTCCTGGCGGTGCTGTGAGGGACAGATTAGCGTTCTAAAATCATCTCATACTGGTGTAGGGAGAGGTTCCTGCTGCTGCTGTGAGGGACAGATTATTGTTCTAAAATCATCTCATACTGGAGTAGGGAGAGGTTCCTGGTGCTGCTGTGAGGGACAGGTTCCTGCCTCTGGTGTGAGGGATAGATTAGAGTTATAAAATCATCTCATACTAGTATAAGGAGAAGTTCCTGCCTCTGGTGTGAGGGATAGATTAGCATTATAAAATCATCTCATACTAGTATAGGGAGAGGTTCCTGCCGCTGGTGTGAGGGATAGATTAGCGTTATAAAATCATCTCATACTGTTATAGGGAGTGGTTCCTGCTGCTGGTGTGAGGGACAGATTGCCGTTATAAAATCATCTCATACTGGAATAGGAAGAGGTACCTGGCGGTGCTGTGAGGGACAGATTAGCGTTCTAAAATCATCTCATACTGGTGTAGGGAGAGGTTCCTGCTGCTGCTGTGAGGGACAGATTATCATTCTAAAATCATCTCATACTGGAGTAGGGAGAGGTTCCTGGTGCTGCTGTGAGGGACAGATTACCGTTATAAAATCATCTCATACTGGTATAGGGAGAGGTCCCTGCCGCTGGTGCGAGGGACAGTGTTATAAGAAGACTGTGCTGAGGACTTGTTTGCATTTTGTTGTGCTTTCCTCGCGCTGAGGACTTGTTTGCACTTTGTTGTGCTTTCCTCGCGCTCCCAGAGGAGGCGGTGCCGGGCAGCTCTATTTATTTTATTTTTTTTCTTCTTTTTTTTTTTTTTTCTTTTCTGTCTGGATCAGTTTGTCTGGGTCTGCATCTTATTGACCTCTTTTCCCCACCTATGATTTCACTTCTATTGTGTCATTGCGGGGTGACTTCTCATCATCTCTAGTCTCCCCTTTTCTACCTTGCAAAATCTCTGTTTCCTTCTTTTATTCCCCTTCTGTTGGGGGGCTGGGTATGAATTTATTCCTATGGTAACCCCAACTTTCTTCTTTAATTTCCTTTTGCGTCACCGGACTCCCCACTTCCCCACCCCCCCAGGTTCCGACAGCTGTTTCTCCCCTGGTCATTATGTTTATATATGTACTGGAGGTCTTGAAGCTTGTCCACCCCTCCTAGTGTAGGGAGAGGTTCCTGCTGCTGCTGTGAGGGACAGATTATTGTTCTAAAATCATCTCATACTGAAGTAGAGAGAGGTTCCTGGCGGTGCTGTGAGGGACAGATTAGTGTTCTAAAATCATCTCATAGTGGAGTAGGAAGAGGTTCCTGGTGGTGTTGTAAGGGACAGATTAGCGTTATAAAATCATCTCATACTGGAGTAGGGAGAAGTTCCTGCTGCTGCTGTGAGGGACAGATTAGCGTTCTAAAATCATCTCATGCTTGAGTAGGGAGAGGTTCCTGGCGGCGCTGTGAGGGACAGATTAGTGTACTAAAATCATCTCATACTGGAGTAGGGAGAGGTTCCTGGCGGTGCTTTGAGGGACAGATTAGCATTCTAAAATCATCATATACTGGAGTAGGGAGAGGTTCCTGGCAGTGCTGTGAGGGACAGATTATCGTTCTAAAATCATCTCATACTGGTGTATGGTGAGGTTCCTGGTGTTGCTGTGAGGGACAGATTACCATTATAAAATCATCTCATACTAGTATAGGGAGAGGTTTCTGCTGCTGGTGTGAGGGACAGATTAGTGTTATAAAATCATCTCATACTGGTATAGGGAGAGGTTCTAAAATCATCTCATACTGGAGTAGGGAGAGGTTCCTGGCGGTGCTGTGAGGGACAGATTAGTGTTCTAAAATCATCTCATACAGGAGTAGGGAGAGGTTCCTGGCGGTGCTGTGAGGGACAGATTATCGTTCTAAAATCATCTCATACTGGTGTAGGAAGAGGTTCCTGGTGCTACTGTGAGGGACGGATTAGCGTTCTAAAATCATCTCATACTGGAGTAGGGAGAGGTTCCTGGCAGTGTTGTAAGGGACAGATTATCGTTCTAAAATCATCTCATACTGGTGTATGGTGAGGTTCCTGGTGTTGCTGTGAGGGACAGATTACCATTATAAAATCATCTCATACTAGTATAGGGAGAGGTTT
>BLSH010101106.1:177771-191284 GCA_018402905.1 Glandirana rugosa | reverse complement strand
ACCACCACGACAAACAACACCGCACGACGACTGTTTCGAAAAGGTGTAAAGCCGGTACGATTGAGACGGAAGACTCCACGATCGCCACGGTGTCGACGCAACCGCTGGAGAAGGAGGAGGAGACGGAAACGGAACACGAAGGTGACTCGGGGGCCACAGTAAACCCTTACGGGAGTCGTCGCGCAGATGGTCGCACACGAACATCAGCGCGTAGAAGGCTAGTCACTCCCTTAATTCCTGCCGTGCAACAGGAACATTGCCCTAGGTCGTCCCACCGGTGGGTCATTAGTCGTGTTCAATGTTACACCCGTTGAGCCGACAGCAACTCGTCCGTGACGTCGTACATCAGCGAGTACACACGGTCCGACGGGTCTCCGTTTCTGTTCGACAGACTACATGCTGCAGTGCCTGCTCAACGACAGCCGAGTTGCCCACATTGTAACTTGTGCTGATTACTGGGTGGCCACCCTGCTGGATCCCGTTACAAGGACAACGTGCCGTCCTTAATTCCCTCACTGATCGGAAGATGCGCGACTACAAGCACACGCTGGTAGACGCGCTGCTGAGGGCATTCCCAAATGACACCGGGGGCTCAGTGGAAGCACAAGGCAAAGGCAGAGGAGGAGGAAGAGGTCGCCAACGCAGCTGTGGCACCGCTAGCACCTCAGAAGGCAGAGTTAGCATGGCCGAAATGTGGAAAAGCTTTGTCAGCAGCACGCCACAACAAACAGCACCACCAGCTGATAGGCAACACGCCTACACGTACTGACTGATGGGTCCGCCCCATTCAACTTCTGGGTCTCCTAATTGGGCACATGGCCTGAGCTTGCCCTTTATGCCTTGGAGGTGCTGGCCTGCCCTGCATCCAGTGTATAGTCTGAACGTGTGTTTAGCACGGCAGGGGGCGTTATCACAGACAAGCGCAGCCGCCTGTATGCAGCCAATGTGGATAAGCTAACATTTATTAAAATGAACCAGGCATGGATCCCACAAGACTTGTCTGTACCTTGTGCAGAATAGCCATTTAGACCGGCCTCACACAGCCATTGGTATACTTTTTTTTTAATATATCTCAATATTTTGGGGCTACCCCAATTAGAAAAAAAAAACAAACAAACATAAAACAGTGTTGGCTACCTCCTCCTCCTCCACCGCCACTTCCACCTATACCGCCACAGTCACCGCCTCCTCAACCTCTAGGCTCCTACTCCACATCCACCTCCTAATCCATTTTTTAATATTTTTATGTGATTTTAAGTTATTTCCGTATCCACATTTGTTTGCAGGGCACTTGTCCTACTCTTACTCCCATGGTGCTTCCTTTTGCAGCCCTCTAGCCCTTTCCAGGACTTTTTTGAGCCATTTTTGTGCCCAAAAGTTTGGGTCACCATTGACTTCAATGGGGTTCAGGGTCCTGGGTCAAGTTCGGATCAAGTTCAGGTCCGAACTCGACCTTTTTCGCAAAGTTCGGCCTAACCCGAACATCCAGGTGTCCGCTCAACTCTACACATGACCTTTGTGCAGTCCTTGGAATGAAAGGTCTAAACCTAGGATGATACCACTCTAAACTAATGAGGTTTGAAATCTCATTGTTTCTTATAGATTACTGCATTTACAGTTATTTTTTTTACACTTTGAGCTGCCTTAAAGGGACAGTAATAGTTTTGGGTCAAATTTAAACATTTTACGGCAATGTTTTATATCTTTCTTTATATATCTATTGTTTTACAAATACACATGTAAAGTGTATGTAAATCCTAACAATGAAGGTCTCTTATTTCTAACTTTTAATCTGGTAACAGTGCAGCCTGTTTTTCACTGTTATGAGTTACATTGTTCTCAGTACTCCTTGTGGACTACAAAACACCCCCCCCCCCATGTTATTGTGAAAAAATCAGGTGGAGATACATCTGGGGCAGGTATTCTGTAATACTTGATAAAGGATTTCCAGAACGTGGGATTTCTGTAGAGAGAAAGCCTGCCACAGAAACTACTTGTCTTTGGTTTGCTCTGTCCAACTGGTAGCTTGTAAGCTGTCCAATAAGAGATGAGTCACTACAACAATGGCTTATTCGCATGTGTGTCAATTTCAGCATGAGCCATTGAGACCTAAAGACAACAAACCATTTCATTAAAGCAACTAATGAGATAAAGAAACATGTAATGAGGAACCTAAAGCTCCAACTGCTAGATGGATATAAAGTGTCATATTATTCATATGCATTATGTTATGTTTACCTTTTTATAGAACGGTAAAAAAAATAATTTACATTTTATTTTATGGCCTGATCATTATTAAAAAAAAAAAAAAATAGAACAAACCACTTTGCATTCCTTTTAATAAGCGCCAAAGTCCAAATGTGCAAAAATTGATATCCGGGTAATTGACTATCCTCCAGTAAAAGCTCCTCATCAATTACTGTTAAACCTGGAGACAGCTGTCAGCTTATTTTTGCAAGAGAACAAGAATCCCTCGTGCCAAAGTTAGGAAGCTGAACATCCTTAACTATTTATATAGTGACTAAAATAGGTGCCGTGGAGAAAAAGCAGGTATTTATATGCAAACTGTGTGTAATCATTTGCAAAAAATTATAAGTTGATTCAAGATGTTTTTTTTTTAATTTCTTACCTTTAAAAACAAAAATCTGAATATTTAGAGGGAAAGTATTGACATTTCAAGGTAAGGTTTGTAGATACATGGGTAAAAGTCAATGTATAATCTAATCTATACATATATAAATACACATCTGAATATTGCCCATTGTGCAGTCCATTAAACTGGGGACATACTGTGACCTTAGTGTGTTATGGACTCCCCCCTGAAGCCCATCAACACACTAACCTGTTCTCTCAGTGTAATGATGCAGAGAGCAGGGTTGATGTCATCAGGTGGCCCACGCACCGCCATGAAAAAGGTGAAGTCGAAAAGGACCCTGCCTGTCAAAATTGGCCTAAAGACATCTGTAAACGGTGTATATAAAAGAAGCACAAAAAATGCATGGACTCTGGTTGGAGGGCCAAGAAACCTGGAGTTGGGCTTTAATACTCCTTTGCACATTGTGAATCTATGAGTTAACTGATTCAATGGGGTTGAATATAGACTGTGCACTTTGCAATTGCAGTTGTACTCTGCAAGGGCATTTGCTCCAGAGCTTAATAAATGAGATGAAGCTTCACTTTGCAGAGAATACCCAATCACGTGCAAGATTACTAAACAAAAAAAAAAATTGTGTGTTTGCTTGCACATGATTGGATGATGTAAGTCGGCGGAACCTCCCCTCATTTACTAATCTCTGGAGCAATTTCCCTTGCAGAGTGCAACAGCACATGTAGAGTGCACAGTCTTTTTGCCTTTAGTAAATCAACACCCCTGAAAACAATGAACTTCCTATGTAGCAGATCTAGAGGTAGAGTTGTAAGGTAAACCAGAATCTCAGAATAAGAAATCCAGTGTGGACCTATGCTTATGTGCGTGCACATTGCACTGCTGCTCATGCTTCTAGGCAAAAGGGCAATACCAGATCTCCCGTGACAGTTCAGCACGTGCACATGCACATAACAATTGGCATGCACACTTGGAGCCCAGAGGCCTATTTAAATGAATGTATCATTGGGAAACGTTTTTGAATGGTCTTCAACTTGTTCCGTGTCTTCTGAGACCTGACCCATTGCCTTTGCCAACCCATGTATGACCCAGCTTCTCCCTCAACTTTGCCTCTGCTCTTCTCAATCTTGCTCATCTGGTTATTCTGACCTTGGCCTATTTACTGGACTTGTCTCTACCTGCTGATTTTGTACTGCTTCTGCCTGGCTGCAACCAACCTTGGCCTGATTGCTGGACTTGCAACTGCCTGCTGATTTTGTACTTTTTCTGCCATAGCTGTTACTGACCATGGCCTGCTTACTGAAATTACCCTGTCTGCTGATTTAGCCTCACACTGCCCAGATACTACTGACCTTGACTTGCTCACCAGTTTCTGGTTCCATCAGAAAAGTTGCCATCAACCGCTTACCACAGACCTCATGCCACTTTGTGTGTTTATACTCTCTGCCTCCACCTTCAGGAGTGTTGGGCACGGTGGGCAAGGGAAATGATCCCCAAAATGATCTAGTCTCCACCAGGTATGTGATAGACCTAACACAAATTCTAAACACTTGCAGTAGACTATAAATAAAGACTGATTTTGTGTGAAAGTCTATCTGACACACCTGCTGCTTAGTCAAAACTACAGTCATCAACACTAACAAGGGAGAGCCAAAGGCTGTTAAATCTAAAATCATGTATCACCAATGGACTGACAGCAATCTCAGCATGACAGCTCTTTGATAAATTAGGGGGTGATAAAAGGTGGTGTTGTATCCAATTTGGTAATTAAAAACAAATCCTAACCTAAATGGTGAAAGTCCTTTTTTTCTCCAACAACTCCCAGTCCAGAAGTACCAGTAAGTGAGGTTGGAACCTCAGATATGAACAAAGGAGGAGAAAGAGTTAAACGCCAAATGAAGATTATTTATTTTGCCAACCTTTCTTCACATTTGCTCTGAGGTATGTACTTAGTGTTCACAAAACCCGCAGGTCTTCCTGTAAACCTTAACATAGATCTAAACCCCGTCACTAAAATCTCATATAAGCTGTAAGGGTCGGTTCACACCTAGGTGACTTGCAATCCAACTTGTGTTTCTCCAAGTCGCCTCAAGTTGCTTGACATCCGTTATCCCATTGAAATGAATAGTAGCTGTCTTAATATACACTACTGAAGTCGCTCCAACTTCAGAAAAGGTTCCTGTACTACTTCAAGGCGACTTCTATCCAACTTGTGCCCACAGAATTGAATGGAAGTCGCCTCCAAGTTGGATCCCCCATCTATATTGAAGCGACTTTGAAGCAACTTTACAGGAAAAATACATTTTTTTTAAGGCAACCCCCCTCCCTCTCTTCTCTGGCATGAAGGTCACTTCAGGTCACGTTGTAAGTTGCCCAAAGTCGCTTTGAAGTCGCATTCAAATTGCCTAGCAAAGTCGCCTCTGAAGTCGGATCGCCTAGGTGTGAACCAGCCCTAACATGTTCATGTAATTTATGAAGCCTGCAGCTTTCATTAGGATAATACCTGGTGATATTGCCCTAAAGGTTCTTTTGTTCAGGCCCTACCTGTTATAGGGTGACAGCTGCCTCCCAGTTGTGGAGACTACAAGTGACAGTGCCAACATATATTGTGCCAACGTGGTCCATCATCGTCACTATCTGAAAGATAGTCCAGAGCAATAATACTGTATGCAACTGACACTGGAATGAGTGATTTTAGATAGGAAGTGGCTTTAAAGGATGAAGGATACCAGAAGCACTAAGACGAAAAAAGGACAAATAATGTGAATAATGTATTTTATGAAAAAAAAATGGTAATTGGTAAATATACTCTCAAAATTGTTCTTAGTTTTGAAAAGAGTGGTCATAAGTTAGAACCCCTTTAAGGTTTTTGTTGCTGTCTGTGTTCCCTCTGGGTAAATTCACTCTGGTGACAATCATCGCTGGGCCTGAAAGTAAAGTCAACACCAAAATTTTTAGTTGTTATTAACTATTCCCTACGCAATCCACAAGAGAAAAAAAAGATTTGGCTTTAGATACACTTTCATGAGCTAAGAGGTATAAACATATCAACTTACCAATTACAAATAAGTAGAGTTTTAACTCTTTTACTGGAAAACCTTTTGAGCTCTTCTAGACAGTCAATGGCATTTAGGCAAATATACTATTCGTTGATCCAGCTTCACTAAGGTCCATTGATTTATATAAACCTGGGATGATACAACATATGACAGCTGCCTAACATCTGTAAACCATTTGCCTGTAACATCCGTCGTATCCACTTACTATAATTTAATGTTTATATGATGTTTAGTGGAGAATACTTGTCAAAATATGTCATTTCTTGAAATTACAGAATGCATTTCATTAATAAACCAGCTATTTTGGAGAGGAGGAAAAAGATTGTTGGTTATGAATAATGTATAAGGCAAGAGAACACGATCTATGATACCAAAGCAGAATGAAGAATGAATTGTTTACTAGAAAAGTAATACCCCGCAAATTATTGAAGTAAATCAAATTCAATTGCAATACAAATCAGCCATTTTCAGTGATGCCAGTTGATTTGAAAGATCACAGTGGGTCTGACATTCAGTATGAGACACATTTCATTCACACTCAGCCAATACTGATACAAGCCATATCAAGCTGCTACCTCAAAGAATATTCACCTGCTAGTTTGCCCAGTGCCCTAGGATTTATATTCAAATTATGTGAAAAAAAATAGCTAATGCACAGGTTGGTTACATTAATACTGATGAATTTTGTGATGATGAATATCTAAATGGAAGCCAATCAAAAAGGAGGGATTTACTAAAGGTAAGTAGTCGGTGCAATTTGCAGGGGCAGTTGCACTCATTTTCCCCAGAGCTTATTAAATGTGGTTAGGCTTCACTTTGTAAAGAATACCACATCATGTGCAAGGATAATAACAAAAACTAAATTTTTGCTTACACATGATTGGATGATGGAAATTGGCAGAGCTTTACCACATTTACTATGCTCTGGGGAAAATGAGCGCAACTGCACTTGCATAGTGTATTTTCCTTTAGTAAATCCACCCCCATGTTTAAAGAACTTTTCTAACGGTAGACCTGGCTATATGTGTAATCATGTGGAGCATATTTTATGACTTAATCTCGGAGTCACCAATTCACAAAGAATCCTACTTTTCACTCAGTGTTCCATGTTCCCTGTTTGCAGCCGCATCCATCTCTGACTCTAATGGCTGATCCAGGGCTTTCCCACAATCAGCTCTCATATCAAAGTCATAAAAAAGAAAGCCACACTCTGGGTTACGCTACATCCCCTATAGAGTTCAACGTACGCAATTAATGAGCCTCAGTGCAACCTATGTCCTTAGAGAATCACATGTGTACCACCCTCTTCCTTACACACACCTCTGGCTCCCTCACCGCCTCCTACTCCTGCATTACATATGCCCTACAGGTCTCCACCTTCTAATTTGAGAACGCAGGTAATGCTGATACACATAAAAACATAGTAGGAGCAGTGGAAGCTTTACGTAAAGATAACATGGAACACTCTTGATTCTGATATACTAGGCATTTAAACTGTTGCGCTTGTGCTATATGTACACCCCTCGGACGTAATTGTACACTGTATCCTGGTGATCTTTCAATAAAATCTTCTTTTTTTTGGAAAATATAATAAAATAAATAAATAAAAAAAAACAAAAAAAAAAAACACACTTTTCCCCCCACAACTGGTGATCTCCAGCCCTTAAAGAGGGATCCCTGGCCCATATGTCAGGAAGCCGGGGACCCTCCAAAAGGCCCCTGTTACCGTAATCCGGCTCCTGGAGATTTACTAGTTTCCTGGGGGGAAAGGGGGAGTTTCTCCCGGGGGGCGGGGGGACTCGCTAGACAGGGACACCATTCTCCTCTTGTCCTATTTCTCCCCTCTTACTACCCCTCCCTTCTCTTCTTTCCCTTTTTCTTCTCTTTCCAGGTTCCCCACTTCGTCTACCTTTGTTTATTCAAATATAAGAAATCACCGGTTCTGTTTAAATAAACTCCATATATTTACATTTGCTTACCAGTAGGCTTGTCATGCATACGTTCCATGTATCTTGAGACTGTGCTTTCTTCTCTTTATGTTTTCTTTGTATTCCGAAGTAAATATATGTAGTAATATGCCATCACTATGTTTGCCACTCCTTTCTCGATGATGTTGACTTCACTTGCCTTATCATTTATTTACCCAAATATTCTGTCAACTCACTATGATTTCTTTACTTGTGCAAAGATATCTATAATATCATTTATATTACCGGTTGTAAACACTTGTTATGACGATTTTCAAATAAAACTTTATGAAAAAAAAAAAAAGAAAAAGAAAAAAATGTTTGGCACAGGAATTTTGAAAGGATAGTTTAACGGTCCTTCTGTAAACCACGGGAGACATTTAAAGCCCACTGCATCCATAGCCACTTGTTGTCCCTGTTGTCTTCAATGTATTTCAGCAAAAAGGTGATATTTTGCTAAAATCTCCCATTTTTTGAAGCTGCAGATTCAAACATCCATGTTCAGTTTAATGGTGGAGTCCTGAAAAATGGAATGCTACAAAGTTCTACAGAGAGAGGCAAAATAAATGTCCCCTAATGATTTGTCTCTGATCTATAAATCAACAATTTAAGTAGTTTTTTGAAACTATGACAGGAAAACTGTTGATAACGTGTACATTCATGGATCCAACCATTGTTTATTGTCCATCCAACCAAATATTTTAAATAATGATTGTTGACTACCCTGCTGCAAGATCATTGGGAGTGAGTATAAGGCCACATCAAGAATGATTCCTGAAGAACTGGAAGGAAAACTGACGGGTCAAGGGATCAGATATTATGTTGTTCCTGATTCATGCCTGATTAGCTATGAGATTGATAGTTGTCTCAAGATCTTCACTGTACTGTCTTCCTGGTAATGCACTGTCTCTGCTTGCTGTGGAAGGGCTCTAAGGAAGTGAATGGAGGTATGTGCAAATAATGCCTGGAAACTTTGGCCAGAGGCTGTGTGAGGCTGCACAGAGCAGGTAAGTGGTGCTGTAGGCAAATATATACTGAAAGTGCTGGTATGTGGACCTTTTTTTATCAAGAAACCCTTGATAAAAATGAATACACCTACAGCTAATGGCATATTGACATGATCTGTAAGTTGTGCAAATACAAAATGAACATACAAATGCAATAAACCCAGCTGACTTGACACCCAGGACAAATAATTTTTAATACCTTCCTGCTTTATGCACCAAAATATTTTCAGTAATGACCTGGAAAGAAAATAAATAATTATAATGACCAGAAAGGAAAAGCACACTATAAATAGTGTTGTGTCTTCTTACACTAGCAGTCAGTAGAAAAGTGCTTAATCACATTATTGGTTAGTGCACTTTGGTGGTCTGTGTGGTGCCCCCTTACATTGTTCTTCTTTGTGGTGGACTGTTTTCCCCTACACAGGAAGTTCAAGCCCTATTGGGGGTCACCCCATGTCTTGATACCTTTTCAATCTGGATAAGTGTCTGATTGAAGAGACTCACTATATTTGTTCACATATTTTTTTTCACTATTTGTTGTTTCTTTTTGCTATACATTTATTTTTTGATTACTGGACATTTCTAAGTGTTTGAGAGCGCTGGCTGTTACATTTTTAAATTGTTTTAGAAAGTGTGCATTAATTCGACATGGACAGCAGCACACTGATGGGGTCAACACTCTGCCCTTTCCTCCTGTAGGTATATTCAAGCAGTACTGAGCAAAGCAAAAGAGCCTGAATGGTTTAAAATGCTGCTCCTCACATTCCCAATCCAAGCCCTATCCTGCAGTACATTATGTAAAATATATGTAAACAAGTAAAACATGTAAAAAGACATGGTTTTAATTAACACATAACTATAATAAACTATGTTTTCTTAATTGCTATTTTGCATATTTCAGTTTTTAAATAACTGTCATTCCCCCACATTTTAGGAGGCACCATAAGATTGTAGATATTAATGCATGCATCTGTTCACTACCAGCCACTAGAGGGAGCATGATAGTTATAGGGAAACAAATGCATGTTCAGTAGTAGGTAGGTCGGTGTTCAGGTAGGTTTAGTAGGCAGGTTCTAGGTAGGTACAAATTATCTATGTTATTTTTTCATGGTTATTGTTGGTGTGAAATTTACATTTTACATGCTTGCTCTCAAATCCTTTAAACATTGTATTTCATTGCTGGGATAAAATCAGTTGCCACATAGAGATTATGCTGTTTTCAGCATATTGAACACAAAGTCTGGATAAATGATTAGTGGTTTTATCAAATAAATAAGGGTTTGACCGGTTTCTTATACCCTGGCTGGTGTGATGCTTTCAAACTACAAAGTCTTTCGATAGCTGTTAAACACTGTCATTGGCTCATAATGGTATGTGCAACCATTTTGTTTTTTGTAACCAAGCCTGAGATGTGCTTTGTGTGTTTGTATAAAGCCAAAGAATATTATCTTATTATATAACCCTGAAACAGAATTCTGTATTGATGTCCTCACATTTCAAGATGACAAGTCCTACATAAAAAATTCTAATGAACACCAGGATAAAGTCATTCACCTTCCTTGCCCTTCTTCCAGGACCTTCCACAAGATCTAAAGATCACTGAAATTTTATGGGAGGTCCTGGAAAGCACAGTGGACTTCCATCACCTTCTGTCTTCAGAACGCAAAGGGTGACCATATTCTTCAAGGACTCATTCAGATGTATCTGCTGAGCTGCAGTGCATTAATGATAGGTTAACACGGGTTATGTCATACATTATTCTGCAATGCATTTAGTTAGGACCCCAGTCCATACTAGGCCCTTCAGGTCTGGTATGGATTCTAAGGGGAACTCCATGACAACCACTGGACAAGGTTGGCGGGAAGAGGCCTTTGTCCCCATCAACATGGGGACAACGTGCTTTGGGGGGTACCCCAAAACACCCTCCGCATGTTGAGGGCATGTGGCCTGCTATGGTTCAGGAGGGGGGTGCTCGCTCGTCCCCCCTATCCTGACCTGCCAGGTTGCATGCTCAGATAAGGGTCTGGTATGGATTTTGGGGGGACCCCACGCCAATTTTTAAAAATAAATTGGCATGTAGGTTCCCTTAAAATCAATGCCAGAACCAAAGGGCCTGGTATGGATTTTGGGGGAACCGCACACCATTTAAAAAAAAAAACTTTTGGTGTGGAGTTCCCCTTAAAATCTATACCAGACCCAAAAGGCCTGGTATGGATTTTGGGGGGACCCCATGCTGTTTTTTTCCTGATTCTGTCATAGGGTTCCCCTTTACCACTTCAATACACTGTGTTATATATACTACACTGTATATATATTCTACTCTGACTGCACTGTATATATATATATTAGACTGCCTGCACTATATATAGTCTACACCAAATGCACTGTATATATAGTTTACACCGAATGCACTGTATATATATTCAGGGTAGACTATATATACAGTGCAGGCAGTGTGTAAGAATATATATGCAGTGTAATATAAATGTGTATATATATATATATATATATATATATATACACGGTATATGTATGTGTATATATATATATATATACCGTGCTTTCAGTGTAGACTATATACACAGTGCATGCAGTGTATTAATATGTATATATATATATATATACTGTATATATATATATACACACAGTGATATATATATAGTGCAGGCAGTGTATTTATATATACAGTGTAATATATATATATATATATATATATATATATATATATATATATATATATAGTGCATTCAGTGTAGACTATACATACAGCACATTCAGTATAGACTATATATACAGTGCAGGCAGTGTGTTAGCAGGCATTTCAGAAAAGTAATTACACCCCTCACATTTTTGTAAATATTTTATTATATCTTTTGATGTGGCAACACTGAAGAAATGACACTTTGCTGCAATGTAAAGTAGTGAGTGTACAGCTTGTATAACAGTATAAATGTGCTGTCCCCTCAAAATAACTCAACACACAGCCATTAATGTCTAAACCGCTGACAACACAAGTGAGTACACCCCTAAGTGAAAATTACCAAATTGGGCCCAATTAGCCATTTTCCCTCCCCAGTGTCATGTGACTCCTTAGTGTTACAAGGCCTCAGGTGTGAATGGGGAGCAGGTGTGTTCAATTTGGTGTTATCACTCTCACTCTCTCATACTGGTCACTGGAAGTACAATATGGTACCTCATGGCAAAGAACTCTCTGAGGATCTGAAAAAAATAATTGTTTCTCTACATAAAGAAGGCCTAGACTATAAGAAGATTGCCAAGACCCTGAAACTGAGCTACAGCACGGTGGCCAAGACCAAACAGCTGTTTAACAGGACAGGTTCCACTCAGAACAGGCCTCTTCATGGTCGAACAAAGGAGTTGAGTGCACATGCTCAGCGTCATATCCAGAGGTTGTCTTTGGGAAATAGACATATGAGTGCTGCCAGCATTGCTGCAGAGGTTGAAGGGACGGAGGGTCAGCCGGTCAGTGCTCAGTCCATACGCCGCACACTGCATCAAATTGCTTAAGACAAGCAGACTAAGGACATGGATTACTGGAACCATGTCCAGTGGTCTGATGAGGACAAGATAAACTTATTTGGTTCAGATGTCAAGTGTGTGTGGTGGCAACTAGGTGAGGAGTACAAAGACAAGTGTGTCTTGCCTACAGTCAAGTATGGTGGTGGGAGTGTCATGGTCTGGGGCTGCATGAGTGCTGCCGGCACTGGGGAGCTACAGTTCTAAGAGGGAACCATGAATGCCAACATGTACTGTGACATACTGAAGCAGAGCATGATCCCCTCCCTGTGGAGACTGGGCTGCAGGGCAATATTGCAACATGATAACAACCCTAGACACACCTCCAAGATGCTGAGGGTAAAGGTGATGGACTGGCCAAGCATGTCACCAGACCTAAACCCTATTGAGCATCTGTGGGGCGTCCTCAAATGGAAGGTGGAGGAGCGCAAGGTCTCTAACATCCACCAGCTCCATCATGTCGTCATGGAGGAGTGGAAGAAGATTCCAGTGGCAACCTGTGAAGCTCTGGTGAACTCCATGCCCAAGAGGGTTAAGGCAGTGCTGGAAAATAATGGTGGCCACACAAAATATTGACACTGTGGGCCCAATTTGGACATTTGCCCTTAGGGGTTTACTCACTTTTGTTGACAGCGGTTTAGACATTAATGGCTGTATGTTGAGTTATTTTGAGCAAAATTACACTGTTATACAAGCTGTACACTCACTACTTTACATAGTAGCAAAGTGTAATTTCTTCAGTGTTGTCACATGAAAAGATACAATAAAATATTTACAAAAATGTGAGGGGTGTACTCACTTTTGTGAGATACTGTATATATATATATATATATATATATATATATATATATATATAGTAATATGTATACAGGCAGTCCCCTAGTTACAAACATCCGACTTACAAATGACTCCTACTTACAAACGGAGGGAGTCAACAGGAAGTGAGAGGAAATCTCCCCCTAGGAAGGGAAATTCACTCCTGTAAGAGTTATGGGAAAATGTGTCTCCACTGATGCTTTATTACCAAGGCTTGTTTCCACAACAACCCAAAATCCGATTATCATTGGGATAGGAAGTGAGGTGAAATCTTATGAACAAGGGCTCAGACAGCAAAATAAACATTACAGGGGTATTAACTAGAGTTGATCGAACCTCTGGAAGTTCGGGTTCTGCAGGTTTGGCGGAACTTCGGGACAAAGTCCGGGTTCGGGTCCGGACTTGACCCGAACTTTGACCCTGACCCCGAACCCCATTGAAATCAATGGGGACCCGAACTTTTAGGCACAAAAATGGCTGTAACAAAGTCCTGGAAAGTCCTAGAGGTCTGCAAAAGGAAGG
>BLSH010101106.1:156758-171675 GCA_018402905.1 Glandirana rugosa | reverse complement strand
TTTTTAACACCTATCCCGCGAAATAGAAAAGTCTTCCATTTCGACGGTAAAGGAGAACCGTTTTTCGGAGGTAAAGGATGCGGTTCATGCAAGACAGCCCAAGAATTTCCAGGAAATGGAGGCTTTTTGCCAAGAGGAAATGGCAGCTTTACCTTCTGAAAAGATAAAGCGCCCTATCCACAATTTTTTTTGTGTTCTCATTCATACTCTCTGAAAAATGGCCAAGAAATCATAAATTCTGCCAGGGTATGTAAACGTATGAGCACATCTGTATATATATATATATATATATATATACACACATACAGTCAGGTCCACTGTATTTTCAGGTCCTTAAATATTGGGACATCGACCCAATTCTAATCTTTTTGGCTCTATACACCACCACAATGGATTTGAAATGAAACGAACAAGATGCGCTTTAACTGCAGACTTTCAGCTTTAATTTGAGGGTATTTACATCCAAATCAGGTGAACGGTGTAGGAATTACAACAGTTTGTATATGTGCCTCACACTTTTTAAAAAGTAATGGGACAATTGGCTGCTCAGCTGTTCCATGGCCAGGTTTGTGTTATTCCCTCATTATCCCATTTACAAGGAGCAGATAAAAGGTCCAGAGTTCATTTCAAGTGTGCTATATGCATTTGGAATCCGTTGCTGTCAACTCTCAATATGAGATCCAAAGAGTTGTCACTATCAGTGAAGCAAGCCATCATTAGGCTGAAAAAACAAAACAAACCTATCAGAGGGATAGCAAAAACATTAGGTGTGGCCACATCAACTGTTTGGAACATCCTTAAAAAGAAAGAACGCACTGGTGAGCTCAGCAACACCAAAAGATCTGGAAGACCACGGAAAACAACTGTGGTGGATGACCGAAGAATTCTTTCCCTGGTGAAAAAAACACCCCTCACAACAGTTGGCCAGATCAAGAACACTCTCCAGGAGGTAGGTGTATTTGTGTCAAAGTCAACAATCAAGAGAAGACTTCAGAGAATACAGAGGGTTCATCACAAGAAGGCCAGATTAGAGTTTGCCAAACAACATATAAAAATACCTTCACAGTTCTGGAACAACATCCTATGGACAGATGAGACCAAGATCAACTTATACCAGAGTGTAAATATCCTCAAATTAAAGCTGAAAGTCTGCAGTTAAAGCACATCTTTCATTTCATTTCAAATCCATTGTGGTGGTGTATAGAGCCAAAAAGATTAGAATTGTGTCGATGTCCCAATATTTATGGACCTGACTGTATACCTATATATATATATACTAAAGTGCCTGCATGCCACTAACCTGCCTAATCTATCTTAAGTTCAACACACTACATATGGCCGCCTTGTAAGCAGCCTTATATACTGTGGGGAGCGAGGACGTAGCCTCCTGAGCCATGACTGGCCAAAGGCACCCTGGCTTTGGCCAATCATGGCTCTCACAGCAGATCACGCTGTGATTGGTCAAAGTATGCAGATCAGGTGCATGCTTTGGCCAATCAGCAGCCGTTAATGCACTGTATGTAATTGCAGTATATTATGGGGTGCTCCGCGGCGCTCTAATTTGCCGTAAACACCCCCATATGTTTGTTTGTTCTGTGAACAAACGAACAGCGGATGTACATTCCACTTGAACATTCAGCCCGTCCCTAGACAACACTAAATGTATTGGAACTTTAAATTTTCTTTCAATGAACACACTATTTCCATTGGATGGATGTTGTTTTTAATTGTTTGAAAAAAATATGCTTTTGTACTTTTTATAAAATGTTTGTTTGCATTATTGTGTTAATTGAAGGGAAATACAGTATTCAGTCACTTAGAGCCTGGGAGCACACCCAAAACTTTTAAATGGCAAAGACAAATCTGGAAGAGTTTCATAGAATGCACGGTGCAAGAAAAAAAGAATATATATATATATATATATATATATATATACACACACACACATCTCTGTCAGCAGTTTCAAACTGCAACATGAAGTAAACACAACATTCACCAAAGGATGTACAATGTGGATAGATATTTGCATGCTTTTTTCACTGTACTCTTTAAAAGAAAAAGGAACATGCCATCAAGTCTTGGCCTATAATGGGAAATGAGGCACGCTTCAGATAAGATCCAGCTGCTAAATTCATTGCACAGCAATTTCGTCATTACAAACAAAACAGTGTAATCAAATGTGACCTCTCGTTCATCCAACCACTGCAGAATTGAAAACTATGCCACCTACTGGGAACTAATAAACAACCTTCAGCAGATTCATGCTGAAGCTCACAAATGAAATAAACAAAGAATTTTAAATAACTACATTGTATATTAATGTGCTGTCCTTTTTTTTGTCTGGAGTTCTCCTACTCTTATTGGAGCTTTAAATATGCTTTTAGCAAATTTTAGTTTGTTAAATTATTATTATTTTTAAACCACTATATCTATATGTAAATTGTTTTACCTGTCATGTGAAATTATAAATCTATTCAGTTAATCTTAAAAACTAGACTCTGACAATAATGGGTCTAACAACCGCAAACTGTGTGGGGAAAATGGAGAGGTGGCATTTCTCAGAATGACACCCTCCAAGGAAAATAGGTTATATTCAAATCTTATATTTAAGGTCCACAGCCAGAGATGGTGACACACTTCATAAATCCACCCAATAGAATACAGGTCAGCTTTAAACACAAAACAAGGAAAGTTAGATGGAAAGCAGAACCATCATAAATCCCCTTAAAATAGTCTAAGCAAGAAGCAGAACCAGGTGTCATAAGCCTCATCCCAGAAAAATTCCTTACACTCACTGCAGTTGGGGAAACATGCTCATGTTTACTCCATGTGTGTTTTTTCCTCTATTGGGGGGTGAGGAGTGGGAAGAGACAGGTTGGAGTCTCAGACAAGATACCCACATTGATGACGCTAGGAACAGATCTGGGCAGTGGCGGCTGGCGCTCAATATTTTGGGGGGGTGGCAAACCAAAGCCACCCTCGCCCCTCCCTCCAGCGGGAGATGGATAGGAAGCTGGCGATCTACCCCCCGCACGGGAGACAGATGGGGAGTTGGTGATCACCCCGCCGCGCGGGAGATGGATGGGATTGTGACGATCAAAGGCCTCCTTACCTTAGGAGGCAAATGACAAGGATCCGGGGTAGCACTGCTGATCCTTGCTCCAGCTACTCCTCGCTCCGGAGCCGTTGCTTCTCCTCTCAAACAGGAAGTGGGTCCTGTGACCCAATTGGCTGGGGGTACTAAGATTCCCTGGCCAATCGGGTCTCAGGACCCGCTTCCTGATTGGCTGGGAGGAGAATCAGAAAGACAATAACGAATATTAATTGGCTAAGTTCACTATACTGGGTGGGCTCAGGGCGCAGTGCTCTGCATCCCGAGCCCACCCTTTTTTGAAGCCAATTAGAGCATCAGGCTCTAATCATGCGCTTAAAAAAAACCCCATTGAAATCCATGCATCCGGCACCCTGCATGTAGATTAGGGGCCAAGTGCATGGATTAGGGGGCCCCTGAGCCCCATATGGATGGGTCGCCACTGGATCTGGGAACTTTGATCCCATACTGTGCTCCTTCTGATGGCACCCAGGATTCATCAACCAAATCCTCTGGACATACCAAATCACAGGGGAGTTCAGTTACTAAAAACCAGAGAGTGCAAAATCTGGTGCAGCCCTGCATAGATACCAATCAGCTTCCAGTTTATTTTTTTTCAAAGCTTAATTGAGCAAGCTGAAGTCAGAAGCCGATTGGCTGCAATGCACAGCTGCACCAGATTTTTCACTCTCCAGTTTTAGTAAATTATACCCTGTGTAAAGATATGGGAGTGATATCTGGGCACTTGGAGATAAACAAAGGGAGGAAGGTAGTGGGATGAAGATGAACAGTTCTCCCATTGAAGAAGATGGGGATAGAACTGTGACTGATATAAAAAAATGTACTTTTTGAATCAGATGACAATGTAATGCCAGTGCTAGGGGTACATTTTTTTAGTGCTGCAAAGGCTGCACTTCAGTGGTCACAGAGCAGGTAGATGGTACCTATAGCTCCTTCCATTGCGCTGACCCAGTGGACAGTTGGCTGGGCCTTGTAGTGCTGACTTTGAGAAAGCACTGCAGACTGATCCAGAAATACAGAAGTCTGGAGAAGCTCAGAATCCTAACTTCCAGGGGACAAATAAAAGGTTACGGAGACAATGGAAAGCTGTACAGAAAGGATCTACCCACTGAAGGCAGTAAGGTATAAATGGTTAAAAGCCAGCTCACTTTACCTGACCATTTTGGGATACACTTGTTAAAGGTGGTGCAGAAAAGCCTAGCAGGTCACTTGGGAATCACTAAGACCAGTGCCTGGGTGATGCAGATTTTTTTTTTTTGGCCTACCATGCTTACAGGCATAGCCAACTACTAGTAACACATTTACCACCCAGCAGGTTGGAAAGGCAGGAGATTTTCACAGGGCTCCACTACAACTTTTTTACTTGTAATTAATGAACTTTTTTTTAAAAAGGTGGCGTTGGATATCATTGGGCCACTAGCCACCCCCAAGAGTTCAGACAGACATTGAATTCTGACAGTGCTAGACTATGGGGTTGATTTACTAAAGGCACATAGACTGTGCACTTTGCAAAGTACAGTTGCCCTCTGCAAGAGCAGTTGCTCCAGAGCTTAGTAAATTAGCAAAAGCCCTTCTGACTTCCATCATCCAATCAGGTGCAAGCAAAAATGTTGTTCTTTAAATTTTCTTTGCATGTGATTTGATATTCTTTGAAAAGAGAAGGTATACCTCATTTAATAAGCTCTGGAGCAACTGCACTTGCAGAATGAAACTGCACTTTGCAAAGTGCACAGTCTATTTGGCTTTAGTAAATCAACCCCTATGTCATCTGTTAACCAGAGGCTTTGGAACTGTTCTCTCTCACAGCATACACGTTTGCTGATGCTTTGCTGGGAACCTTTATGAAAGTAGAACGCCATGTGGAGATCCTCAGTGATCAAGGTCTACAGTTGGTGTTTGACCTGATACTGGCTCTAGAATATACACATGACGTATGTTGCTGGACTCTACCACCCGCAAACAAATGGCCTGTACAAGCTTTTGAGCTGGAACCTTAAAACAGATGCTGCAGTTGTTTGCAGAGTTGCAGAAAAGGGACTGGGACTGATATGTGTCCCTCCTGCTGTTTGCCTACAGAGAGATGCACCAGGAGTCTATAAGCTTTTCACTATTCAAGCTCACATAAGGAAGGTGAGTGAGGGAACCCTTAGACCTAATCTGAGAGACATGGGAGCACATGATTATCAGCTCCGAGGTCTCTGTGGTGGTATATGTGCTAAGATAAATGAACAAAATGCAGGCACTGATTGGGATGGTACAGGAGAGTATGGCAGAGACTCAGGCCAAACAAGACAATTAGGACAAGGAAATGAAAAACAGAAAGTTTTCCATGGAAAAATGCTTAAGACACAACATGAAAGGACTGCCTGTTTGCATTCAGCATGAACAAAAAAGACAGACCCACTGTTAGACTTGTTAGCTGACACTCATAAAGTTTCGGAAGATCTCAAGAGCAATTCACACCTTTCTTACACACAAGAAACTCATCTTCTAGCAATGCCTAACTGTGCCCATTTCACAAGTAAACCAGGAAAGATGCAATCTTGCAGTTGAAAAAGTAGACACGAGCATAGCCTCCCATCCAAAAATCTGCCTAACACATTTCACTGAAGGTGCAAACAGACATGAAAAAGAAGACTGAGGAAATGCTGTGGTTAGGCGTCATTCAAGTACCACAGTGTCTGGGCATCGATTGTGGTCCTGGTCCTCAAAAAGGATCATACAATAATATCCACCTGCACTACAGGAAGGTGAATGTCATCACTACTACTGTTGTACCCTCCCCAAGGTCGATGGTTATTGGATAAGCTGGTGGCTGCCCCTATCTAACAAGCATTTACCTGAGCAGATGGTACTGGAAAATTTCCTTTGCACCTGAAGCTTTGGAAAAGTCAGCTTTCATAACCCCATTCTTGTTTATGGTATTACTGTGTGGGATGAAGAACATGCCAGCCACCTTTGAGAGGGTTGTAAATGACATGCTGGAAAGGCTGAAAGCTTTTTCAGTTGTCTACCTCAATGACATTGCCATGTTTAGCCCTATCTTCACTTTGCACACATGTCACAGATCATGGACAAATTAGAAGTCGCTAATCTGGGAGTCAAACCCAGTAAGTATCGGATAGGCATCTCAGAAGTCCAGGGAGAAGGAGACAATCTGAGACTTGAGTAGGTTATGCTGGTTATTCTTGTGGACAGCTAGATATTATAGGACATTTGTATGCAGCTACATTACTTTGACTAAACCCCTGACTGACCTAAGCAAGAAGAAACTGCCTAAGTTAGTTTATTTGACACTGGCCAGTAGTTCTGTGGTACAAGCTCTAGATTTAAACCGTTGCTGCAGTGATGCCTGAGATATCATCTTTTACCGGAGCTAATTTCCTACAAACTTAAAATGATCCGAGTGGCTATAGAGCTATTGGGTACCTCCCTCCCACCACTGCCTCCTGATTGATTGGGTACTGCCACCACCAGAATCTGTGAAGCACTGGGAGGAGAGGAAGGTACATTGGTACCCCTCCCCTCTGCGATTTCAGAAACTGGAAGCAACAAGGATTTCCTCACTTCCAGTTTTGGCTTCTTACTGACAAGCCATTACCCGCTTGTAAAAACATCTGATATAAAACAAACTCAGTTTGATCAGATGTTTTGGAGGGCAGAGGGGAGACCTAGAAACCAATCAGCTTCCAGTTTTCATTGCCAAAGCTTAATTGAACAAGCTGAGGTTAGAAGCTGATTTTGTAGGCAGAAGTGAGCCTGATTTTGCAGTCTCTAGCTTTAGTAAATAAACCCCTCTGGGTTGGATCTGGTGTTTGAAGATTCAATAAAAGTTTATTACTGTACTTTTTTCTTTGAAAACTATTGTCTAAGGGTTCCCTCACTCACCTTCCTTGTGTGAGCTTGAATAGTGAAAAGCTTGTAGACTTCTGGTGCATCTCTCTGTAGGCCCTTCAATTCTAGATTCACTCATCCTATCAGATGCAGTCACTGTTCGGCAGAGCCAACAGTCTCGGCTGCCTGAATACAATGTAGATTCCTCCTTCCACACAATTTAGAATGGATGGGCAATCAAGTGATTTTCTCGGTCTCTTTTTAGCTGGATGGTCAAAATTTGCTCTATCTGTGCCTCGCCTTATGCTGTCACTGCCCTACACTACTAAATATCTTTACAATCAATTAAACAAATAGATAAACATAATAATTTTACTGGTAAAAATATAATGCTTGTAACCCAGTTCTGCTATATTTCATTCAAATATTTCAGTTATGATAATGTCCTAAAATGTTTAAATGCAAATATTACACTCACTGAAGTGAATAGTGAAACTATAATGGCTTTTGTTCAATTCTGTTCTGTGTTTTCAAATTTACAAATGGATCTTTTAGAGAATCCTAAGCCTCAGTTTACACTATTAACCACATGTGAATTGCACAGGAACTGCACTGCGTTCCTGTTCCATTCACATGTAAATCAGTGCAGTGCAATTTGAGCTCATTCATTTTGAATGGGCTCAAATTGCACTGCATCGCACCAAAGTCATGCGTGCATCAATTTTGGATCCACACTGCAACCAAATCGCAAGGTTCTTTTGTACCATGTGATCCAGTGTGGGCAAAAGCATTGCTTTTGCGACCTGCATTTGGGGTGTTGTTAAGATTGCACTGACACCCGCTGATCGCAAGGGTAGTGGGACTTGAATGTGGAGTGGGAAATGCACACAGATTGCATTAGTGTGAACCCAGACTAAATAAATCTAGGAAAGAAAAAATCTAGGCAAGAATGCCCAGTAGTCGCTGTGTGTGTGTGAGATCTGATAATTTGTTGCTGAGGTCTATTGACAACAATGGCTATTCATAGCTAAGTCAGCTTGATAATCGGCTGTAGATTAACCTCATTGGCTGCAAGTAGAAAATATGGAATATCATTATTCATTATTTTTTATTTACCTAACTAAAATAATTTAAATCACTTTATTTTGTATTTCTGAACATAATAAAAATCTATATAAAACATTATGCATTCCCTTTGAAACCTCAATCAAACGAGCACTGAAAGGGGCACTTGACATATGAGAAAAATGACCCCCAGTGATCAAGCTTGGAAGAGTGTACTAAGTCAAACAACTCAGTGCACACTTCTATTATTTCCAGGCTAATGTCTAGATTACTAGGGGGTTTAATTAGAGACTAATACCTAACATAAACCTTGTTCCCATGGGATCTGGTGCTCCAGTCCTCACTTCACCCAGAGAAAATGTGGGCACGCCTTTGACCTCATCACATACAATGCTGGTCTGCAGTGTAAGTGATGACTTTGAGAGGAGAGGAGATGGCTGCACGACTGATTTAAAAAGGGGGCTTCAGAAGACCAGTCACACATCTTAAAGGGAGCATGTGGGACCATGGGGTAAAGTAGGCGTTCCACTAATTAAGGTCTAGACTAAACAAATAGTATATGCAGGATGGGGGTGGCTACCAGTATTTATTCTTTGTTCTGCCCAGAGTTCAACTTTAAAAATTAAAAAGTGATTTCTACATTCTTCGTGTTTGGTCTGACATCATAGATGACAGGTTCACTTAAAATGTTTCTGTTTCCCCAAATGTAATATATTCATTTTTATTAATTTATCAGATATTATTAATGGATCGTGTAAATACAAAAATTATTAAACATTAAAACATTGAATTAAAATGTAATCTACTAAATGCATATGCAGTAACATAAACCTAGGTTTCTTAATGCAGGCAATATCACAGGGCCATGCAGCCTACTGGGCTCAGGACGTGACCAAAATAGCAATCAGACATCTTCCTTATAATTCCAGCCCCAGATACACCCTGCAACACTTCCAAGTGAGCAATCAATGTCTATAGATCTAAGGCAAATCCTGGCTAGATTTGTTACCACGCTGCAGTTTAAGTGCTGTAATGTACGTGCGTCATTCCAATGACATCCCCACCCTGCCCCCACCTGGCTCTAGAAGCTATCAGGTTTGAGGCCAGTGACATGTTGCCATTGATTGGGGCCACTGTATATCAGCTTAAACAAGTTATTACCAGAGCTGCTACTGGGATGAATGCATACATCATAAATCCATGTGCTTCTTATGACACAAATCTTAGACAATACATTTACTTACAAGAGCTGAGGATAAGACAAACAAAGCAGTACAAAGTAGGGAGGATGTTGTGGACAGGAACTCATAGTAGTCAATCAGACTTCCTATTCGTAAATGTAAACAATAATTTGGAATTATTTTGACAGGTATCTGCACCTTGAACTTTTCCTTAATATATTATCTATAGCAATGTTTCTCAACTCCAGTCCTCAAGTACCCCTAAAAGGTCATGTTTTCAGGATTTCCCTCAGATAAAATGGCTTTGGTAATTACTAAGGCAGTGAAACTGATCAAACCACCTGTGCAAAATAATGGGAAGCCTGAAAACATGACCTGTTGGGGGTACTTGAGGTCCGGAGTTGAGAAACATTGATCTATATAATACACTCTGTGAAACCCATGGTAAGCCAGCTATTGCTATTGCTGAACTACGGGTCTAAGTGTGCCATGGGGGTCATACTGGAACATACTGTTTTTTAAACAGTAAATGTACTTTATTTAAGTTTTCATATACATTTACTTCATCTTTCACTTTACCTTACTTTCCAATGCCAGGCTGCTCAGAACCATTGTTGTATACTGTATATGTAAACCAGTGCCCCCGTGTCCCCTGAAAATGCAGTTGTGCCAGGCCTAGCCCCAGCTTATCCTTAGCACTGTGCCAGTCCTGGCAGAAACCGTGAAATATGATCTATGATTATCAGAAAGGTTAGCTATTTATATATGTATGAACCTTTGAGGAGGACACATACCCTCAAATTATGGAATGGTCCCTGTTTACCTGCTGCTGATACAGGACAGCAAGAATAAGGAAAGCTAAACTGCAAACATATTAGCTTTCAGCCTAAACTTTGGCTACAACAGGTACATCTGCTTCTGGAAACCCTCTAATAAGCTTAGGGGGCTTGAAAAGGGGAATTTTATTAACACATTAAAATACATACATTAACTTTTACAACCAAAGACCAGTAATTTGAACAGGCCTGGGATAATCCCTAAGTGTACCTTTAGATATGATATTTTAAGAGTTCATCTAATATTTAAAGCAGATCTAAACCCAATCACTAAAATATCATACATACTTTATCATGTTAATCCATTTTCAAAGGTTGTTTTCATACTTTTTAAATCTGCAGCTTTCATGAAAATAATACCTGGTGACCCTGCCTTGAAGGTCCTTGTTCAGGCATTTCCTATTATGGGGTGACCACTGTCTACCAGTTGAGCTCCTGTTTTTTCACCCTGTCACTGCACCCCTGTGGAGGTTACAAACAGCCATAATGATATACATTGTGCAGGCATTGTCTGCTGCTATCTCAATCAAGAATCCAGGCCAAAACATTTGATTTATAGCCAATGCTGAGTTCATGTAGATTGGCTGAAAAAGCCTATGGGGGAGCACTGAGATGCAAAAACGATGATAAAAGGCGAATGCAGTATTTTATGAGAAAGAATGGCAAATGTCTGTTATATACATTGCTTTAGCAAACTAAACCCAGTTAAGGTTTAGATCTACTATGCTTATCAGAAATGTGATGATATACTGTGCTGTTACTGGCCCAAATGAAACCAAGGGATACCTATTCTTGCACCCCCACTGAGCTCACCGAATAGGCAATATTTTAATTAATTGTAATGACTGGCACTCTAAAATGAGTCTAGTACAAAACTGGCAAGGAAAGTGATTGCAGAATATTTTATGTATAAATAAATGGGTCATTATCCCAATTGTACACCATTCAATCCCACTATCAGATGTTAGATGTCCATGTAACAAATGAATTACATAAGGTGAACCATATTAAGCTAAGTGCAGACACACGGCAACAAATCAGAAATGATCGGTTCTTGTTTTCCACATGTCTAAACTGTTTGCACATTATCATTACATATCTCCCTAATCTATCAAATAAGGAGAAACCAAACACTTCTTATTCACATGCTGTAATCTGTGACATAGAAACTGAAATCAAGTACTGTACTGTATTGCAAAGTCAGACCCTAGGGTTAAATATTTGCATCCTAAACACAAACTGTGCACACACTCAGACAATCCTTTGCCAAGCACTCCTGGCAGACATACAAAGGGAATTTACTAAGACTGGGGCAGCTGTGCATGGCAACCAATCAGCTTCTAGCTTTCATTTTTGAAGCTTAAAGTGATTTTAAAGTTTTTTTTTTCTTTTTAAATAACAAACATGCCTATACTTACCTGCTCTGTGCAAGGGTCCTCTGGCGGCAATCCAGGCTCCTTATCCTCATCAAGTGCCCCCACAGAGAGCTGATTTCTATGGGGGCACTCGTGCTGGCGTGCTGCCGAGTCCTGCTGCTGTGTCCATTGACACAGAAAGCAGGACTCAGCCACGCCCCCCAGCTCCCGTGTCACTGGATTTGATTGACAGCAGCAGGAGTCAGTGGCTCCTGCTGCTATCTATCTGCCGAATGAGGACCCAAGACAGCGGGTGGAGCTGCTGGGCTTGTTCTCACCACTGGAAAGATTGGGCTGAAGTAAGAAAAAAAGGGGGCTCTGGGGGGTTGGCGCAGCACAGAAAGTTTTTTACCTTAATACATAGAATGCATTAAGGTGAAAACCCCAGAGGGTTTACAACTCCTTTAACTGAACAACTGAAATGAACTGGGCAGCTCAGTGGCTGAGTGAGCAGCACTTCCACCTAGAACAGGGATATGCAATTAGCGGACCTCCAGATGTTGCAGAACTACAAATCCCATGGGGCATAGCAAGACTCTGATAGCCACAAGCATGACACCCAGAGGCAGAGGCATGATGGGACTTGTAGTTTTGCAACAGCTGGAGGTCCGCTAATTGCTTATCCCTGACCTAGAAGCACTAGGGACGTTAGTTTGAATCACACCCACAGCACTACCTGCCTGGAGTTTACATGTTCTCTCTATGCCTGTGTGGGTTTCCTCCCACACTCCAAAGGCAAACGTAGGTAAATTGGGTCCTGTCCAAATTGGCCCTATGTGCAAATATCAGAATACAATGTTGTTTGTGTTACTGGTCCTTTATGTAGTTTATGCTCTATAAATATACTACAATTATCCAAAATTGATAATGCTAACCCCCTTCTGCCCTGTAAATATTGAAATAGTTCAGTGTTAAAGTGCCCCCCCCCATTTGTTACTAACATTATTGCTGCACTGTAAATATATAAATAAACACATTTAAGAAGAGATTGGGGCAGCACAGTGGCTAAGTGGTAAGTTCTTCCGCCTAGCAGCACGAGGGTCATTGGTTCGAATCCCAACCACGGCACTATCGGGAGTTTGCATGTTCTCTCTGTTCCTGTGTGTTTCCTTCCACACTCCAAAGACATGCTGATAGGTTAATTGGCTCCTGTCTAAACTGGCCCTATATGTATCTGTATGAATGAATGTGAGTTAGGGACTTGCAATATATATGTAAAATGTTGTGTAAATTGATGGCGCTATGTAAGTACCTGTAATTTATAAAAAATAAATAAGATGATGCTAGAAGCTGAATTGTTGTCATGCACAGCTGCTTCAGTTTTAGTAAACCCCCCACCTGTATACAGTGTACAGTCATCCTGCAATGTACGCAACATCAAGGACAAAGAGGCAGCCAATGCACCTACTCTTATTTTATCATGTCATTATAAAATCATGAAACATCAAGATGCCAGCATAAGCTTAATATATAAAATTTATTCCTGTAACAATAGAAGCTAATCCATGCCACTGAACAGAGTTTGCTCGGTCCGCCCACCCCCCTCAGCAGCAGTAAAACAAAAGCATACATTAAAGAGTGCATAGTACAGAGCTATGTTCGCCTCAGTATCAATAGGAGGTAAAATAAGGGCACATGTTTTCCAACATAAAGAAAATCATATCGATATTTGGGATTAGTCACTGCATAACTGCACTTCAGGACTGCACTTGCACATCACCTAATAATTTTCTTTGTACAAAAAAAACGGTAATATCTCCGTGTACAACAAGTACAGGTCATAGACAGGAGCTAAGCAAACAGGACATTTGTTCAATGAAGGCAAAAGAGAAGAAAGAGAGAGAGAACGTATTATAGAGCTAAAGGCGATGCTAGACTGTGCAATGGGCTTCAGCAGCAAACACAGTGGACAGCTCCCCCACTAAACTGTGCTGCTGGGCATCAGCACTACACACAGTGGACAGCTCCCCCACTAAACTGTGCTGCTGGGCATCAGCACTACACACAGTGGACAGCTCCCCACTAAACTGTGCGATGGGCTTCAGCACTACACACAGTGGACAGCTCCCCACTAAACTGTGCGATGGGCTTCAGCACCACACACAGTGGACAGCTCCCCCACTAAACTGTGCTGCTGGGCTTCAGCACTACACACAGTGGACAGCTCCCCACTAAACTGTGCGGCTGGGCTTCAGCACCACACACAGTGGACAGCTCCCCACTAACCGCAATGAATACTGGACTGTGAGGCTGAGCTTCAGTACCACACAGAGTGGACAGCTCCCCAAATACTGGACTGTGCGGCTGAGCTTCAGTAGCACACAGAGTGGATAGCTCCCCAAATACTGGACTGTGTGGCTGAGCTTCAGTAACACACAGAGTGGACAGCTCCCCAAATACTGGACTGTGCGGCTGAGCTTCAGTAGCACACAGAGTGGACAGCTCCCCAAATACTGGACTGTGCGGCTGAGCTTCAGTAGCACACAGAGTGGACAGCTCCCCAAATACCGGACTGTGCGGCTGAGCTTCAGTACCGCACACAGCTCCCCACTAACCGCAAGGAACTAGATAGCTGGAGTAGTAGCAAGGTGCAGCGTTTGAGATTACCTACCAATACTTGATTTAAGCTCCACAAGGCAAATGTTATATTAGAAAATAAGAAATAATAATAATAATTTCTATATGTTATTGTGTTCTGAGTTATATTGTTCTCCATGGTTAAAGCCTCCACAATGCATCTTAGACACTAGGACTCCCCAAGCGTTTGCTGTGTTCCTTTGTGTCCAGTTTGTGTGTGGATTGCTAGGATGACATAGAATATCACAGCTCATACAGAGGTACCGCTATCCTGGGCGACTCTTATATACAGCAGGATGGGATTCCTTAAGCAAGATGGTATTTTGGTCTCATTGTGCGCCTTTCGTCTCCAGAAAAGAAAAAAGAAGAAGACTAACCCCATTTTGTCATCTTGTATGGTAACGCAATATGGATTTGGAATCATGCGCTTTGTATCAATATTATTATTATTATTATTATTATTAATGATTTTATTTTAATTTTCCGGGACGGTGCCACCAAATATGTACAACACAGTGCCTCTTAGTGCCGCCAAGATCAAGACAAGAGCACGGATTGCAGCAAGTCCTCCTTGGCATTGTCCAAGATTGAAGCTTCCCTTTGAGGCTGCTCGGTCACCCTGGCATAGGGATTGAGGGGGCTCTGGTCTCTTCTCTGGATGTCAGGGGAGTCATTGCCACCAGGGTCTTGAGCCTTACTTGGCTGTCTGTTGCCCCTTTCTGCCTTGGGGCTGCAGTGATCCCTCTCGTATTCCTCCTGGGCTTTCTCTATTTTACGTTTCTTCATCTTGCTCTTGTGCAGGTGGAAGGTGCTGAGGGACAGGACCACCAGGCAGAAGATCACAGTGGCCAGGACGATCAGGACCAGA
The DNA here is from genome assembly GCA_018402905.1 of Glandirana rugosa. Lineage (NCBI taxonomy): Eukaryota > Metazoa > Chordata > Amphibia > Anura > Ranidae > Glandirana > Glandirana rugosa. The sequence continues at coordinate 156,787 of BLSH010101106.1, read as the reverse complement.
GTGGAGGAGAAGGACTGCAACAAAGGCTC
>BLSH010101106.1:141784-156748 GCA_018402905.1 Glandirana rugosa | reverse complement strand
CTACGGGTCGTCGTGTCAAATCACCCCCACACAGTGGACAGCTCCCCCACTAAACTGTGCTGCTGGGCATCAGCACTACACACAGTGGACAGCTCCCCCACTAAACTGTGCTGCTGGGCATCAGCACTACACACAGTGGGCAGCTCCCCCACTAAACTGTGCTGCTGGGCATCAGCACTACACACAGTGGACAGCTCCCCACTAAACTGTGCGGCTGGGCTTCAGCACCACACACAGTGGACAGCTCCCCACTAACCGCAATGAATACTGGACTGTGCGGCTGAGCTTCAGTACCACACAGAGTGGACAGCTCCCCAAATACTGGACTGTGCGGCTGAGCTTCAGTAGCACACAGAGTGGATAGCTCCCCAAATACTGGACTGTGTGGCTGAGCTTCAGTAACACACAGAGTGGACAGCTCCCCAAATACTGGACTGTGCGGCTGAGCTTCAGTAGCACACAGAGTGGACAGCTCCCCAAATACTGGACTGTGCGGCTGAGCTTCAGTAGCACACAGAGTGGACAGCTCCCCAAATACTGGACTGTGCGGCTGAGCTTCAGTACCGCACACAGCTCCCCACTAACCGCAAGGAACTAGATAGCTGGAGTAGTAGCAAGGTGCAGCGCTTGAGATTACCTACCAATACTTGATTTAAGCTCCACAAGGCAAATGTTATATTAGAAAATAAGAAATAATAATAATAATTTCTATATGTTATTGTGTTCTGAGTTATATTGTTCTCCATGGTTAAAGCCTCCACAATGCATCTTAGACACTAGGACTCCCCAAGCGTTTGCTGTGTTCCTTTGTGTCCAGTTTGTGTGTGGATTGCTAGGATGACATAGAATATCACAGCTCATACAGAGGTACCGCTATCCTGGGCGACTCTTATATACAGCAGGATGGGATTCCTTAAGCAAGATGGTATTTTGGTCTCATTGTGCGCCTTTCGTCTCCAGAAAAGAAAAAAGAAGACTAACCCCATGTTTTGTCATCTTGTATGGTAACGCAATATGGATTTGGAATCATGCGCTTTGTATCAATATTATTATTATTATTATTATTAATGATTTTATTTTAATTTTCCGGGACGGTGCCACCAAATATGTACAACACAGTGCCTCTTAGTGCCGCCAAGATCAAGACAAGAGCACGGATTGCAGCAAGTCCTCCTTGGCATTGTCCAAGATTGAAGCTTCCCTTTGAGGCTGCTCGGTCACCCTGGCATAGGGATTGAGGGGGCTCTGGTCTCTTCTCTGGATGTCAGGGGAGTCATTGCCACCAGGGTCTTGAGCCTTACTTGGCTGTCTGTTGCCCCTTTCTGCCTTGGGGCTGCAGTGATCCCTCTCGTATTCCTCCTGGGCTTTCTCTATTTTACGTTTCTTCATCTTGCTCTTGTGCAGGTGGAAGGTGCTGAGGGACAGGACCACCAGGCAGAAGATCACAGTGGCCAGGACGATCAGGACCAGAGTGGAGGAGAAGGACTGCAACAAAGGCTCCACTTCGGTCACACAGCTGCTGATGTTGGAGGAAGAGGTCCTGTTCAGCAAGCAAGGGGGCATGGAGAGCCTCAGCTGCTTGGAGACCCTGGCACTCATTGGGAAGGCTTGGGGGAGAAGGCACACCTCGCCTCCCTCTTATCGGTACAGATGGGGTGACAATGCTAGGGCTGAAGAAGGAAGTCTTCATAGACATCAACCTGCCAAACAAAAAATAAGGTTTACTACTGAGAACCTAGCTGCAATATATAATGTGTATGTGGGCTGAATCTAGGGTTTATCTTTAACACCGACAATTTCAACCAACTGATACATTGTTGTATCTCAATCTCTAACACCGACAATTGCAACCAACTGATACATTGTTGTATCTCAATCTCTAACACCGACAATTGCAACCAACTGATACATTGTTGTATCTCAATCTCTAACACCGACAATTGAAACCAACTGATACATTGTTGTATCTCAATCTGTAACACCGACAATTGCAACAAACTGATACATTGTTGTATCTCAAGCTGTAACACCGACAATTGCAACCAACTGATACATTATTTCATCTCAATCTGTAACACCGACAATTGCAGCCAACTGATACATTATTGCATCTCAAGCTGTAACACCGACAATTGCAGCCAACTGATACATTGTTGCATCTCAAGCTGTAACACCGACAATTGCAACCAACTGATACATTGTTGCATCTCAATCTGTAACACCGACAATTGCAGCCAACTGATACATTGTTGCATCTTAATGTTTTAAACGACATATCCAGCCGAATTAAACCCATGGAGCTCTATATGGGACATTTTATGCCCCAATGTGCTTTAGGAAGCCTTGATTCGGATGCCAAGTACCTGGCTGCCTTTATTCCAGGTCCCCCAGCCCTCCATTCATTACGGGCACACATCAGTGCCAACTTGGTGGGACAATAGGACATGCTGGGGACTGCAGTGACTTCTGATGCAGGGATATAAGTGTCACCCTTCTCCCTCCTTACCTGGTCTGCACCCATGGCTCTCGCTTTTACCATGGCACTATGCATACCTGAATGGAAGGGGTCTGATAAGCTTGAAGAAGGGGGTGTGTGCTGAGGACGGGGGGGGGGGGGGTCTCACAGCCATGATCTTCCCATTTCAGGCACTTACCTGCAGGTAGGTTGGCTGCTGCGGCTGCTGCTGGATTCCCCGCCGCTGGCTTGCTCCTGGCTGCAGAAGGCACTGAATGAGCGGACGGGCAGCTGGGGAGGCAGCAGCCTATTGCCAGTCTGCGCTGTGCTGACGTCATCCTGCCACTGTCTTGGGTTTCTGCTCACTGAGCTGCCGGTCCCTCCAGCCGGCGCCCGCAGCAAGATGTGCCTCCCCATTAGTGCTCTGCCAGTGGGCGAGGACCCCCCTGCACCCCGGCACAGGCAACACCCTTTAAGGGTGAGCACAGGATTTCAGAGCAGAGCATTGCTGACAGGAGGCAGTGCGATCCTTCGGTGCTGGAAAGATTTAGAAGGAGTAATGTGGTAGAACCCTGCAGCCTTCCTCTGCAGTACTGAGCTATATTCACATTGCATTGCAATCCCTACTGAAGCTGCGAATCAATGAGGATCTCCATCCTAGATGCCTGTGCTCATACATTGCTGGGATTGGCACTGCTGTTCTATCTCACTGATCGCTGCTAACACATTATCCAGGAGAGTTAAAAAAAAGTTAGAAGGTATTATATCTTATCAGTGGTGGCAAACTAACGCCACGTACGCCCCCGCCCCCCGAAGAGAAGGACGTTGCCACAAACACCCCCTGAGGGAGATGGGCAGCGGATGGGAAGGTGGCAATTGCCTCAAGCACCCAACCCTCCTTCCCCCCTTGGGAGGTGGACGGGAAGGTGGCAATTGCCTCAAGAACCCAACCCTCCTTCCCCCTTGGGAGGTGGATGGGAAGGTGGCAATTGCCTCAAGCACCCAAGCCTCCTTCCCCCCTTGGGAGGTGGACGGGAAGGTGGCAATTGCCTCAAGCACCCAACCCTCCTTCCCCCCTTGGGAGGTAGATGGGAAGGTGGCAATTGCCTCAAGCACACAACCCTCCTTCCCCCCTTGGGAGGTGGACAGGAAGGTGGCAATTGCCTCAAGAACCCAACCCTCCTTCCCCCCTTGGGAGGTGGACGGGAAGGTGGCAATTGCCTCAAGCACCCAAGCCTCCTTCCCCCCTTGGGAGGTGGACGGGAAGGTGGCAATTGCCTCAAGCACCCAACCCTCCTTCCCCCCTTGGGAGGTAGACAGGAAGGTGGCAATTGCCTCAAGCACCCAACCCTCCTTCCCCCCTTGGGAGGTGGACGGAAAGGTGGCGATTGCCGTAAGCACCCCCCCCCCCCCGCGCGTTAGATGTACGAGAATGCGGTGGTGTTCCACCACCACCCCCCCGATGGAGACTGACCTAAAGGGGGAAGGAAGAGCTGGGCTGTTGCTTCTCCTCCCGGCTGAACAGGAAGTCTTAGGACTCCCTGGCCAATCGGGTCTCAGGAAATGCTTCCTGATTGGCAGGGAAGAGAATCAGAAAGACAATAGAGAATATTAATTCACTATTGTGCTCTGCGCCCCGAGCCCACCTCTTTTTGACTCAAATTAGAGCCTCAGGCTTAAATCATGTGCTTAAAAAAAAAAACAACCCATTGGAATCCATGTGTCCAGCACCCTGCATGTAGATCAGGAGCCAGACACATAGATTAGGGGGCGCCACCCCTACGCCCCGTATGGACGGGCCACCACTGTATCTTATCCTGATCCATTTACCATACAATAGGATAGTGCAGAGAGTGGCAAGAAAATTGTAAGTCACTACCACATAGAGGAAATCTGGGCCCTGAAAACAATGGATTTTATTTTAGAGTCATTCACGCCATCTCGTTGCGGTAACGCGTGTTACACAAGTTGGGATGATGCAGTATCATTTCTTCTGTAAGGCACCCCAATGCATTTTGCTAACAGGTGTGCGATTCAGTGCGCTACGCCCAGAAAATAATAATCTGGTAAAAGGGTACGCTGTCTCTAATAGTGCACAGTGAAAATTGCTACAAAAAATTATGCAATCACACATATAGTGGTGTGTGTTTAAAAAGAGCACACTATACCACCCTGCAATAATAAACCTCATAGACATATATAGGTAATATTTACATAAATATAAACAATATTATATTGATAAGTGCCAAATAAGTCCTTTCATAGTTCATAGGTGTAAAAATAAACAAATTAGAAAAAAGGGAAGCCAGGCGAATGTCCCCATTCAACTACTATAGTGCCTTGGTGTGAAACAAAAATTGCTTTTAAAGTGCTGAGTGCAACACCACCGTGCTCTTAGGATGAAAAATGGCCACTTACCGGACCCCTAGATCCCAAAGGATCAAATGTGCATATAGAATATCTCAGCTGAAAGGCCGCCGTTCCTTATTGACTGCTCTCTGGGACTCAAGATGACCCCAGGCTCCCGGCTCACAGGATGATGGGAGCTAAATGTAATAAGGAGGACTCATAGTGCATTATCATTTAAAAATAGAGACTTTAATGAAATGTTGCACTTGCAGAGTGATATCTTGAATATTAGCACACAATATCGTGTAAGCATGGCCACCCGCAGCACGGTCTGTGCGTCCTGACGTCACTGCTGGCTCCGCCCAATGCGTTTCCCCTCAGAAGGCATCAACTGGGATTGGAGACACATTGGAGACACAGTTGATGCCTTCTGAGGGGAAACACTTTGGGCGGAGCCAGCAGTAATGTCAGGAATCGCAGACCATGCTGCAGGCGGCCGTGCTGACACCATATTGTGTGCTAATAATCAAGATATCACTCTGTAAGTGCAAAATTTCATTAAACTCCCATCATCCTGTGAGCCGGGAGCCTGACGTCATATTGGGTCCCAGAGAGCAGTCCAGAAAATTACTTAGAACCCCCAAACATTATATATTTTTTTCAGACACCCTAGATAATAAACTGGTGGTCGTTGCAATACTTTATGTCACACCCTATTTGCACAGCGGTCTTACAATATTTTTGGAGAAAAAAACTTTTTTGAACTAAAAAATAAGAAAACAGTAAAGTTACCCCAATTTTTTTATATATTGTGATACCGAGTAAATTGATACCCAACATGTCATGCTTCAAAATTGCACTCGCTCGTGGAATGGTGACAAACTTTGGCACTTAAAAATCTCCATAGGTGACGTTTAAAAATTTCTACAGGTTACCCATTTTGAGTTACAGAGGGAGTCTAGTGCTAGAATTATTGCTCCCACTTTAACGATCATGGTGATACCTCGCATGTGTTGTTTGAACACCGATTTCATATGTGGGTGTGACTTACGTTCGCTTCTGCACATGAGCTCGGAGGGACAGGGCACCCTAATTGTTTTTTTATTATATGTTTTACTTTTTATTCTTTATTTTTTACACTGTTTTTTTTAAAAAAAAATGGATCACTTTTATTCCTATTACAAGGAATGTTAACATCCCTTGTAATAGAAAAAAAGCATTACAGGACCTCTTTAATGTGAGATCTGGGGTCAAAAAAACCTCATATCTCATATTTACACTTAAAAGCGCTTTTAAGGCCCGGAGGACAGAAGTGACGTTTGATGTTGCTCCGGTCCTCCAAGGACAGAGTTGTGTGAGGGCGATCATGCCCTTACTCGGCTTCCTGCCAAACAGGGACAGGATCAGATCGTCTCCGTCGCTACCGACGGATCCATTAAGCGACAGAGACGACCGGGACGCGGCAGCGGGAGGAGCACCTCTCCCGCTGACGATAAAAGTGATCTTGCGGTGAATTGGCCACAGAGACCACTTTTATCCTAAAAAGGACCGCCCGTCGTTGAAGAAAATACCGGGGTTATGGCAGCTATCGGCAATGGTATTTAACGTCAAAGGACCAATGTATATCGATGGCGGGTGGTCCAGAAGTCACACCACTATATGTGTCACATTTGATTGTATATTTTATAATAGCAATTTTCATTGTGCACTATTAGAGACAGCACACCTTTTATCATATCAACATACAATTTTCTGGTGCTGCAGTCTCAGTATCTGATTGGCCAAGCACAACCCTAGAAATGAATATCAGCTCAGAAAATATTGCATGCCTTTATTTTTTTTGGTGCTTACAGATAAATGGGCAGCCTTAGGGCTCAGGCACACTGCAGCAAAAAAAAAAAAAAAAAACTGCTTTTACAGTGCTTTAAGCTTTCATTTCTCTGCCTAAAAAGCTTGTGCTTTTTTGTGCTCTTTTGCATGTTTTTATTGAGCTTCTTTGAGCTTTTTTTGAGCATAAGCATTGTTTTTTCACAAACCCTCCCCTCAGCGAACGTTTCCCTTTTTTGAGCTTTTTCGCGCCTCTTCATGCTTATTCGTGCTTTCACACATTTTTGGGCATCATTTCTGTTTGAAAGCTCCTCTGAAAAGTTTGGTAGGGTTTTTTTCTGCCTGTAAGAACATATGCCTGTAAACTCCTGAAAGAGCTATAGATATACCTGTTATTCCTGATATGTGCCTGCTGTACCATGTACTTGAATGAAAAAGTATCCTGTTCTGTTTATATTTCTTCATTTCTGTGAAATCCCTGGTGTTCCTGCCAGTCCCTATTAAAAGCTGACCACACTAAGCAGCACAGCATGATCAGTTCTCTAGCTGTGCTGGGAAATCAGTCTGCTCTCCTCCAATGATCAGACTTGTCCTGGCACACATCCCTCTGCACAGCCTTTCAGTGGGAAGATCAGTGTACTGCTGTTTTTACCTTCCCCAGCTCTTTTGCAGAATGGGAATGAGGGAATATGATCACTTATAAAAAAAAGGAGGGGAACGGGGTATTTATAATGTTTTTTTTTTTAATATAATTACACATATTTTGCCTTTCACTTCTATTGTCTGTTTCAATCATTTTTATTGAAGAATTTGACAAGAAGGTAAAAGGTAAACATGTCACAAATTAAAATCCGAAGACAGAAGAATTGACAATTAAGCGGAATCTACTTTGGACAAAGTGTGTGCATAAGGAGAACACATGGGATAAAACAAACATAAACCATAGAGGAGAGTACCTAGATATTGTTCATTCTAAAGTGAGAGGACCGTACCAATAATCTGATTAGGCATAAGTAATTATATTCTCAGCACCCTTGGTCTCACTTATATAAACAGAGGTACATTTCTATATTTGTTGTAAAACATTGCATTCTGCTCCCAGACTAAAGGCAATCAAAGCCCAATATGCTACGCAAAAGCATGTTACCTATACCATGTATAAATGTAGTAGAAAATGTGTTCTCTGGTTTGAACCTGGGGTTCACTTGTCATAATGTTCAATGGCGGTCAGCATGAGTCTATAGCTCTCACTGCTGCCTGTGTCTCCTGTAAGACAAGGAAGAGAGGAGAGCACCGCTGCAGCTGGAGGTAGCGCTGGATCAATTACTCAGGCCAGGTAAGTGTTTATAGACAGGGTGGGGGTAGTAATGGGGCATTGTTACCCCTAATGCATAAAGTGCATTAGGGTAAAATAATGTTTACTTTAGAGCCACTTTAAGTGAATGGAAATGCATTGGCTGAACAATTTTAAAAGCAGCAAAAAAGTTAGTTGCACATCCCAACTCGGGTTGAGTCGTTGACTGATTTGTACTGTATATCAGGGGTATCCAAACTTTCTAAGCAAAGGGCTAGTTTAATGGCGCTAAAGCTTTAGGGGGCTGGAATGTGGCCAGTGGGAGTAGAAAATGCCCCAACATCACTGCCCCATCATTGGTTTTACTGGGAGAAATATTGCCCCATTATTGGTATTAATGAAAGTATAGTGCCCAATTTATGGTGTCACTAGGGGGACTGGCACCCCATCTTTGGTGTCAGTTGGTAAAATAGTGCCCCAAGGGCCAGATAAAGGCAAGCAGAGGGTCACAGTTTGGAGACCACTGCTGTATATTATTAAAGTACTGTATGTATTCCTGGATTTTATGTTTCATTTGGTGTTGCCCCTTACTATTACAGAACAAAGGCCATACACAATGTATTCTCTATCAGATAATTGTTATGCAATTCCATGCTGCACTGGTCTAAGTCACAAGTCTTCCCTGTCTGTAGAAGGTCCTCATGTATGTACAAACAGCGGCAATTGATCCCTGAAAACCTCTATTGTGCTGCAGTTAGTTTTTCCACAATATATCATATGTACAGCAGTGTATAGCATCTAATGAATGCACAGTGATATGGGAGAATGCCAAGGCACAGTCAGGGTAGCTGATGAATGGTGTGGCTTGCAGAATTGATTTGCAGGCCTACATTCAGCTCCAGAACCTGTTTAGTGGATAGAATATAACGCTTTTTTTAAATAAGTCTTATCTGTTACTAGCAGAAAGCCCTTTCCCTGTTATTTTAGCTTCAATTCATAATCTGAAGATTTTGGAAGTTAAGGCCGCAGTCATTTTTTCTCAAGCTCTTTTGCTGAGAGAAACTGTATCAGGATTAATCTGTAAGGAGACGCGTTTCGCTATGTAACTGAAGTTTAAAATAGAGTATAAAATTATGAGACATTTAGAGGGTAATTGCTCTTTTATAGATCAGCACACTTTTAATTGTGGAACTGATCCCTTGGTTCAATGCTAATACTGTATCTTGTTTTTAAGAACAGCTTTCTAGGCAACAAATAAGGTCAGTAAGGGAACACTGCTGCCCCCCAACCCCACCCCCCTTTTTGTTACCCGAACCCGATCGTTACAGTGACAAGCACGAGCCCAGTGGCTCCAGCCTCTGCCTTGGGTCCTCATTGGATAGATTGATAGCAGCAGGAGCCATTAGCTCCCACTGCTGTCAATCAAGTTCGGTGACAAAGGAGCTGGGGCGGGGCCAAGTCCTGCTGTCTGTGTCAATGGGCGCAGCACCAGGACTCATGAGCGTGCCACCATGGAGAGCCACTTTCCATTGCCCCCATGGAAAGCGGCTCTCCGTGGGGGTATCCACTAGGGCACCCCAGAAAAGGAGGGCCGGGGCTGCTCTGTGCAAAACCCAACTCTATTTGCCTGTGAAGATGCCTCTCAGATCACATGTTCTAAGCACTTGATGTCAGCTGGGGTGGAACTTGTGGTTTCAGAATTCCTCCATTTAATGCTTGTATGCAAGTTCATTGCCATAAAAAAAACATTACCACCCCCTCTCTCTAATTTTAACTGCCTTAGCCCTAGTGGACATGTCTGAATAGAAAAAAACGTTTCTAAACATTCTTTTTTTTTTCAGGAGCAGTGGTTTTAACAATGGTTAAAGTGAAAAAAACAAAAAAAACCCAAAATATTCCTTTAACCACTTCAGCCCCGGAAGGAATTCACGCTTTATGACCTCAGCACTTTTTGGGATTTGGCACTGCGTCGCTTTAACTGACAATTGCGTGGTCGTGCGACATTGTACCCAAACTAAATTGGCATCATTTTTTACCCACAAATAGAGATTTCTTTTGGTGATATTTGATCTCCTCTGCGTCATTTTTGATCGCCACTATAAATAAAAAAGGAGCGACAATGTTTCAAAATAACCCGTTTTTCTTCCTTTTTGCTAAAATACAAATCCAATTTTAAAAAAATAAAAATCATTTTATTTACTTGTTTTTGGCCGATTTATATTCTTCCTCATTCTATTCTTTTTATTAAAAAAAAAAAATCGCAATCAGCGTTTATGGATTGGTTTGCGCAAAAGTTGCCGCGTTTAGGGATGATGCAAATTAATTTCCGGAGTTGTATTGTTTTTCAATGTTTTACTAGTAATGGCAGCGATCTGCAATTTTTAGCGGTACTGCAATATTGCAGCGAACATGTCAGACCATTTAGACACTTTTTTTGGGACCATTGGCATTTATACAGCGATCAGTGCTAATAAAATGCACTGATTACTGTAGAAATGCTATTGGCAGTGAAGGGGTTAACCTGAGGAGGGTTAACTGTGTTCCCTATGGGGTGTTCTAACTGTATGGGGGCTGGGCTGGCAGGGGGAGGGAAATGATCACAGCTCCCATATACAGGAAGCCTGTGATCACCGCCCTTCCCCCTCTGTCCGAACAGAGATCCGTGTTTACATACATGGACCTCCATTCTTTCACTGAAGAGGGGCCACCACGATCTGCCCTACACGCTCCCTGACCCCCCAGAACTCCGGCGGCACGCGTGCGCTCACAATGCTAGTTATCGCAGCTGCCGTCAGGTGAGGGCGGTTTGCGATAACAAACCACTTTGCCGCCATCACGCTGCAGCGGGCGGGCGGCAAGTGCTTAAATATCGTGCTTGGGGGGTCCCTTTAGTATGGACCTCTGTGATATTTAGAACAGTGGCACCGCAAAATGACATTTGTAGAGGAAAAATTGGCATTTAAATTCGGTCGCAGCTGGAATGTATTGCTGGTTCCCTGCAATATAGATAAAGATCGCTGAAAAAGTATTGCCTTGGGGGTCCCCCCCAGCCCATACCAGGCCCTTCGGGTCTGGTATGGATTTTAAGGGGAACCTCACGCCAGATTTATAAAAAAAGGTGTTGGGGTCCCCCCAAAATCCAAACCAGACCCTTATCCGAGCATGCAGCCCTGGCATGGCAGGGGGGGTGGGAACTTTATCAGGCCACATGCCCTCAACATGGGGATGATGCTTTGGGGGTCTGGTTTGCATTGTGGGGGGACCCTAATGCCATTTTCCCCAAAATTTGGCATTGGGTTCCCCTTAAAATCCATACCAGGCCTGTAGGGCCTGGTATGGACTTTGCGGGGGACCCCTACCCAAAATTTCTGTTTAATTTTGGTGTGGAGTTCCTCTTAAAATCTATGCCAGACCCTTATCCGAGCGTGCATGCACTGTATATAGTCTACGCAGTGGTGTAGTGGTTAGCACTTTCACCTGGGAGCCAACGGGTCACTGGTTCAGATCCCAACCACAACACTACCTGCCTGGAGTTTGCATGTCCTCCCTGTGTCTGCGTGGGTTTCCTCCCACACTCCAAAGACATGCAGGTAGGAAAATTAGATCCTGTTTAAATTGGCCCTAGTATATGTATGAATGTGAGTTAGGGACCATAGATTGTAAGCTCCTTGAGGGTAGGGACTGATGTGAGTGTACAATATATATGTAAAGCGACAGCATTATATAAGTACCTGAAATAAATAGATACACTGAATGCAGTGTATTATATATACCATACTGTACATATATATTCCTTTGCCACTGCCTAACATTTTGCTATCTCCGCAAATGTTTTCACTATATTCGGCCGCTGTGTAAGTGGCCTTATATAGTATGGGCATGGACCCGCTGAGAAATTATTGGCCAAAGGCACCCTGCCTTTGGCCAATCATGGCTCTCACAGCAGAGCATGCTGTGATTGGCCAAAGCACGCAGGTCATGTGCATGCTTTGGCCAATCAGCGGGCGGCATTCCCCCACAATTTCACTGCATTATGGGCCGTTCAAATTTCCCACCAGCACCCCATAACGTTTAGGATTCCGCAACCCCCCACTGTTCAATTCGAACATACTTTTGACTCGAATTGGGGGACCATCCCTATTGACCATGGATGTACATCGCGAGACACTTTTTTAACATACAGTAAAATATGGGACAAAAAATGTCTCCATTTTTAAATACATTTTTACACTTTTTAGGTGAATGGGTATGATGTACCCAATACCCATTCACATGGGGGGGGGCAGGATCTGGTGGCCCCCTTGTTAATGGGGGCTTCCACATTTTGATCAGCCCCCCAACCACCACGGTTGTCGGGAAGAGGCCCTTGTCTCCATCAACATAGGTACAAGATGCTTCGGGTTGGGGGGGCGCTCAGAGCCCCCCACCCCAAAGCACACACCCCCTCATGTTAAAGGCATGTGGCCTGGTTTGTTCCAGGAGGGGAGCAGGCCCTCACTTGTCCCCCCATCCTGACCTCCAGGCTGCATGCTCAGAAAGGGTCTGGAGTTTGGGGGGATCCCCCTGACATTTTGTAATAAAATTTGGAGTGGGCTTCCCCTTAAAATCCATCCCTGAGCCAAAGGGCTTGGTATGGATTGGGGGGACAATACATTATAGCCGCAAGCAAGTTGAAATTACATTTTTGATCAATGTAGGGGAGGATGTGGGAGCTGTATGTGGTGTGGGTGGGGTTGATTGATTTATTTGGCGTCACCACACAATTGGTTGCAGCCCATGTGCACACAGCACTTCCTGTTTCCAGCCACATTACACTTCCTGCTGATGTACATCTGTAAGGACCATGCAAATATAAAGGAGAATATGATTTAGTGCTGGTTCACACTAGTGCGATGCGGGAACCCTGCGAATCCACTGCGGGTTCCCGCATCGCACACGGCTTAGACAGTTCACACTGCCATATGCAAACTGCTGGGTATGTCAATAGAAAGCTAATGACACCCCAAATCAGTTTGCAGATCGCAATGCAAACTGCAAATTCGGACAGGAATCGGATTGCATGGATGTGAACACCCATGAGATCTGATTCTGCTGCGTAACAAAAAAAAGGGTCCTGTGCGAGTTTGGTCAGGATTAGTGTTGAGCGAACCCTGACTGTAACATTCGGGTCCGTACCGAACTTTGGGGTGTCCAGGACCCGGACCCGAACACGGACATTTCAAAAAACGTTCGGGTTTGGGTTCTGGGTTCTGGTAGTTGATCATGCATGTTGAATAGCTGCAGGGCAGCCAATCAACAATCATTTCACTGGTTTGCCCTTAAAAGCCATCACAGCCATGCCTACTAATGGCATGGCTGTGATTGGCTAGTGCATCATGTGACCCAGCCTCTATATAAGCTGGAGTCACTTGATGCTGCAGTCACATGCTCTCTGAGACTCTGAATAGTATAGGGAGAGGAAGCTGCCAGCGTTTTTGTGAGGGACAGATTGCAGACATTTTAACATCTGATCCTGCATCCTGAGATTACTACTACTGTTGCTCTGAGGGACAGATTGCAGAAATTTGAGAATCGAGATTTCACATACTGCTGCTTTGAGTGACAGATTGCAGATCAAACCCTGCCTAACAACCCGATCGATTCGATCGTACACAACAATCAGATTGTGGGAGTAATTTGAGATTTCACATACTGCTGCTTTGAGTGACAGATTGCAGATCAAACCCTGCCTAACACAACGATCGTCACGATCGTACACAACAATCAGATTGTGGGATCGTACACAACGATCAGATTGTGGGAGTAATTTGAGATTTCATACTGCTGCTTTGAGTGACAGATTGCAGATCAAGCCCTGCATTACACAACGATCTGACTGCACTAGGTAGAGGCTTCTGCTTAGAGGGACAGATTATTGTTCAAAAATCATTGCCTACTCCTATAGGGCCAGGTTCCAGCTGTTGCTATAAGTGACAGATTATTGTTCAAAAATCATCTCCTAGTTCTAAAGGAAGAGCTTCCAGCTTTTGCTTAGAGGGACAGATTATTGTTCAAAAATCATTGCCTACTCCTATAGGGCCAGGTTCCAGCTGTTGGTGTAAGTGACACATTATTTATTATTCAAAAATCATCTCCTAGTTCTAAAGGGAGAGCTTCCAGCTGTTGCTGTAAGTGACACATTATTGTTCAAAAATCATCTCCTAGTTCTAAAGGGAGAGGTTCTAGTTTTTGCTGTTAGTGACACATTATTGTTCAAAAATCATCTCCTAGTTCTAAAGGGAGTGCTTCCAGCTGTTGGTGTGAGCGGTGCATTTCTTGCACCAAAATAAAAAGTCCGGCTACGTTGGTGTTTTCAAAAAAAAAAAAAAAGGTATTAATTGGTATTAATAAATACTTACATAGGGCTACATAGTACATTTGTGGGTACAATGAGGAGAGCAAATAAGGGACGTGGTCATGGTGCTGCTGCTGATGCTGGTGCTGCTGGTGTTGGTGGTGTTGGTGAACCACCTGTTGGAAGGAGAGGACGTGGTCAAGGTGTGCCAGCTGCACGCACAAGGGAAACACCTTCCTCAGGTAGCCAACAGAACCTTCACCGGTATATGGTAGGCCCGAATGCCCCTCAACGATTGGTGAGGCCAGAACAAGTACAGGCAATAGTAGATTGGGTGGCTGACAATGCCTCCAGTTCCTTCACATTGTCTCCCTCCCGGTCCCTTGATGAAAGCTCAGAGTTGGCACCTGAACCCCATGGCCATCTGTCTTTCACCTCAGCCCCTTGTAAATTAGCCAAGCAGTCTGAGCCCCAAGTACTGCAAGAGACTCTTATGCTTTTTGATGACTCTCCTGGTGTGCTTTCCGTGGGCCATCCATATATCGCTGCCCCAGAAGTGGAAGACATTGAGTGCACCGATGCCCAACCACTTCTGTTGCAGGATGAGGACATGGAAACACCTCCCTGGCCCTCCCTCTGTTACACTTCCTTGACCTCCGTAACAGTCGGTGGGTTAGATGATAACGGACATGAACAAGACCGGAG
>BLSH010101106.1:123119-139303 GCA_018402905.1 Glandirana rugosa | reverse complement strand
CCCATTCTCATCCCGTTCACGGGATATTTTTTTACCCCTATCCCTTTTATTTAATTTTAGTTTATTTTTTTTTACCCTTCCCCTCCACCTACACCTCATCCTCGGATCTCCAACTGATCCGGCACTGGCACCGTCACATCCACCTTCACCGCTACCAGCTCCTCCTCCTCCTCCTTCGGTTGTGACAAAAAAAACAAACAAATATTGACCCCATCGGGGGTTTTATAACTCCGGATAAGTTTTTTTGTTCATATGCTTACCGACACACTCAGGTCAGATTTACAAATAAGACGTGTTCCATGTCTGTTCAGAACACCCTAGGTACGGACCAAGTAAAATTATTTCCAATTCCCACAAGACTTGTCTGTACCTTGTGCAGAATAAACATTTAGACTGGACTCACACAGCCATTCGTATACTTGTTTTTTTGAATAGGCCTCAATATTTTGGGGGCTACCCCAGTTATAAACAAACAAAAAAAACAGTGTTGGCTTCCTCCTCCTCCTCCTCGACCATCGCCACTTCCACCTACACTGCCACGGTCACGGCCTAGTCAACCTCTAGGCTCCTACTCCACATCCACCTCCCCTTCCCATTTTTTTTTATTTGATTTTAATTTATTTTCCCTATCCCCATTTTTTTATAGGGCACTTGCCCTACTCTTACCCCCATTTTACTTCCTTTTAGCCCTCTAGCACTTGCCAGGACTTTGTTACAGCCATTTTTGTGCCTAAAAGTTCAGGTCCCCTTTGACTTCAATGGGGTTCGGGGTCCGGGATAAAGTTCGGGCAATGTTCGGACTTTTTCCCAAAGTTCGTTCGGACCCTCCGAACCCGAACGTCCAGGTGTTCGCTCAACTCTAGTCAGGATGCAAATTCAGCCATACTATCTGTATGGTTGAATTTGCATAGCACAGATCGCATGTGATTTGCACTGCGAACCACTTTCGACCTCAGACCCCGCAGCCCTGAGGAAGGTAATCCACTTCCCCAAAACCACCACCCCCCAAAACTAATTTAAAAAGTTACAAAAGAGAACAACAACAAGCAAAATAAATTTCATTTTATTTTGCCAACAGACACACATGTACATATTTACTGGCATTAAAGTATTTACAGTATATATACACATTTAGCAAAACAGTTAGCAATTGGGCTTGAAGGGTCCTGCTCATAGGAGCTTACAATCTAAAACTGGACTAAACTTTACAGTGGACAGTTTTAGTTTCACCGTCCATAACTGCACACACATTTCATAAAATGACTAAACACCCACATGACATTATTATCTGCAAAATTACAGAAAGATAATTAACAGTCATTCTAACAAAGCATTACAACATAATATTAAAAAAGGCACATGTTAAACCAAGAACATTGGTGAGTATTTTCTCCTAGGAGAATGCATGGTAAGACAAACAATACACACCCCAATCAAACAGCATGGTAAAATCAAGCCACTTTTGATGGTCAAAATGCAAAATAATTTCAGCAAACAAAAAACAGCTCTAGTAAAACATTTGTCATTAGCAAAATATCATTCCTTCTTCCACAAAAACCACAGCAACAAACCTGACCCCTCAGCAGGTCAAACCAACACCCTCTACTGAAGTCCCTTATATAAGCTAGCACTGACACACGACCAATAGAAGTACACGCCCACCAGTATCTTTCAATCTGTCTTTTCTAATTTATTTCACCTGAGAGGCTGCAATACCAAATACTATTTGCTGTATTAACCCTTGGCTATGTTCATCAGATCAGTGTAACTGCAGGACAAAATTCTAAGTCATTGGTTATCAACCCTGTCCTCAAGTAACCCCAGCAGGTCATGTTTTCAGGCTATTATTTTGCACAAGTGATTTCATCAGTTTCACTGCCTTAGTAATTACCACAGCTGTTTCATCTGAGGGAAATCCTGAAAACATGACCTGTTGGGATGCCTTGAGGACTGGAGTTGAGAAACACTGATCCAAGCAACAGTTTTCTAATCAGATGTACCTGTGCAGTGTAAACTCTACAATTTGAAATGTCCAAATCTCTGGCTGCAATGAGCTTCCAATTTAAAGTCTCAAAATAACTTGCTTACATTACAGACTATTTGGAAAAGAGACAAATAAAATGCCAGCCTGTCTTTGGATTGTGGTGAGAAACCCAACCAGGAGTTTATTATAAACTTCAACACAAGCATTAGCATATTCGGGATGTGAACCAGCAACCTTTTGGGTGCCAGGTGGATTTGCTAGCCACTTAGCTAGTGAGCAGTGAGCACATGTGTTGTCCATCGCTGTGGTGTGAACCAATCCTAAGTCCATAGCCATGCTCAGTATCACAAGTAATATACAATAGATTGTCCTAAGTATTGGGAAAGTGTGCCTTTACACACAAATGAACTAGAATGGCAGCCCAGGGTTCAGTATAGAGCTGGGCCACCATTTGCAGCTATAACAGCTTCAACTCTTCTGGGAAGGCTGTCCATAAGGTTTAGGAGTGTGTCTATGGGAATGTTTGTCCATTCTTCCAGAAGTGCATTTGTGAGGTCAGGCACTGATGTTGGATGAGAAGGCTTGGCTCACAGTCCCTGCTCTAATTCAGCTAAAAGGTGTTCTATCGGGTTGAGGTCAGGACTCTGTGCAGGCCAGTCAAGTTCCTCCATACCAACCTCCCTCATCCATGTATTTATGGCCTTTGCTTTGTGCACTGGTGCGCAGTCATGTTGGAACAGGAAGGGGCCATCCTCAAACTGTTCCCACAAAGTTGGGAGCATGAAATTGCCCAAAATGCCTTGCTGATGCCTTAAGAGTTCTCTTTACTGGAACTAAGGGGTCAAGCCCAACCCCTGAAAAACAACCCCACACCATAATCCCCCCTCCACCAAATGATTTGGACCAGTGCACAAAGCAAGATCCATAAAGACATGGATGAGTGAGTTTGAGGTGAAGGAACTTGACTGGCCTGCACAGAGTCCTGACCTCAACCAGATAGGACAAATTTTGGCTGAATTAAAGCGGAGATTGTGAGCCAGGCCTTCTCATCCAACATCAGTGCCTGACTTCACAAATGCACATCTGGAAGAATGGCCAACTACTCCCATAGACAAACATCCTAAACCTTATGGACAGCCTTCCCAGAAGAGTTGAAGCTGTTATAGCTGCAAAGGGTGGGCCAACTCAATATTGAACCCTACGGACTAAGACTGGGATGCCATTAAGGTTCATGTGCATGTAAAGGCAGGCATCCCCCATCCCCTAGCTAGTATAACTAGTATATCTGGCAAGATTTGCAATGGTGGTGGAGCCCTCCTACATATAAATAATACATTTAGACATAATTTAGGTAAAGCCCTGAGTCATGTTTAACAGCATAGAGAGGACAAACAACATCTCTACATGAAGTGACATGCTTGGAAATTGAACTCAGGACATCTGCAATGGTAGACAGAATAGCTACATTTTAAACCACTGGGCTTACAGATATCAAGTCCCCCTACACATAAATACACAGATACTGCATGTCTAGGAATATATAGGACTTACATTAGTCAGAAGCTAATCTTCTAAATGCAATCTGAGATCTTTGGTGGTTCTTGCTGCGTGAGCCTAAAATAGTAATTTTATTCTCAGATTTTTGGTAAAGACATTTTTATTTCTGATGTTGGTACACATCACATTTTTGGGGCTCAAATTAGGATCATTTGGAAAGAATAAAAAAAAAAATGGCACTAATTTTATATTTCCATAAGCAATGGTATTGTTTGTGATTTACCGCCAGCGCTATCGTGAATACCGTTTTAGCGATATTTACTGCGAATCACGGTAATTTACCGCAAATTGCTGTAATTTTGCTGCTATTTTGCGGCAGCGCTATAGTAAATTACCCCCAATGTGTTCTTGGTTCTGCCACATGGACGTTCTTTGGAATGGCTTCAATCACCCAGACTAAGTCCTTCCATGGATTTCCTCTGAAGCCATTTCCAAGAATCTCCTTGCGACAGAGAGATTCCAACATCTTTGCCAAAGGGAGATCTGTTGCATTTATGCCCTGGATATTCTGTCCCCAGGGGTTTTAAATGAAGTACTTGAGATTAGAACTATACTATAGATTTTCACTACACATATTTTTGTTATATCAGTTTTTCTATGATGGTACTTTACTAACCTGTTATTTCAACTTTTTTTCAGGCTTCCAACTTTATCCCAGATCCACAACATAGTATTAAAATGGGCTTGGTTGGTAACTTTTCCTTGTAGACATCCACAGTAATTGTGTTCTCCCCATAAGCTTTGTTAAGATTATGTGTAGATCATGATCCCCTTTCACAGGACTTTTTTTCTCAGAGAAAAGGTGAATGAACTCGCCCTCCCCTCCTAGGTCACGCCCCTATCTGCCCCTAGAACCGCCCCTAGAACTGCCCCCCCTAGAACCACTCCTTTACAGAACAGGGAACCAAGTATAATTTGGGGGTTATAAAAGTAAATTGTATGGAATTTAATAAAAAGCAATGCAGTGAAATGTGGAAACAATTAGAAATATCTAGCACTTACCAAAGTAAGCTCAAAGGCACTTCCAAATGTCACCACCCAGCACAGAGACAGCCACCACCTAGCACAGAGACAGCCACAGTCCACCAAAGAGACAGCCACAGTCCAGCACAGAGACAGCCACAGCCCAGCATAGCCGCCACCCAGCACAGAGACAGCCGCTGCCTAGCACAGAGACAGTCACAGTCCACAAAAGAGACAGCCAAAGCCCAGCACAGAGACAGCCACAGCCTAGCACAGAGACAGCCACAGCCCACCAAAGAGACAGCCACCGTCCACCAAAGAGACAGCCACAGGCCACCTAAGAGACAGCCACAGTCCACCAAAGAGACAGCCACAGTCCACCACAGAGACATCCACAGTCCACCAAAGAGACAGCCACAATCCACCAAAGAGGAAGCACAGCCCACTCCACCAAAGATACAGCACAGCCCACTCCACCAAAGAGACAGCACAGCCCACTCCACAAAAAAGACAGTCTAGCCCACTCCACTAAAAAGACAGTCCAGCCCACACCACCAAAGAGACAGTGCAGCCCACTCCACCAAAGAAACAGTCCAGCCCACTCCACAAAAGAGATTGCCCAGCCCACTCCACAAAAGAGACAGCCCACTCCACCAAAGACACAGTCCAGCCCATTCCATCAAAGAAACTGCCCAGCCCACTCCACCAAAGAGACAGCCCAGCCCACTCTACCAAAGAAAGAACACAGCCCACTCCACCAAAGAGACAGCCCAGCCCACTCCACCAAAGAGACAGTGCAGCTCACTCCACAAAAGAGACTGCCCAGCCCACTTCACAAAAGAGACAGTCCAGCCCACTCCACAAAAGAGACAGTCCAGCTCACTCCACAAAAGAGACTGCTCAGCCCACTTCACAAAAGAGATTGCCCAGCCCACTCCACAAAAGAGACAGTCCAGCCCACTCAACAAAAGAGACTGCCCAGCCCACTGCACAAAAGCTACTGTTCAGCTCACTCCACAAAAGAAACTGTCCAGCCCACTCCACAAAAGAGACAGTCCAGTCCACTACACAAAAGAGACAGTCCAGCTCACTCCACAAAAGAGACTGCCCAGCCCACTCCACCAAAGAGACTGCCCAGCCCACTCCACCAAAGACACTGCACAGCCCACTGCACAAAAGAGACAGTCCAGCCCACTCCACAAAAGAGACAGTCCAGCCCACTCCACAAAAGAGACAGTCCAGCCCACTCCACAAAAGAGACAGTCCTGCCCACTCCACCATAGAGACTGCCCAGCAAAGAGACACAGGCAGCACAGCCCCATTCAGCAGCATTGTTATTTTAACAACCAGAAAACTTGTTTTCACAGTGAGGAGGACAGCTTGGTTACCCACCCACACCATCCACGAACATCCACGCCACAGCTTGCTCTGACAGTGACACACAGAGTTGACTGGCGCCAAATGAGCTTCTGGTTTATCTTCAGTGAGAGGCAGGGCGGAGTACAGATCACTCCGCCTTCCACTACAACATACGCTCCAGCTATTTGATCCGTAAGCATTTGTTTATTATATTCAGCGTGCAGTAGTTTAATAGAGTACACACAAGGTACAGGGGGGAGTGCTCTGACGGAGGTGCCTCCGCGTTTGATCCCTCCGCGGCCGCCAGTGCTTTTTTACAGGCAAGGACAGCAGGCTATACAGATTAGCACACGGGGAGTGCTCTGGCAGAGGTGCCGGAATTACATACCAGCGCATTCTGCCAGAAAAAAAGCCTTGCCTATTCATATTTTTCAATCTAGGAGTATTATTTAACCATATACTTTGAACTGTCACCCTTTATATGTTACATGGCCACAATAGGTACATATGTGTATAAATATATATATACAAAAGTGAGTACACCCCTCACATTTTTGTAAATATTCTATTATATCTTTTCATGTGACAATACTGAAGAAATGACACTTTGCTACAATGTAAAGTAGTGAGTAGAGTTGATCGAACCTCTGGAAGTTCGGGTTCTGCTGGTTTGGCCGAACTTTGGGACAAAGTCCGGGTTCGGGTCAAGACAGAACCCAAACTTTGACCCGGACCCCGAACCCCATTGAAATCAATGGGGACCCAAACTTTTAGGCACTAAAATGGCTGTAAAAAAGTCCTGGAAAGTCCTAGAGGTCTGCAAAATGAAGGAAAATGGGGGTAAGGGTCAGACAAGTGCCCTACAAAGAAATGGGGAGAGGGAAATAACGTCAAATCATTTTTAAACAAAAATCACATAAAAAAATCAAAAATGGAGGTGGACGTGGACCATCTTCAAACTGTGTGAGAAAAGTCTAAATTAGCCGGGAGAAGCCATATCAGTGTTCTAAAATCATCTTCAAACTGTGTGAGAAAAGTCTAAATTAGCAGGGAGAACCCATATCACTGTTCTACAATCATCTTCAAACTGTGTGAGAAAACTATAAATTAGCGGGAGAAGCCATATCACTGTTCTACAATCATCTTCAAACTGTGTGAAAAAACTATATTAGCGGGAGAAGCCATATCACTGTTCTAAAATCATCTACAAACTGTGTGAGAAAACTATAAATTAGCCAAGAGAAGCCATATCACTGTTCTAAAATCTTCTGCAAACTGTGGGTGAAAACTATAAATTAGCCGGGAGAAGCCATATGAGTGTTCTACAATTATCTGCAAACTGTGTGTGAAACTTAAAAATTAGCCGGGAGAAGCCATATCACTGTTCTAAAATCAACTTCAAAGTGTATGGGAAAAGCCTATTGCAGGGGGATAGAGCCATATTACTGTTCTTCCAGCCACATAGAGAGCCATATTATTGTTCTAATCTAAATTTTAGAACACTAATATGGCTCCATGCGCCTGCAATAGGCTTTTCACACACAGTTTGCATATGGCTCATATGGCTTCTCGCGGCTAATTTATTGTTTTCACACACAGTTTGTAGATAATTGTAGAACACTCATATGGCTTCTCTCGCTAATTTATTGTTGTCACACACAGTTTGAAGATAATTGTAGAACACTCATATGGCTTCTTCCGCTAATTTATACTTTTCACACACAGTTTGCAGATGATTTTAGAACAGTGATGTGGCTTCTCCCGCTAATTTATAGTTTTCTCACACAGTTTGAAGATGATTTTAGAACAGTGATATGGCTTCTCCCGCTAATTTATAGTTTTCTCACACAGTTTGAAGATGATTGTAGAACAGTGATATGGGTTCTCCCGGCTAATTTAGACTTTTCTCACACAGTTTGAAGATGATTTTAGAACACTGATATGGCTCCTCCCGGCTAATTTAGACTTTTCTTACACAGTTTGAAGATGGTCCACATCCACCTCCTTTTTTGATTTTTTTATGTGATTTTTGTTTAAAAATGCTTTTAAGTTATTTATTTTCCTGTCCCCATTTCTTTGTAGGGCACTTGTCCGACCCTTACCCCCATTTTCCTTCCTTTTGCAGACCTCTAGGACTTTCCAGGACTTTTTTACAGCAATTTTCAGAACTTTTAGTAAAATTACCAGAACCCCAGACCCGAACCCGGACTTTTCTTTAAAAGTCCGGGTTCGGGTCCGGGTCCCGGACACCCCAAAGCTCGGTACGGACCCGAACTTTACAGTTCGGGTTTGCTCAACTCTAGTAGTGAGTGTACAGCTTGTATAACAGTGTAAATTTGCTGTCCCCTTAAATTAACTCAACACACAGCCATGAATGTCTAAACAGCTGGCAACAAAAGTGAGTACACCCCTAAGTGAAAATATCTAAATTGGGCCCAAAGTGTCAATATTTTCTGTAGCCACCATTATTTTCCAGCACTGCCTTAACCCTCTTGGGCATGGAGTTCACCAGAGCTTCACAGGTTGCCACTGGAGTCCTCTTCCACTCCTCCATGATGGCATCATGGAGCTGGTGGATGTTAGAGACCTTGCGCTCCTCCACCTTCCCTTTGAGGATGCCCCACAGATGCTCCATAGGGTTTAGCTCTAGAGAAATGCTTGGCCAGTCCATCGCCTTTACCCTTAGCTTCTTTAGCAAGGCAGTGGTCATCTTGGAGGTGTATTTGGGGTCATTATCATGTTGGAATACTGTCCTACGGCCCAGTCTCTGAAGGGAGGGGATCATGCTCTGCTTTAGTATGTCACAGTACATGTTGGCATTTATGGTTCCCTCAATGAACTGTAGCTCCCCAATGACGGCAGCACTCATGCAGCCCCAGACCATGACACTCCCACCACCATGCTTGACTGTAGGCAAGACACACTTGTCTTTGTACTCCTCACCTGGTTGCTGCCACACTTGTTTGACACCATCTGAACCAAATAAGTTTATCTTGGTCTCATCTTGGTCTCCAGTAATCCATGTCCATAGGCTGCTAGTCTTCAGCAGACTGTTTGTGGGTTTTCTTGGCCATCATCTTTAGAAGAGGCTTCCTTCTGGAACGACAGCCATGCAGACCAATTTGATGGTGTGTGCGGCGTATGGTCTGAGCACTGACAGGCTGACCCCCCACTCCTTCAACCTCTGCAGCAATGCTGGCAGCACTCATACGTCTATTTCAACCTCTGGATATGATGCTGAGCACGTGCACTCAACTTCCTTGGTCGACCATGGCAAGGCCTGTTTTGAGTGGAATCTGTCCTGTTAAACCACTGTATGGTCTTGGCCACTGCGCTGCAGCTCAGTTTCAGGGTCTTGGCAATCTTCTTATAGCCTAGGCCATTTTTATGTAGAGCAACATTTATTTTTTTCAGATCCTCAGAGAGTTATTTACCATGAGGTGCCATGTTGAACTTCCAGTGACCAGTATGAGAGAGTGAGAGCGATAACACCAAATTTAACACACCTGCTCCCCATTCACACCCGAGGCCTTGTAACACTAATGAGTCACATGACACCAGGGAGGGAAAATATTTAATTGGGCCCAATTTGGACATTTTCACTTAGGGGTGTGCTCACTTTTGTTGCTAGCGGTTTAGACATTAATGGCTGTGCGTTGATTTATTTCGAGGGGACAGCAAATTTTCACTGTTATACAAGCTGTACACTCACTATGTTACATTGTATCAAAGTGTCATTTCTTCAGTGTTATCACATGAAAAGATATCATAAAATATTTACAAAAATGTGAGGGGTGTACTCACTTTTGTGGCATACTGTATATATATATATATATATATATATACATATACAGTATCTCACAAAAGTGAGTACACCCCTCGCATTTTTGTAAATATTTTATTATATCTTTTTATGTGACAACACTGAAGGAATGACTCTTTGCTACAATGTAAATTTGTGAGTGTACAGCTTGTATAACAGTGTAAATTTGCTGCCCCCTCAAAATAACTCAACACACAGCCATTAATGTCTAAACATATATATATTTGTATATTTTAGTTTTATATATTCTTTATGAACTGATGAAGGTTCATACCAACATGCTTAATGCAATCATTTATTACATTTCTTTGTATATAATTTGCTGTATAATTTAAAGACTTTTAGCTTTATCTTCTGCCCATTTTTAACTTCTATTTTTATGTGGATATTATGTATGTTGCATATAAAGCCATATAGGTCCATGGCGAATATATATTTCTTGTTGACACTGATTGACCGTTTTTTGTCAAAATGCTATTCTGGTCTGCGCAATGTTATTGCAGCTTTAAATACAGCGGTGCACACTGCCCATCCATACCCCTGTGCCACCCACCTTTTGCTAAGGTTTTTTTATTTGGCTTGCCCACTCCTGCCCCATTTTCCCTATTTATACTGGCTCGCTGCACTGGGGATCAGGATTTGAAGAAGGAGCCTTGTGCACTTGCTCCAAAATGCGTCAGCACCCCCTTCCTGGCATCACTTGTGCATTCCACTGTGTGCATTCCACTGTGGTCCCGGAAGAGCGGTGACCATCTTTACGTGGCAATCTTAGCCTCCTTTACAGCTGCTGGCTGGCACAGGGAGATATATTCCCTGGTGGTCTAGGGTAGCATCTGAAGGTGGCACTGAGTGCCATCCACATTGGGCAGTATGTCACTTACCTGGTGGTCTAGGGGGGTCTCCCTGGTGGTCCAGATCGGCTCCCTGGTGGTCCTTGCTCGGCTCCCTGGTGGTCCTGGGTGGGCACATCCCTGGTGGTCCCTGGGCAGGCTCCCTGTCAGGGATGCAGCCGATCGACTCTCCCCTCCTCAGGTCTGCAGACCTGAGTACAGGAAAGCCGATAAACGGCTTTCCTGTGTTACACTGTGACCAGCCGTGATTGGTCACGGCTGGTCACATGGTAAAGTGCTTCGGATCGAAGCGCTTTACCGAGATCGGTATTGCGGGGGGTCAGACTGACCTCCCACACCACCGATCGCGCGGCGGCTTGTTATCCTGAGGACGTCATATGACATCCACTCAGGATAACAGCCACTTCCCGGCCGTCATTTTGCATACGGCGGTCGGGAAGTGGTTAAAGATAATCTACTTTAAAACTTTGTGAAAAAGTGATTTCTACACTGAAATATCTTAAAAAGTCAGAGAAGAGATAAATTCCCTGTCTCTTTACATGTAGGTGCTCAGTGCAGCTGAGCACAACTGAGCATGCTCAGACACAAAATAACTCAGTTTTTATCTCTCGTGGAGTAATTCCTTGAGTGTAAATACCAAAATGAGAGTTATTTTACACAGATTTTTTAGGAGTGAAAATTAGAGTTATGTAGCTCAATGCAATTGTCAGCCATTCATTCTAATGGTACAATTGTTACTTTCTCAAATAAATCTATTTCATGTTGAGATCAAATGTATATTTCTCTCAAAGAAATTGTCCTTGCAACAATGTTGCAATTTTGATAATCTATTTTATTTTTAAGAATGCTAGAATAATCTTTTCTTGTTTTGGTAAAATATTTTTTTGCTCTGTCACTTTCATTGTTGATATCTATTTCACAAAAATATTTCCCCAAACTCACACAGGTGTCTTTACAAACCACAAACAATACCATTGCTTATGGAAATTTAAATTAGCCCCATGTTTTTCTTTTTTATTCTTTCCAAATGATCCTGATTTGAGCCCCAAAAATGTGATATGTGTACCAACATCAGAGGATAACATTACTATTCAACACTCACACAAGAACCACCGAAAATCACAGATTACATTTAGAATATTAACTCCTGACTAATGTAAGTCCTATATATTCCTAGACTTACAGCATCTGTGTATTTATGTGTAGGAGGACTTGATGTGTAGTAGCCCCATGGTTTGAAAGGTAGCAATTCTGTCTACGATTGCAGACGTCCTGAGTTTGAATCCCAAGCATGTCACTTTACGTAGAGATGTTGTTTGGCCTCTCTATGTTGTTAAACATGACTCAGGGCCTTACCTAAATTATGTCTAAATGTAGTATTTATGTGTAGGAGGATTCCACCACCATTGTAAATCTTGGCAGATACACTAGCTAGGCAATGGGGATGCCTGCCTTTACATGCACATGAACTTTAATGGCATCCCAGTCCTAGTCCATAGGGTTCAATATTGAGTTGGCCCACCCTTTGCAGCTCTAACAGCTTCGTCTCTTCTGGGAAGGCTGCCCATAAGGTTTAGGATGTTTATCTATGGGATTATTTGGCCATTCTTGCAGAAGTGCATTTGTGAAATCAGGCACTGATGTTGGATGAGAAGGTCTGGCTCACAGTCTCCGCTCTATTTCAGCCAAAAGGTGTCCTATCTGGTTGAGGTCAGGACTCTGTGCAGGCCAGTCAAGTTCCTCCACCCCAAACTTGCTCATCCATGTCTTTATGGCCTTTGCTTTGTGCACTGGTGTAGGACAATCTATTGTATATTATTTGTGATACTGAGCAAGGCTATGGACTTAGGGCTGGTTCACACCATAGCAATGGACAAGACATGTGCTCACTGCTCACTAGCTAAGTGGCTAGCAAATCCTGCTGTGGTAATTACTAAGGCAGTGAAACTGATCAAATCACCTGTGACAAATAATGGAAAGCCTGAAAACCTGACCCGTTGGGGGTACTTGAGGACAGGGTTGAGAACCACTGACTTAGAAATTTGTCCTGGAGTTATACTGATCTGATGAACATAGCCAAGGGTTACAGCAAATAGTATTAGGTATTGCAGCCTCTCAGGTGAAATTAATTTGAAAAGACATATTGAAAGATACTGGTGGGTGTGTACTTCTATTGGGCGTGTGTCAGTGCTAGCTTAAATAAGGGACTTCAGTAGAGGGTGTTGGTTTGGCCTGATGAGAGGTCAGGTTTGTTGCTGTGGTTTTTTGTGGGAGAAGGAATGATGTTTTGCTAATGACTAATGCCTTACTAGAGCTGTTTGCTGAAATCATTGTGCATTTTGACCATCAAAAGTGGCTTGATTTGACCATGCTGTCCAATTGGGGAGTGTATTGTTTGTCTTACCATGCATTCTTCTAGGAGAACATACTCCCCAATGTATGTGTGTAGAATGTTGGGGGTGGTGGGTGTTATTGTTTGAAAATGTGCCCTTTTTAATATTATGTTGTAATGCTTTGTTAGAATGACTGTTAATTATCTTCCTGGAATTTTTCAGCTAATAATGTCATGTGGGTGTTTAGTCATTCTATGAAATGTGTGGGAGGTTATTCACGATGAAAGTAAAGGTGTGTCCATTGTAAGGTTTAGTCCAATTTTATATTGTAAGCTTCTATGAGCAGGGCCCATCGAACCCAATTGCTGACTTTTTTGCTAAATGTGTATATACTGTAAATACTTTAATGTCAGTAAATATGTACATACTTATGTTTCTGCTGGCATAATAAAATGAAATTGATTTTGCTTGTTGTTCTCTTTTGTAACTTACTTTTTTAATTTGTTTTGGGAGGTGGTGGTTTTGAGGAAGTCGATTACCTTCCCTAGGGCCGGTTACACTGTTGTGGTGTCCGAGATCAGATGTGATTTGCACCGCAGTGCAAATCACATGCAATCTCTGTGCTATACATATCAGCCATACAGATAGTATGGCTGAATTTGCATCGCATCCTGACCAAACTCGCACAGGACCCTTTTTTGTTATGCAGCAGAATCATATCACATGGGTGTTCACATCCGTGCAATCCAATTCCTGTCCGAATTTGCAGTTTGCAGTGCGATCTCCAAACTGATTTGGGGGTGTCATTAGCTTTCTATTGACACACCCAGCAGTTTGCATATAGCAGTGTGAACTGTCTAAGTCGGGTGCGATGCGGGAACCCGCAGTGGATTCGCAGGGTTCCCCCATTGCACTAGTGTGAACCAGCACTGATAAGTCATCTTCTAATTTATATTTGCATGGTCCTTACAGATATACATCAGCAGGAAGTGTAATGTGGCTGTAAACAAGAAGTGCTGTGTGCACATGGGCTGGAAGCAATTGTGTGGTGACGCCAAATAAACAAATCAATGATCCCCATCCACACCAAATATAGCTCCCACATCCTCCCCTACATTGATCAAAAATTTAATTTCAACTTGCTTGCGGCTATAATGTATTGTCCCCCAATCCATACCAAGCCCTTTCGCTCAGGGATGGATTTTAAGAGGAAGCCCACTCCAAATTTTTTTTACAAAACGGCTGGGGATCCCCCCAAAATCCAGACCCTTTCTGAGCATGCAGCCTGGAGGTCAGGATAGGGGGACAAGTAAGGGCCTGCCCCCCCTCCTGGACCAAACCAGGCCACATGCCTTTAACATGAGGGGGTGTTTGCTTTGGGATGTGGGGCTCTGCACCCCCCCACCCCAAAGCACCTTGTACCTATGTTGATGAGGACAAGGGGCCTCTTCCCAACAACCGTGGTTGTTGGGGTATGCGGTTGGGGGGCTGATTGGAATGTGGAAGCACCCATTAACAATGTGGAAGCCACCAGATCCTGCCCCCCCCCCGTATGTGAATGGGTATTGGGTACATCATGCCCATTCACCTAAAAAGTGTAAAAATGTTTTTAAAAATGGAGACTTTTTTGTCCAATCTTTTATTTAAAAAGTGTCTCGTGAAGTACATCCATGGTCAATAGGGATGGTCCCTCCATTCGAATCAAACGTATGTTCGACTCGAACGTCGGGGGGTTGCCGAATCCTGAACATTATGGGGCACTCATGGGAAATTTGAGCGGCCCATAATGCAATGAAATTGTGGGGGAATGCCACCCAATGATTGGCCAAAGCATGCACATGAGCTGCATGCTTTGGCCAATCACAGCATGCTTTGCTGTGAGAGCCATGATTGGCCAAAGGCAGGGTGCCTTTGGCCAATCATTGCTCAGCGGGTCTGAGTCCACGCCCACACTATATAAGGCCATTTACAGAGTGGCCGAATATAGTGAAAACATTTGCGGAGATAGCAAAAGGTTAGCCAGTGGCATGTAGTATATACAGTTAGTGTAGGAATATATATGTACAGTATGGTATATATAATACGCTGCATTCAATGTATTTATTTTTTTCAGGTACTTATATATCGCTGTCAATTTACACAGCGCTTTACATATATATTGTACATTCACATCAGTCCCTACCCTCAAGGAGCTTACAATTTAAGGTCCCTATCTCACATTTATACATATATTAGGGCCAATTTAAACAGGATCTATTTACCTACCAGCATGTTTATGGAGTGTGGGAGGAAATCGGAGTACCTGAAGGAATCCCACGCAGGCACAGGGAGAACATGCAAACTCCAGGCAGGTAGTGTTGTGGTTGGGATTTGGACCAGTGACCCTTTTGTTGCCAGGCAAAAGTGCTAACCACTACACCACTGTGTAGACTATATATGGTGCATGCACGCTTGGTTAGGGGTCTGGCATGGATTTTAAGAGGAACTCCATGCCAAAATGAAACACAAATTTTGGGTAGGGGTCTATTAATGGGAACCCTGTGCCAAATTTTTGGAAAAATAGCATTGGTGCCCCCCAAAATCCAAACCAGACCCCAAAGCACCCTCTCCATGTTGAGGGCATGTGGCCTGATAAGGTTCGGAGGGGGGACTCTCTCTCATCCCCACCCCCCTGCCATGCCAGGGCTGTGTGCTCGGATAAGGGTCTGGTTTGGATTTTGGGGGGACCCCAAAACCATTTTTTAAAAATTTGGCATGGGGTTCCCCTTAAAATCCATACCAGACCCAAAGGGCCTCGTATGGACTGGGAGGGACCCCCAACGCAATGCTTTTTCAATGATCTTTATCTGTATTGTAGGGAACCAGCAATACATTACAACTAGTGTTGAGCGAACCCGGACTGTAACGTTCGGGTCCGTACCGAACTTTCGGGTGTCCGTGGCACGGACCCGGACCCGGACATTTCAAAAATCGTTCGGGTTCGGTCCGGGGTTCTGCTATTTTACTCCACGTGTTGAGAAGCTGCAGGGCAGCCAATCAACAAGCGTTTCACTGGTTTGCCCTTAGAAGCCATCACAGCCATGCCTACTAATGGCATGGCTGTGATTGGCCGGTGCATCATGTGACCCAGCCTCTTTATAAGCTGGAGTCACAGTGCTGCAGTCACATGCTCCTTGGGTTAGTATAGGGAAAGGTAGCTGACGGCGTGAGGGACAGATTTTAGCCATTTTAAGACCTGATCCTGCATCCTGAGATAGATTACTTTACTACTGCTGTCTGTGCTGTTGCTCTGAGGACAGATAGCAGAAATTAGA
>BLSH010101106.1:38454-106470 GCA_018402905.1 Glandirana rugosa | reverse complement strand
TGATGATAAAAAGTTGTTTTTTCCGTGTCTCTCCCCCAGCGAGTTAATAATGTTCTTAAAAAAGTTGAGTTACACGATCCTTCGTTATTTACACTGTATTGGACCACGTGAGTGTTTCGTATGTAATCCCCGTAGGACAATGTCAATCGTAGGTCTCTGTTTTTTTCTTTTAGAGTCTTTCATGTTCAGGATTACTCACTCTAGTTTTGGGATCTTAGAGTTGTATTTGTTGAAGTTAGGGTTAGGTGTGAACGATTTAATTGGGTTTAGTCTTTGCTCGAATTTGTTTATGATGAATGCCTATCACAACTCGCTTGGGCCTGACATTGCAAGCCCAGGCATGGCTTGCCCCGGACCGAACCCGAACGATTTTTGAAATGTCCGGGTCCGTGCCACGGACACCCGAAAGTTCGGTACGGACCCGAACGTTACAGTCCGGGTTCGCTCAACACTATCCGTAAGTAGTATTTGTTTAAGCTCGTTTCTGATTTGGGTTAATTTAGCAAGTGTGGATTGGGATTGAAGTTGTTTATGTTGAGATTCTAGGGTTTTGATCTCACTCATTAGGACTTGTACTTTCTGAGATTTTCTTTTTTTGTCTCTGGATGCTAACTGTAACAGGATGCCCCTAATGTATGCTTTGTGAGTGCACCAGGTTATGTCACATTTATTGCTTCCTAGCACATTGAGTTGAAAAAATTCTTGTAATAATTGAGCGACCCCCTCTCTGTGCCTTTTTTGTTGAAAAATAGTAGTATTGTTTCGCCATAATCTGGTGGGTTGTACATTGTTCTTCTCAAGGAGTGTGAGCGTGATAGGGGCATGATCTGACCAGGTCAGATTTCCTATAGTCACCTCACTGACTGAGTAGAGGGTATTGATATCCGTTAAAAATAGATCAATTCTACTGTATGTTTGGTGTGGATTGGAGAAGAACGTGTAATCCCTCTCATTGGCGTGGAGGCATCTCCACGTGTCGTAGAGCGATTCCCTATGTAGGAGTGTTTTTAGAGAATGTTTATAAGATCTACTTTGGCGGGAGCAATCTGAGTTGGTGTCAGGCACAGAGTTGAAGTTACCCAGCATAATCAATGAACCCCTTTGGACAGATTTCACCTTTTTGATCAGTCTGTCCAAGAAGGATAACTGGCCCTTATTGGGAGCATACACAGTGGCAATGGTAAATAAAGCATTATTAAGAGTGCATATTAAAATTAGATAGCGACCATTGGAGTCTTTGATCTCTTCCTGCAAAGAAAACGCAACTGAATTTTTAACTGCAATAAGTACTCCGTTATGCTTGGTCTCTGCATTTGCAAAAAATGTATGTGGGTAAAGTGCATGAGAGCATTTGGGGGCTTTCTGTGCTGCGAAGTGGGTTTCTTGTGCGCTAATGATGTCCCCTTGTAGCCTTTGAGCCTCCTCCCAAAACATCTTACGCTTGAAAGGACTGTTTAGGCCCTTAACGTTCATGGAAATGAACTTGATCGTCATGGTAGAGAGTCAATGGTGCTGGATAACCAAGGTACTTCATTGCTTCTTAATTCAGTTGTTGTGTGGTTTAATGGGACCATTGTGGGGTTGTGCCAAGATGTAAGGTAGACTGGCTGGTAAGCAAATGGGAGGATGGGTGTAGCCATAGAAAGCAAGAGTTCAGTATAGATTGAAGATCTTTTGTACGGTGGTTGATGTGGACTGAACAACAAAAAAAAAACCAAGAAACTGAAAAACCATAAAGGAAAATCTCGGCTTTGGGCCGAGGGAGTTGAGGCAGGAACCCCTGCCCATCATCTTGAGGGGTACTGTAGACTCCGCGACTGGTGATAATATACCGGAGCCTAGAAATACACATTGGGAATGAATTCGCCTAGGCCACTTTGACTAGCTGGTGTTAGGAGAGCCCATTCTGCTATGTATGTTTCCCTTTGGACCAGCTTGAGTGTAACGGTTGGGGATTTCTGCGCTCTTCATGTGGTGGATCAACTGGAATGATGCCCCATTCTTTCAAGTGGCGTAAGCCTGCTTCCAGGGAGAGAATGTTGTAGGTTTTATCCCGATATGTGACAATCAGTTTTGAGGGAGTCCCCCATTGATATCTGATTTCATGGTTTCTCAATGCCTTTGTGATGGAGATGAGTTTTTTCCTGTGTAGGATGGTTGCTTGTGATAAGTCGGTGAACAATGCTACACCTGCAAATTTACCGTCTAAATTGGGTGGCTTGCGCATAGCTCGCATCGCTGCCTCCTTTATATGAAAGTAATGGATGCGGGCCAGAACTTCCCGCGGGGTTGCATGAGGAAGAAACGACGGTTTGGGAAGTCTATGCGCCCTGTCTATCGTAAGTTCCAGATCGGTAGCAGTCGGCACTAAGCTGTGTAATAGTTGACGGATGTATGGTTGCAACTCTGTGTTTGATATCGATTCAGGGATGCCACGGAATTTAATATTGTTCCGTCTACTGCGGTCCTCTAGGTCGGCTAATTTAGCCACCATTTTCTGGATATCTGATTGTTGTTCTTGTAGTGCATCTATCATGCTATTGTGTGCTATGAAAGAATCATCCATTTTGCTTTCTACCTAGGCCACCCTGTGTTGCAGGTCTGTGATGTCTGCATTAACTGATCCCAGTGCTTTTTCATGTCCAGGTACATGGACTCCCTGAGGGCAAGCAGCATCCCTTTCATGTCGGCTA
Source organism: Glandirana rugosa (assembly GCA_018402905.1). Taxonomy (NCBI): domain Eukaryota; kingdom Metazoa; phylum Chordata; class Amphibia; order Anura; family Ranidae; genus Glandirana; species Glandirana rugosa. The sequence continues at coordinate 103,777 of BLSH010101106.1, read as the reverse complement.
CAGAGACCGGCTGAGAGGATGAGGGGAATTGCTCCAGAGGTGTTTGTGAGCTGTGCTCCTGATCAGCACTCTCTTCCATGTCAGAGTCATTTATCTCTCTTTCCCCCTGTCTGGCCTTCTTGTTTTTAACAGGGCTGCGTGTGGTGGGACTGTCAGGTGGTGAGTGTGGTGGAGCCTCATATGAGGGGTTACTCACCACTGTATCCGCTTACGATGAGGAAGAGCTGGAACGAGAGTAGGCCTCGTCTGAGGCTGCCGCGTGAGAGGACGGGTCGCCGCCATCTTGGTACACCCGCTCGTTCCGGACTGAGAAAAAATCAGTCAATTTCTGGGGCGCCGTCCGCTGTGAGCCTCTCTTCCTTTGCTCCCCGGGTGGGGAAGACATTGAGGGATCCGTGGCCATTGTGATCGGGCTCTCCAGTGTTCTGCTTCGAGTCGCTTTGTGGCTTTCGGCTGGAGCTAAGCTAAAATGCGGCCGTCTCCTCCGCCGGCTAGACACGCCCCCCCCCATTTTGTTTATTCTTAAGCCACAGGCTTCTGCACAGTCCTCGGATGAAATGCATTAGAGGGGTGTGGCCAAGGGAGGGGACTATGCAAAAGTCGGTGGCTTAAAAATAAATGGAATTGTTGACACCATCGGGCTTTGAGTTTTGTAATAAAACAGTTGTGTGGAGTGGGATGGGCTCCTTTCTAGGAGACTTGGGGTGACGCTGCTTGAATTGTCTTGTAACAATGACCATATACCTATTAGAGCTTGAGATCGCACAGTCCAGAAATTAGTCTGCTGGAGAACATTGTATGCCTTAAAACTTCCCTTTCTGATGCAAAGTAAAATACAAAAAGGTTCCATGGGGAAGAGCCAACCAGATCCAAGCAAAGGCTTTAGAAAACATGAACACATGAATCTTTGAGATTAACATTTATTTCACTTATTTTATTTAATGTATATTATTGTTGACGCATGTGTACTAATATGCATAGCACATGGATCCCTTATATGAGTTCCTGCCTTCAAAGAAGCCTATGATCTAAAGCTCCTTTCATAAACACACACAAACATACACTACAGATCTATCATCTGAAAAAGTAGGGCTTGCTCTACCTTTTGTGCGTCCCCTGCATTTTGCAGCCTTATTCAAATGAATAGGCTGTCAAAACCAAATTATGTGAGAAAGCAAGGGAACAGGCGTGTTCGAATGCGCACATTCCAGTGTGAACCGGCCCATAGAGTGCAGTCTCCAGTTTCCAAAAACCTCCTCCTAAGCCATCTTGCAGTGTAATGTATCAAAGTCACAGTTTCCTATATAAGCTAAGCTAATTTCATGCCCTGGGGACCAGGTATTTTCCCCTGCTGGTTATCAGTTTGGGCATAGGTCCCCTCACTGCTCCTATGCATTCTACTACCTCTGGAGCTGGCTGCTAGACATGTTGCCTCCACTTTTTTCATACTGGCAGGTTAGTTAGAGGGGGTGGGAGGGAGAGGTGGGGATTGGGCTTTAACCCACCAACAGCTTAGTTCAAATAACAATGTGTATATTGCAATATATTGGTTGGAGGAATTTAGAAAGGTCAACTCTAGTTTCTTCCAGACCTTAGGTAGTCATGACTCCACCCTTGTAGCCCTCTGGACAGATTGGCGGCACTCCACAAAATAATTCCAACAGCTTGCAGTTTATTCACGAACAGCCACAGATACAGGGAAAAACGTAGACATGTTTTGTTCGATCAATATGAGCTTAATCATTACAAAGACATAGACCAGTGGTTCTCAACTCCTGTCCTCGGGACCCACTAACAGGCCAGGTTTGCACGATATCTGAAATGCATCACAGGTGATATCATTTGCTGCTTATTGATTGCAGCATTGTAGTCTGCATCTCCCCAAGTTAATACTTAAAATCTGGCCTGTTGGTGGGTCCTGAGGACAGGAGTTGAGAACCACTGACATAGACTGAGTGATCAGCCCAAAGCAGGCACTCCCCCAATCAGCTGATAAAAGGTGACATAATTGCAAAGTGAACATATACTGCATACAAACAGATTAAAATCATTACAATCCAAATCATATGTTGATATAAAAAACCCACACAAGTCTGATCCTCATAAAGTATGGGTAGATATTTGTGTATAATCTTTGTAATGTCTCCAAACTCCAGGCTAAAAAAGGTACTCAAGGTTAATTTGTTATGATAGAATTGTTCTCCTTTTTCTTTAATTAATTATATTTCTTCTCCTTTTTTCTTCCCCTTTCCATGTCTCTACATTGGATGAGTTTTTAGTCCCCTGTAGTTATGACTCCCTACAATTACTTTTTTGGCGATGATACTATGCACATCCATAAAGTAGCATGCTTTTTTACAAATAAGTGATGGACATATGGACTACCGGTGACTTTGACACAATAGATCTGTGTAGAATAGAGTCTACATATATATACACATACAATGGAATAGTGAGACAAGTCACAAAGTGGGTCGGAATATATGACACACACTTCTTTGTTCTTTTTGTCGTTTTTGTTAAAAATGTTTTTATGTGGTGTTTGTTTCTTATACTGATTCACGATTTTTCTTGTCCTTTCATGTTAATCTCTCTGTATGTGGGGGTTTTTATACTAACATATGATTTGGATTGTAATGATTTTAAATTGTTTGTCTGCAGTGTATGTTCACTTTGCAATTATGTTACCTTTTATCAGCTGATAGGGGAGTTCCTGGTTTGGGCTGTGCCCTCAAATAGCTGACCACTCAGTCTATATCTTTGTAATGATTAAGCTCATATTGATTGAGCGAAACATGTCTACGTTTTTCCCTGTATTTGTGGCTGTTCGTGAATAGACTGCAAGCTGTTGGAATTATTCTGTGGAGTGCTGCCAATCTGTCTATTTCCTGCTGTTACATGGTGGCGAGCCGAGGCGTGCACCCACATTTACCTGTTGATTCACCTGTCAGCTGCCTGAGCGGTGTGTTATATTTCATTGGACTTTCAAGCCCTTTGGACTACAATTGATGTAGCCATTAATCTACCAGCACTGGTACGGCATTCTAGTCCCTGCTATGTAAACGCGGGTTCAGACCATTTTGGCCTTTCTGAATAAACACCCAAACATTTGCCCATTTGGCAGTAATACTACAACTACATGGCTGCTTCCCTCTGCCAATAGTTGTTAAGGATGACATTGTAGGCTCTTTAACAAGCAGTGATGTCACTGGCCCCATTCCTTAAAATGGCTGGGAATCCAATTATTTTGCCAATCCCTTGGCTATTAGCCTTAAAAATGGTGACATTTTGATATTTACAAATTAGTGTTTCCGAATTTCCCTTCTAGCTCTTTGTAACTACTTTAGTGAAATGGGGTGGGTCTGTCTGCACCCCTCTCCCTCAACACATTATGTTCCCAATAGGGGTGTAGGGGGGAACGGAGCAGTAGTCTCTCTACCCATAAACAATGCGTGGCATGACCGTTTGTACTGCATTGAGCCTATCAACTGGTATGTTGTCACATCTATTACAATGTTACATATAGTTAAATCTCTGATTACTCCACTGTATGTCAACTCTATTTATCTGCATTCCTCTTTCTGTTATGTGCAAAATCCAATAAAAATTATTTGGAAAAAAAAAATGGTGACATTTGATTTGACAGTTTTAAATCCTTTTGACTTCAGTGGGGTTCATATTTAACATCCAAGCTTTTTATATATTTGGCCGAACCTTTGTGAACTGCACCCAGGTGTGTTTGACTCATCCCTATACAGTATGTGATATGTGTGCATGACTTTACGGAACACACAGAATGAAGATTGACTTAGTATGTGTCAGAAATGGGAGGTCACAAGAGTGCCAACTGGAACATGATTCTCAGTTGAGGTACTCTACTTCACTGGGTGGGCAAAACACAGGTTCATTTTAGATACTCCATAAACTTTAAGTAAACACAGTATTCAGAATTTAACAGTGATAAATTAACAATACTAGCTACACAGTTGCATAGATGCTGTCACGTACCTGGTGGAGGAGTCTGACTTATGCAGTAGGTAACCTCCTTTACTACCCTGACTCGGGAACCCCTGGTAGAGTAGACAGGTGGCTCGGGAGTGCAGGATGGCATGAGGGTCGGACTGGGTCACTGATGTTGGTAGAAGTCCGCTGGTGCACTCGTGCACTTGAAGAATGGTCATACAGGCCGGGTCGTGAAGCAAGCTGGTGGTGCGGTACAAGAGGAGCAGGCAGATGGATGGTCGGGTTCAGGCAGGGTCATCAACAGGCGGGCAGGCAAAGTACAGGAGGGCTAGGCAAGAGAGTGGTCGTAGACAGTCCAGGGGTCAGTGCAGGCAGAAATTAGCAAAGTCAGGCAAGCCGAGTCACAGGAACAGAGAATCGGAGTACAGGTTGCTGAGGAACACACGCTACACGCTGTAGATCAGACAGCACTTGCTGCAGGGTCTGCTGGGCTGAAACAGAGCCGTTTGGAGCTGTTTCTGGCGTGGGCACGTGAACGTGCGGGAGTGCACGGGAGCGTCCAAATAGTCCCAAACTGTGCCTTTTGCAGGGTATTCTCTAACAGATCCACAGTATAGATATTATAAGTTTTAGAGATTGTTATGAAATTACTAATCATTAGCTTAATTTAAATTCTATTAATCCATTACCAATATACTGTAGACCTATATGAAAGCGTCATTCAGGTTAATTCTGTTAAGATGGTCAACTTGCTATTTTAGAGCTACCACCCTATAGTGATAAAAAAATCTCACTTCACATGGATTTTCTGTGATATATGGGACTGTTACTTTGTTTCACATATTCATCACATTTATATATAATATATTTATTATATATTTTTTCACAAGGATTTTATGTGACATATTGGACTGTTATTTTGTTTTTCATTATTTACCACATATACTTTTTTTTCACAATTTATTTGAATGTTAGCGCAACAAGTTTTTCCTAAATGTATTCACGTTGATTATACCTTACTTTTTGTTTGCTGCTTACATTTTTTTATGTGTTTATTATAGTTCTAGTGTGGACAAACTTTTTATTTTTCATTTTAAATTTTGGTATTATCTTGGCCGATGCTTTTACCTTTATTGACAGTTTCTATAACAATGGATGTATTTGAATATAGAGCCACACGAATGTTCAATGCTGAAGGCACGTTTGTCCTCTCGAAAGGACACGACAGCGATATTGGTGGCCTTTTTACTAGATTGAAAAATTTGATGATGTCTGAAATACATGCACAATGGGACATCACATTCTTTGAGCAGTATCTTGCTTTGAACATGGTACCCAGAAGTCTTAGGTGGGAGGTGAACCCACAAAAGGGTGATTTAGAATTAGAAGAGTGGTTCAAATACTTCAATGAGGCAGGTTTCGGTTATCTAAAGTTCCTCAAGGACAGGAAAACTCAGAAACTGACCAATTTGGATACCCAAATTAAAGACATTAAGGAGAAACTCTTGCCCTTTAAAGATAGTGAGGAATACAAGGAAAGATCAGCAAATTATAAAAAAACATTGGAGAAGGTGGAAAAAGATCATAAAATAAAAAAAGAGAAAGAAATACAATACAGATTTGGGGGATTACAGCACAGGCATAGTTTTTGAATGGCAGAATAAAATTGCCTTAGCGCACAATGCAGGGAATATCCCAGATACTCAGAGTGCATTTAATTACCATCAAGGTCTTTGGCCTCCTGACTCATTGACTCAGGAACCTGAATTAAATTAGAGATCCCCAATGGAGGAGGAAATATCAAACCACCCTCAACCTCCTCCCCCTAGAGACAGACTCTTTTCTCGAAATTCTCTTCCGGGAACACCCCTGTCCCTCAGTGGCTAATGGAAGCAATCCAATTATTATAGAGAAGACGACAGGAGGCAATACAGTATAGGCGGTCCCCTAGTTACAAACATCTGACTTACAAACGACTCCTACTTACAAATGGAGGGAGACAACAGGAAGTGACAGGAAATCTTCCCCTAGGAAGGGAAATTCACTCCTGTAAGAGTTATTATGGGAGAAAGGGGTCTCCACTGATGCTTTATCACCAAGGTTTGTTTCCACAACAACCCAAAATTTTCAAAATCCAATTATTATTGGAACAGGAAGTGAGGTGACATCTTCTGAACAGAAACATAGACAGCAAAACAAACATTACAGGGGTGTTACCCCTTCCCTATGCTATTCAAAATGCTTAAAAATAGTTTTTTTTTGGCTGGAGCTACACTTAAAAAATGTACCTGTTCCGACTTACAAACAAATTCAACTTATGAACAAACCTACAGTCCCTATCTTGTTTGTAACCCGGGGACCGCCTGTATACCCACATACAACAGATTTGGTCCTTTAAGTAAGGAGGACAGAAATTACCCTAGACCCTATGGTCCTTCAAATAGGGATGATATAAATTATCCCAAACCCAATGATAGGGGGCATAACATGCATAGAGGGACTGACGTTAGACCAAAAAATGTGGGCTTTCGTCCTACAGCACATCCACGCACCAATGGCTTTTATAAAAATCAAGGCCCCCAAGGGGGATGGAATGACCGAGAGCCTAAACAGGACCCATATCCCCAGAAACCGGGGGGGGTGGGATAATTTGAGGAATTATTGAAACAGATCTAGGAGCACTGACTACCAAAATTATAATCCCGGAAGGGAGACACAAAGTTTTAATGACTCCCAACATGGATATTTCAATTATAGGGGTTTCAGACAGGAACAAGGTTACAGGGAAAGAGGAGAACGAGGAGAGGAACTAGAGGGGGGAGGAGGATACCAAGGCAAAAGGAAAAGGGAATGATAGGGGCTGGCATTTACAATCTTAGCACCCAAACCCTAACCGATAATGAAAAAGCTTCATCAGACAAAGGCCTGAAATTTGCCCCACCAAAAGGTCTTAATAAATTCCAGACCTTTATGGATGTTCACAAATATATTAGAAAAGTTGACATTAAAAGATATTTTTATCCAATCCTATCAGTAAAAAAACTGTTGCAGTATCACAAATGCGGTGATCTAATTTATCTAATGCCTCATTATTTAACCCTCCGGGTGGAGTGGCCTCCTCTGCGAGAGTTTTCAAAGAGGTAAGAGATCTTGTAACAAGATCTTGTTGATCTTGTTAAGAGATCTTGATAAGATCCAAGTTAAAGACAACAAGATGCCTAACCATTTAGAAAAAGGCTTACAAAAATTATGTGAGAGAAAAGACCTAGTGATAAGGTCTGCCGATAAAGGGGGAGGCATTGTAATTTTAGATAAGGAAGTGTATGTTAGAGAAATGGAGAATGTCTTAAGTGACAGTAATACTTATGTACCATTAAGAAGAAATCCACTTTTGGTCTATAAAAAGGAACTGGAGAAATTGACAACCCGTGCATACACCCAGAGCATTATCAATAAGAAAGAATTGGCATTTTTAATACCGGCATCTGCAAGAACACCCATTATGTATTAACTACCTAAGGTTCACAAAATCCTTATTCCCCCCCCCCCCCCCCCCGGGACGTGCAATCATCAGTGGTATTGATTCGGTTACTTCCCGGGTGGGCAAATATATAAATAAATTTTTGCAACCATTGGTCGAGAGAATGCCGTCCTATATTAGAGACAGCATGGCGGTTATTAACCTGTTAAAAAATTGCCCCATCCAAGAAGGTTGGTGGCTGGTCATTGGAGATGTTACATCACTCTATACAATTATCCCACATCACATGGGGATTTCAGTGGTTAAGCACTTTTTGGAAGAAGACACCAACCTTGCCTCAATCCAAAGTGATTTTGCTTTGGATTTATTGAAATGTGCTTCTACACACACAACTATTTTTGGTTCTGTGGGAGCTATCTTCAAAAAAGGGGTATGGCTATGGGGGCTAAACATGCCCCCAGTGTAGTCAACCTATTTATGGCTAAATGAGAGGAGGACACCATCTTTGCCGATCGTAGGCTGGAACTGGTATTCTGGGCCAGATATATTGATGACGTCCTCCTATGGAGTGGAGACCAGGCCTCTTTGACAGATTTCTTGAATTCATTGAACACGAATGATAGAAATATCAAATTTAATTTTGTAATCATTCAGAATGAAATCCATTTTCTGGACCTGACCATAAAGATAGAAAATGTGTGTATAAAGACGTCTACGTTTTTTTAAACCCACGGACCAAAATTCTTTTATATCTAGTGACAGTTGTCATCACAGACCATGGATTGAGGGTGTCCCCAAAAGTCCATTTCTTTTCATTAGAAGAATTTGTACAGATATGAACGATTTTAATCTTCAGGCAGGAATACTCATGCAGAGGTTTAAAGATAAAGGGTATGAAAGTGGTGCATTGGGACTTGCCCTTCAGCAGGCAAGAGAAACAGATAGAACATTGCTATTGGAAAGAAAGAAAATCACTTCCACTGATTCTGACACGTGTAATATGGATTTTTCTTTCATAACTTCCTTTTCTTCACAACGCGTGGCCATTAAATGCATCTTCCAAAGACACTGGCATATACTGCAAAATGATTGGGTTTTGGGACCTAATTTACCATATAAACCTTGTGTCACCTACGGAGATGTACCATCTCTTAAGGACCAATTAGTGCATAACATTATTGATCCTCCCTCAAGAGGTCCCCTTTTCCATAATCTGGTGGGATACTTCAGATGTGGCAATTGCCAGGCTTGTACCGTTAATCTATGTAGAAAGAAAAAGATATTGGATTTTACATCTAATATAACCTCCAAAAAATATGATATCAAGTCATTCATTACATGTAGAATGACCCATGTAGTATATTTATTGCAGTGCCCCTGTGGCCTGCAATATGTGGGCAGGACCACTCGGGCACGTAATGTCAGACTGAATGAGCATCTGGCTAATATCTGTAAAGGATATAAAAATCATAGTATCTCTAGGTACTATGATTTGGTACATGCCAGAGACCGCACAGGAACTATTTTTATAGGTATAGATAACTACTCACCTCATTGGTGAGGTGGTTTGAAGGTGAGGGAACTCTCTAGATTAGAATCCAAATGGATCTTCCTCCTCAAAAGTTACACGCCGCTCGGACTCAACATAGACCTTGATTTCGAATTGTTTTATTGATAATTCTTAAATTTAGAGCTCTTTATAGTGTTATTGGATGCAATATTTTTATTATTTATTTTTTTATTTTATATCATTTTATTAATTTTTATAATTTTTAAAAAAAATATTTGGTGCAAATTCATACATGTTTTTTATACATACATTTATTATATTGTTATTTATTCAATATTAATTTATTTACACCTTTTCTCCTTTCAAGGCTGCTATGGTATGTTTTTATTGTGACTTTATATTGCCTTATAAAGAGGTTTGGGGACACGTTCGGCCATTTTCAGAATAGTAGGGCTTGTTTACATCTAGCTGTGTCTGATGTACACTAAGCCTTTCCAACCTATAGTTCCGGATCCCAGACTGAGGCTTGGTTTCATATTATTCACTTGTACATAGAGCACCATGGAAATGAGGCTTAGTACTGCTTGTATGATATTTAATGGCGGAAGCGTTCACTAATGCCCCAGAAGAAGTCCATGTTGTGACGAAACCGGTAGGGCAGAAGTGACGCTATCCAGCTATCGTGTGCATCTGATGTTTTTACATGCTCATTATTATTCGTCCAAATGTAAGTGCATTACTTTCATTAAAGTTATCTAGTCTTTGCAATATCACACTTTCATCTAATATGGCTGCGGAACAAGGAATTCGCCATCTGTTGAGATTTGGCCCTAGCTGACTGATCAGCGTTTCTGGACCCCCCGTGTCAGGTGGTTATGGAGCACATCTGTTGTGGTGGAAGGCTTTTTTCACATTTGTGGAGGAATATGGTGATTGTTTACTTTTATTAAGGAATCTCACTTCACATGAATGTTCTGTGATATATCAGACTGTTACTTTGTTTCACATATTTACCACATTTATATAATATATTTATTATATATTTTTTCACAATGATTTTATGTGACATATTGGACTGTTATTTTGTTTTTCATTATTTACCACATATATATATATTTTTTTTTCCCAATTTATTTGAATGTTAGCGCAACAAGTTTTTCCCAATATATATATAAATATACATATACACACACAGTGTATTGAGTGTACACTATATATCAGTGCATTCGAGTGCATCCTCTGTCCCCCAGGCTCATACAAGTTTGCCTTCCAACACAGCTGGCGAAGCAGCCTATTCCACCGAATCCTTGTCCACAGTTACTCCTTCTGTAGCCCCACCATCATGCATGGAGGAGTCAGCAGAATTATTTGACCATAGTGTTGGTTACATGCTGATGGAGGATGTGCAGCAATTTGAAGGCTCCGATGTTGGTTCCCAGGTTGAGGAAGGGAGTAGCGTGAGTCTAGGGATAGGGGTGCCGCAGAAGGACAAAAAACTAGCAGACTCGTTCCCCCAGCTGCAGCATACTGCCAAGTTTGCTCCAGTGATGAGGAGGGAAGGGATGATGAGGACACGGACTGTACTTGGGTGCCTGAGAGAAGAGAGGAGGAAAGTGAGGAGGAGGAGGAGGCACAACCCCAAGGAGACAGATGTCCTCCAGGGGCCAGCTTAAGGGCAGCCACCCAATTACATCAGACCACAGAGCTCCACAGGTGCAGGGCGCTGCTGGCTCCCTGCTGACTTTCAAAAGTTCTTTGGTGTGTGCATTTTTCAACACATGTGCAGTAGATCGCACTGTTGCCATTTGCAATCTAGTTCTGAAGTGGGTCAAGCGCGGCCAGAACTCCAGCCGCTTGGGCACTACCATCTTGACAAGACATATGACGACCAGCCATGCAGTCCGTTGGCAACAGCACCTGAAAAACCCACTCCAGAAAACAAGGCGGACTTCTCCTTGCTCCTCATCTGGGATCTCAACCCCTTCTATACCTCCAGTCCTCTCCAAAACCTACACTGAGAGGAATGGAGGTCTAGCAATGCGTGCCACAAGTACTTGCAGCCAATCTACTAGCAGTACATCACCAGGTGAAATCAGCAGGCAAATATCCCTACCCCAGTTGTTGAGCCATAAAAAAATACTGTCCCAGCCATTCACATGCTCAGCGTCTTAATGCTAGCTTATCCAAATTGTTAGCACTCCAACTGCTGCCTTATCATCTGGTAGACTCTGCCCCCTTTCGTGAATTTGTAGAATGTGCTGTCCCACAGTTGCAGGTTCCCAAAAAAAAAAAACATTTTTCTGTAAGGCCATTCCAGCTCTCTACCATCATGTGGAAGACAATGTTTTGGCCTAGTTGGACAGGGCGGTCAGCAGTAGGGTTCATATTACTGCTGACTCATGGTCCAGCATGCATGGTCAGGGATGTTACCTTTCCTTCACGGCGCACTGGGTAACTCTGCTGGCAGCTGGGAACGATGCAGGACAGGGTTCAGTGTTGGAGCCAGTTCCGCCACCACACATCCAAAAAGCTGGTGGTGATTTTGCCACATCCACCCCCTCCACCCCCTCCTCTTCTTCTAACTCTGTGGCCTCCTCTGCAGAACTGTCCTCTGAACCTGCAGTGCTCCCTAAGCGTTCAAGGGGCTATGCAAGCAGTCAGGCTAAAAGATGTCTTGCGGTGCTTGAGTTAGTCTGTCTTGGGGACAGAAGCCACACTAGGGCAGAGATTCTGTCAGCTCTGCGGAGGCAGGCTCAGAGGTGGTTGACGCCACGGCAGCTTGAGCCAGGAATGGTTGTATGTGAAAATGGCACCAAACTTCTGCCCTCCAACAGGGACACTTGACACATGTTCCATGCTTGGCACACGTGTTGAATTTGGTGGTTCTTGACCAGGTACTCAGGTTTACCAGATATCCTGAGGCAGGCCAGAAAAGTCTGTGGTCATTTCCGGTGTTCATACAATTCCAGTGCCTGGCTGGCTGACATTCAGTGGGAATTCAACCTGCCCACTAACTGCCTCATCTGCGACATGCCCAACAGGTGGAACTCAACATTGGCAATGCTGCAGCAGCTGCACAAACAGCAGAGGGCCATCAATGAGTACCTCTGTGAGCATGGCACGAGGACAGGCTCAGGGGAGCTTGGCTTCTTTTTGCCATGTCAGTGGCTACTGATCAAGGATGCAAGCACTGTCCTGTCACCATTTGAGGAAGCCACAAGGATGGTGAGCAGCGACAATGCATGCATTAGTGACACTGTCCCTCTAATATTCCTTCTGGCGCACACGCTTCATGGAATCATGGACAGGGTACTTGAGGCAGAACAGCGGGAGGAAGAGGAGGACTTCCTTTCCTCTCAAGGCCCCCTTTATGCAGAGAGCATTCCTGCAGAGCCGCCAAAAATACAGGAGGAGGAGGAGAAGGATTGTGTCAGCATGAATGTGGAGGATAACACGTAGCAGTCTTCAAGGGATCATGGTTTTCAGTCCCTAGAAACCCAAGGAGTTTTACGTAGCTGGGAGGAGGTAGTTTCTTATAATGTCATCCTCAGTGACCCAGAGGACACTCATGCCTCTTCAAACTTATGCTGCATGGGCTCTCTGATTCTGAAAAGCCTGCAAAAAGACCCTAGGATTTGTGGTATCAAGGAGAGGGATCATTGCTGGCTGGCAACCCTTCTTGATCCATGTTACAAGGGTAAAGTTGCAGAGCTCATCCTGCCTGTACAGAGGGAGCAGAGGATGAAACATCTTGATACCTTGAAGAAAAGTTTGTGCAACGCCTTTCCAGACCCAGGGAGCCTACCATGTCCTGGTGCTGGCCAACGTGTTTCTGAAGCTTCGGTCATTCAGAGGCAGAGTGATGGAGAAGGTGGCCGGCTGACCAATGCCTTTAAAAAAAATTTCAGTCCTCAGCACCCAGGCCTGATAGGTTCAAGCAACCATCATCAGCATCTGCATTATATGGTGCAGGAATATATAGAGGCAAGAGCAGACTTGGAGAGCTTTCCAACTGATCATCCACTGAGTTACTCGGTCTTGAGGATGGACCACTGTCTGTAACTTACTGAATATGCAATTGAGCTACTGGCCTGTCCTGCATGCAGCATGCTTTCTGAACGGACATTCAGCACTGCTGGAGGGTTCGTAGCCGATCAAAGAGTGTGCCTGTCCACAGACTCGGTTGTTAGGCTCACTTTTATAAAAATGAATCAGTCCTGGATAAGCAGCTATAAAGCCCCTGATGCTGATGCAACTGATTAAATTTGCTAGGGATCTGGGATCCCTTTAAGACTGCCACTGCTCTTATTCCTCCTGTCCATAATCTAGAATGATATTTTGTATTTAGGGCACCACCAACACCCAAGACCCAATTTTTCTGCACCTGGTTTACAGGGGCATGCCATAACAATTTTTAAACTAATTTACAACAACAGGGCCAGTTCCTGCGCCCAACAAGAATAACTGCAAGGGATTACAGTCTTCTGGCACCGCCAACACCCAAGGCCCAATTTTTCAGCACCTGTTTGAATGGGGCATGTCATCACAATTTTTAAACTAATTTACAACAGCAGGTCCCATTCCTGTTCCCAACAAGAGCACTGCAAGGGGTTACAGTGTTCTGGCACCGCCAACACCCAAGGCCCAATTGTTCAACACCATATTGACTGGGACATGTCATCACAATTTTTAAACTAATTAAGAACAGTAGGTCCCATTCCTGTGCCCAACAAGAGTACTGCAAGAGGTTACAGTGTTCTGGCACCGCCAACACCCAAGGCTCAATTTTTCAGCACCTGTTTGACTGGGGCATGTCATCACAGTTTTTAAACATATTTACAACAGCAGGGGACGTTCCCGCTCCCAACAAAAGTACTGCAAGGGGTTACAGTGTTCTGGCACCGCCAACACCCTAAGCCCAATTTTTCAACACCTGTTTGAATGGGGCATGTCATCACAATTTTTTAAATAATTTACAACCCTTGGGGTCTGGTATAGATTTTAAGGAGAACCCCAGGCAAAAATTATAAAAAAAATGACATGTGGTCCCCACAAAATCCAAACCAGGCCCTTCAGGTCTGGTATGGATTTTAAGGGGAACCCCGCACCAACATTTTTTGCCCCCCCCCAATGCACCTTGTCCTTGATGGGGAGAAGGACCTCATCCCCACAACCCTTGCCTTTAATAAGGGGGCCCCCAGATCCTGACCCCCTATGTCAATGGGTATGGGGTAATTTGGTATGGGGTGCATTGACATCTGGCATTACACAAATCTGGTACTGCCCGCAACTCTGGCACTTGTGCCACTCTGTGCCCTCACACTCTCTTTCACCACTTTTAAGAGTATCAGGCAGGAGGTGCAAGAGGAGCTCCCTCCCTCATCTACATGATCTCTGCCAGGTATGTGATAATTGGCAATGCAGGCAGCAGGAGAAGTGACTAGTCAAAATCATTTTTTCAGGGGACCTTTTATTCTGAACATTGATTTTGGTGACAGAGTCCTTAATGGGCATTACTCTCAATATTGTACCTTCACTGTGTTAGAACATCTTACCTCTTGGGAGAGGTACAATAACTTATCTCAATACCAAACGGAATTAGCTTGGGAATCTTACCTAAAACCTCACTTTTCATCAGAAAGGTGACAGGACTGTTCTGCCTGGCAGCACTAGCAACCAACTTTGCCAACCACTAACAGAAACCAGTGATTACTTTCTTGTGTTCTCCCTTTGTGTTGTTAAAAATTGCTTTTGCTGTCATTTAATAATCTGATAAAAGGAAAACGGACATGCAAGAAGTACTCCTGTCTAAAAAGAAAAATCCTTTTCATGGTATTACAGGTGCATCTAAAAAAATTAGAATATCATCAAAAAGTTAATTTATTTCAGTAATTCAATTCAAAAGGCGAAACTCGTATGTTTTAAATAGATGCATTACACACAGAGTGATATATTTCAAGCATTTCTTTCTTTTAATGTTGATGGCTTACAGCTAGTGAAATCCCCAAATTAAGAATCTAAGAAAGTTAGAATATTACATAAGACCAATTAAAAAAACTTTTTTTACTCACCTACAGTAAAACTCCACAAAGACCATCCAACTATAGGTCCAGCCCTTCAAAATTTCCACCAAATTAACAAAAACCTATAATTTACATCCTACCCAGGCCCACTCTCTCCTATAAAACACAATCCTGATTTCCCATCAGAACACGCCTCCCAATTCCACTGGGAAGGATAGCCTCACAAACAGATAAGAGCAGAACAGTTTTTCCAAAGAAGCTGCTTAGTGCCATACAAAATACTCCAAAATAAAATGCCAGACTCCACATTCTCATTCTGGACACATGTTAAGCTAAGACATTTTTTCAAATACCCAAACATTCAACCAGAATGGCACAGAAAACATACACTATTTGAAGCCCTTTGTACCAGTTCTTCCCCATAAGCACATGTAGTGTCTTTCATGTATAACCTATTATTCTCCAACCATAAAGCAAAAACTAGTGGACCATGTCTGAAATGGAAACAAAATCTTGACCTTTCTTTTACAGAGGAAGAATGGGACAACATACTACATAACATCCACAAAGGCTCAATTAACTCCACAATCCAAGAAGCAGGATACAAATTATTAGCAAGTTGGTATATTGCACCAATCCAATTAAGCAAATTCTCCCACACAACATCCTCACCTCTCAGTTGGGGATGTGGAAGGGAAAGTGGTACACTACTACATATTTGTTGGACATGCTTGAAAATACATCCTTTTGGGAGAGAGAGATACATGAACATATAGCAAAGATCACCACTTATACTTTGGATTTCACACCAGCACAATATCTACTGCACCACTCTTCCCTTCCGCACTCCCAATATTGTAAATATATAGCCTTACACCTCATAAATGCAGTCAAAAGATGCATCCCACTAAAATGGAACTCAACTACACCACCAACAATTTCAGACTGGATATGCTATGTACATCATACAGCCGAAATGGAAGAACTGATATACATAATGAGAGACAACCCCTCCAAATTTAGTAAAACCTGGTCATGTTGGACCCACTACTCAAATTCTCTAACTAGAGATCCCTCCTCCTAGATATCTGAAAGATATCCATCAGAAACAGTGGTACAAAAACATCCATTTTCCACAAAGCATCTCCTCTCAAATATTACATCTTCACACTATCAAGAAGACCTTACATTCTCCCCTTGATGAAAACCTCAATATGGATAGAGCATGAGAAACTGAAACCTTATTAATAAACCGATTGTTTAAAAAAAATTAATACTTCAATTATGCCATAATTAAGTACCAAAATATTGCAGTTTCTTCAAACATCCAGTATTACACTTACACAACCACAAAGTATAGCCATGCCCACATCTGGACTCAGTTTGCTCCCAACGGGGTGTCCGGAAAACTTGGATCATGGCTACTACTACCAATAAGATATAGACCTAAAAGAGCATGTTTCTTGAGTGATATAGATATGTTCTTTTTACATATATACAGCAACTATATGTAAAATCCAGCATGTTTTTTTATGACTATCACTTCTGCTAAATATCTCGTTTTGTTTTGCAAAACTTTCAATAAAAAAATATGGTAATAAAAAAAAGGATTTTTAATATAGAAATGTTGGCTTACTGAAAAATATGTCCATGTACAATATAGTATGCACTCAATGCTTGGTCAGGGCTCCTTTTGCATGAATTACTGCATCAATGTGGCTTGACATGAAGGCGATCAGGCGATGGCACTGCTAAGGTGTTTGTTATGCAAGCCCAGGTTTCTTTGATAGTGGCTTTCAACTCATCTGCATTGTTAGGTCTGGTGTCTCATCTTCCTCTTGACAATACCCCACAGATTCTCTATGGGGTTTAGGTCAGGCGAGTTTGCTGGCCAATAAAGCACAGTGATACCATGATCATTAAAAGAGATATTGATACTTTTGGCAGTGTGGGCAGGTGCTAAGTCCTGCTGGAAAATGAAATCAGCATCTCCATAAAGCTGGTCAGCAGAAGGAAGCATGAAGTGCTATAGAATTTCCTGGTAGAGGGCTGCATTGACTTTGCACTTGATAAAATACAGTGGACCAATTCCAGCAGATGAGATAACTCCCCAAATCATCACGGATTGTGGACAATTTTGCTTTTCATTTGGAAATCAAGGTCCCAGAGTCTGGCGGAAGAGTGGAGAGGCACATAATCCAAGTTGCATAAGCTCCAGTGTGAAGTTTTCACAGTCAGTGATCATTTGGGGAGCCATGTCATCTGCAGGTGTTGGTCCAATGTATTTTATCAAGTCCAAAGTCAATACAGCCCTCTACCAGGAAATTCTGGAGCACTTCATGCTTCCCTCTGCTGACCAGCTTTATGGAGATACTGATTTAATTTTCCAGCAGGACTTGGCACCTGCCCACACTGTCAAAAGTATCAATACCTGGTTTCATGACCATGGTATCTCTGTGCTTGATTGACCAGCAAACTTGCCTGACCTAAACCCCATAGAGAATCTGTGGGATATTGTCAAGAGGAAGACGAGAGACATCAGACCCAACAATACAGATGATCTGAAAGCCACTATAAAAGCAACCTGGGCTTCCATAACACTTTAGCAGTGCCACAGGCTGATCGTCCCCATGCCACACCTCATTTATGTAGTAATTCATGCAAAAGGAGCCCCAACCAAGTATTGAGTGCATACTATACTGTACATGGAAATACTTATCAGTAAGCCAACATTTCTATATTAAAATCCTTTTTTTATTGGTCTTATGTAATATTCTAGTTTTCTGAGATACTGAATTTTGGGTTTTCACTAGCTGTAAGCCATAATCATCAAAATTAAAAGAAAGAAATGCTTGAAATGTATCACTTTGTGTGTAACACATCTATATAAAATATATGAGTTTGACTTTTTTAATTGAATTACTGAAATAAATTAACTTTTTGATGATATTCTCATTTTATGACATGCACCTGTATATTACTCATCTCCTACAGTTTTTTAAAAATCTATTCTGTGTACCAGTCTTTGCTCCCATGAGTGTCTCTGATGCTTTACCTCGAAGATTCACATACCCTGAGCCAACATTTACACATTTATTTGCTTATGTAATTCTACCTGGTTCATTTTCATAAAATTGCCCAATGTCTCTGTGTGCTGGCTAAACATCCCCACATTTCTGTAAAATGTGACTGCCAGAGCTTTGGTCTATAAATATTAATTATCCCCAAAAAGAGATGGGCCATTGACCATATAAACACATGGTCAAATGCACAGCAAGGATAACACTGGCCAAAGAGATTCCTCCCAGATATAACCTGAGTGGAATAATTTTGTCAACACTGTAGGAGGTACTGATCAGACTAACTGATAAAAAAGATATTTTTCTTTTAATCCAGTGTTGAAAATAGTTAATGCCAAACGTCAATACCTAAGATAATTTGTATTTTTTGTCTTGTTGATTTTTTCATACAGAGGCTACGTTCCATGGTGTATCCCCCTCCTTCCCCCCCTTTTTCCTTGTTATCCCTCAAATTGTGGGTATATTTCTATGCATTGATCTTGATCTTTTGAGGTCGTCATGGTTCACATAGTCCAACATTTTGACAAACGGGTAGAGCTAAATGTGTACCCTGAGGATTTCCTTCCAAAACAGACGGAGCTCCCCGAGGTGTTGAACCTGAATTTCATAGAGTAGCCTTTTCTTTTTCTTGAACACTCATGACTACCTCAAATAGCAGACCCTCATGTCAATGCATATATCTATCTACTCCTATAAGGCCGTTTACCCATTCCTTTCAATTTTGTACTAATACTCTTTGCTGATGTAATGCATATTTTTCTGTATTTCTGTGAAAAATTTCAATAAAAATTTACAATTATAAAAAAAAAAAAAAAAAAAAAAAAAAAAGAAAATAGTTAATGCATTAATTAAAGTATAAAGTATAACATAAAACTAATAGCAACATGGATATTTTTAAGAATAAAGGCCATTACTACCCCAAATTACCAATTCAGTTTCTAACTGGTTTCTTTTCTCTTAATGGATATCAAAGCCAAACAGTTCTTACAACAGTTTGTTACTTGCTCCTTAAAAATGAAGATGTAATTCTCTTGTAGTTAAATTCTCCATAGAGAGTTGGTGGGCTAGTATGACACCATTGTGTCTTTGTAATGGCTGCAGTCTTTGGGCAGAGCTAAAAAATGCTGGTTGGGAATAGAGTAGAAAAGTTGTATTCAAAAGAGGGACTGTTCATCCAAAATGGGAGTTGGGAGCAATAACTCCTGTATACACACTGTCAATGTATATGTGTATGTGTGATTTTTTAAAATTGTATTTATTATTTTATTACTATAACTGACACTTCCAGTGGATGAGATTGAGTCCCCAATCTTTAGGTATGTTCTTCTTAATGTAAGCAGGTCTACTTGTGGTGTATGACTGTGCCCGAGGGAGGGGAGAAAACAGCCCTGCTGCTGACACAGCATAAAAATATCTCTTCAGGAATGGAAATGCATCTTTAGAAGAATACTTAAATAAAACATTATTTTAATGGAATTTTCACATAAATGCAATGTTTTATTAATGTCCTCCTGACCTCTATAGTGCTTAGTGTTCGCAATGCAGCTGCATTTTTTATTTAACTTTGAAGGGATTTCTTTTATTAAACATGTCCATTTGATGTTCTGTGTGATCATAAAATCATATAAAGATAAATCTGAGCTTCTCATTCAGCTTCTGTTCCAGGTAAGGTCTCATGTACACTGAGTTTTAAAACTAAGCCTTTGACCTTTTTTTTCCTGCCTCCATGCGCACATAGGCATTTGGAGGTGTATAGAGGCAGCGCATTTATAGGCAGAAAAAATTGCCAGCACTTTTAGGAGCAGCAGTAGGAATGTTTGACGCTCCTAAAGGTGTATAAACACATTTTAAAAACCTAGCTTTAGGAGCTTTTTTGTTGCTGCTTTTCTTCTGCCAGGAGAAAGGTGTTCAGGAGAGTCCATAGCCCAGTGTGCATGAGGCCTAAAAATCACAAATGTTGCTGCAATTTGCAGTTTATGTATCATACTATAATAATATCATTACCACAATAAGGATATCTCAAAGCTATGCAAGCTGTTTTACAATGTACTGCGCTGTCCCAAATGGCTGAATGAATGAGTCTTCAGAAGCACACTGTCAGTGATGCTGATACAATAAGGCTTGTCTTTTTCCCCAGGCAAACTTTACTATTAAATTATATCTAAAGTAATATTTTGGATAGTGAAGGCAATGTCTGAAATCCCTGCTATTTTTTTTGTGCTGCCTCTGATCAAATGCAGAAATATTGCTTCACTTGTTATCTTGAGACACAGCAAGAAGGGAGCAGAGATCTATCTAAGGGAAGGGAAATCCCATCTTAGACATTTGCCACCATAACAAGTGTCCACATTGAAAGATTTCCACTATTCATTTGTTTCTGCAACAACACTACCTTTACTCTTGGTGACAATGGGTACCAATGCAAATAGTAGATAAATCTCTCTAGCAGGAACACAGTCCACAATTTTTCCAAACAATATCCAAAATGAAAACAATGGCTTTAAACACACCCTAAAACTGGTCATACATGAATATGGAAGGAGCCAGGTGGAAAATTATTGGCCGAACAGTGCCTGTGTAGGCATGTGCAGTCTGAACTCCCCACTGTATATGGCGCTCAACCAAAGCGGCAATGCAGAAGGGGAAGGAAATCATGAGGAACTTGGTTCCTCTATGGCAGTGGTTCTCAACTCCTGTCCTTGTGACCCACTAACAGGCCAGGTTTGCAGGATAACTGAAATACATCACAGGTGATATCATATGCTGCTCAGTGATTGCAGTATTCTAGTCTGCATCTCCCCAAGGTAATACTTAAAATCTGGCCTGTTGGTGGGTCCTGAGGACAGGAGTTGAGAACCACTGCTCTATGGTTTCCTGCGGTCACCAGGGGGACAGCTGTCTGTTTGTATGTTGGTGCCCCTCATGACCTGGGCAGCTATCTTGGGTCAGGGCAGTGTCTGTTTAAGACTATAGCTCCCAGGCATAGCATACTTTTTTGTGAGTGGCTAGTGTAGGTACAGGTTCCCTGTCTGTCAGGAACAGTGCATAATGGCAGGGAGTAGGGAAAGTGCAGGGACTATGCTATCTCCACTTAGGAAACCTCCCATTTGGGTGTGGACTGGCCAGGCCGCATCCCTGATCCTCATTGCAGAAGCTGTGGGCATCATCTCAGGATCATGCTCCTCATCTGCAGTTTCGTAAGTGGCTCCGGTTGGCTGTGTGTGCCTACTGGGTCTTATTTTGCATTGTTGGGACTTTCTTAATATACTGTTCTCATTCATCTTGGCCTCTTTGTGATCTCTTCTCGCTGACACACCATACTGCTCCCTGCTCTCACCCATATTCAATAATATGCAGGCACTTTTTGTGTATTCTGACAGCCAATGGCGCATCAGGGCGGGTCCATCTGTGATGTTTAGCATGGATGGAAGAATCTGTTGTATTTCCTTGAGTCAGCCCACAGGCTGAACAAATCTATGTGTGTATGGCCAGCTTTACATGGAGAGTTGTTTAAAGTGCTCTTGGACGAGCCTAAGAAGAAATCAAATCATCCCACCTGGGCTTGTCTGAAGATGCCAGTTGACAGTGAAGTATTGTACTGCTGCTGCCACCCAAATGACTAGGTCTTAAAGCAGTTGTATACCCCCAAAGGTGATTTTTACCTACAGGTAAGCCTATAATAAGGCTTACCTGTAGGTAAAATGAACATCTCCTAAACCTGTACGGTTTAGGAGATATTCCATTTGCAATGCAGCCGCTGACTTCACGACACATGCGCCTGCGTGATTCGTTCTGAGGTAAGTATTTCATAATGAGCTAATATGCAGTGCATACTAGCTTATTATGCCTTTGCCTTACAGGTTTTTTTTGGTCCAGTATACAACCGCTTTAACCACTTGACCTCCAGAAGATTTACCCCCCTTCATGACCAGGCCATTTTTGGGATACGTCACTGCGTTACTTTAACTGTGGGGTTATGCAGTGCTGTACCCAAATAAAATCTATGTCATTTTTTCCCCACAAATAGAGCTTTTTGTGGTATTTGATCACCACTGCATTTTTTATTTTTTGCGCTATAAACAAAAAACACAGACAATTCTGGAAGGAAAAAAGCAGTATTTTTTACTTTCTGCTATAAAACATATCCAATTAAAACAAATGTTTTTATGAATTTAGGCCAATATGTATTCTGCTACATGCTTTTGGTAAAAAAAAAATCCCAATAAGCGTATATTGATTGATTTATGCAAATATTGTAGCATCTGATGAACACTTGGTCTTGGTGTCTAATTATGCAGGAATTTATTTCTATTGCAGGGAAACCCTCTGAGGACAATGACAGTCAGCACATGGCATACTAGAGAGTGATTGTTTTTGCAGTAATTTCAGTCAACTGCATTAAAAAATAGACCAGAGGAATAGAACAGACCACCGACGGCTTGCCCAAGTCCTCCGACTGGACTATTCTATAAATTTGGATGGCTCCTTGGGATTGCCCTCTCATACTCCCATAAATTGGCTACAAAGGCAAAGGCAACAAGTGAAATCCTATATTCGCACTCTACCGTCTTTGCCCGACCTCTCCGATTTCACTGACTTTGAAAACTTGATACATCAGACCGTTCCCCCAACACATGTGGTCTCCCACTTATACTCCCTCATTATTGTTATTATTATTATACAGGATTTATATAGCGCCAACAGTTTGCGCAGCGCTTTACAATAAAGAAGGTACACAGTACAATTACAATACAGTTCAATACAGAAGGAATAGGAGGGCCCTGCTCATAGAGCTTACAATCTTACATACACTCCTCCTCCAACTCAGACTTCCCTCCATACACACGTGCCTGGGAATCAGATCTGGGTCACACCATCTCACCCACAAAATGGCATAAAGAGCTTTATACTGACACATAAATTGTCCCTAGCCTCAAAAATCCAAGAGAAAGGCCTTAAATTGCTAACTCGTTGGTACAGATGCCCCTTAACTCTACACCATATCAACCCAATGCTACCCAATATTTGTTGGTGATGTTTCTCATCCAAGGGAACTTTACTCAACATTTGGTGGGAATGTACCCCTGTGCAAAAGTTCTGACAAGCAATCTTCGAATTGTACTGTAGGCTTATGGCGACCACTATCACTCCTACTCCTGAAGTAGCTCTACTGTCAATGCTACCTGGTCCACTCAAAGTAGTCAAAAAAGACTTACTGTGCCAATGTCTGGCAGTGGCTAGGATGCTCATACCCAGACACTGGAAATTGAGGAGCATGCCTTCCCTGGGGGACTGGGCAGTTGAAGTGGACTGCATACATGGTTTGGAATGACTGTTGGCACAGGAATTAAACAAAGAGGACCAATTCCCCATCACCTGGACTTCGTGGTCTTTGTTTTGTTACTGCACTGGGTTTCTATTCAGGGACGAGGGGACAGCAAACAATACGCTGGATTAGCCATGGTGGAATGCTCCCCATCCTCCATCTATTTCTACACATCCTGGTTCCCATAGCCCTTCTCACTTCTTTTACCCTTCACGTTCTATAACTAAGACAATTAAACAATCCCTTAACCCCCTATACAAAAGTGAATAAGCTACAAAATGTATACCCTCCCATAAAATTACACAATCAACCCATAGCTAGGAGCCAACATGGTTTTCTATATGCGTGGACACTACTCCTAGAGCAGATAGTGGTGTCCACCGAGACTAGACACATATCTGAAATATGTTAATACACCATATAGGCAAGTTTATTGTATAGATAACGGTTGGAATGTTAACGGATTTACTTAACTACTTGTACATTTGTACACTTGCACTTGTACTACCTATCTTTGTGGTTTCAAAACATGTTCTTTTGCTTTTCAATAAAATGAGATTGAACTAAAAAAGAGACCAGGATGAGCATAGTATATATACACCCCTTTCCTCCTCTACTAGCAGAGATAGGAGATAACATTTACATGATTAACAGTCTGACAGAAAGCATGATGGTAATGTTGGGCTTTCTAACTAGAAAGTCCAACATGCATTTTAAACAGAATGTCATGAATGCATTCTGCAACAAATGTCCGTTTGTAAAATAAAAGGCATATAGGAAACAAGGGATTAATTTTAGAACATGTAAAAAAATAAGCACAAAATTGAACAAACGCTATTATGTTTTGCTTTTAAGAGTAAAGGAGAATGGTTTTATATTTTCTGAGATATACTATATATTGGATTCGGTCAGTAATGGCAACACTAAATGTTGCCAAATATATAATCTAATCTAGATAACAAATTTCTTTTGGTAGTGTGACATAAAAATACTTCTGTGTTAGAATTGTGTATATGCCATAAAATCTGTCTCTCCCATCTCATTTAGTAATAACTTCAAGGCATTATAAGTAAGTAGGTTTGGACTTTGTCCAGTATAGAATCTCCTATCATGCTGAAATCCTTCAAACAGAGACATATAGCACCAGGTTAGCTAGCAGAGAATTAGGCTTCAGAATTTAGAAGAGATGGTAAAAGGATTATATAATGCTGCTGTGACATAAGAGATTGTATAATTACACAATTCCATCAGCCTTTGGGATCTAATTTCACTCTGTGTGCTTGCCAACATAATGATTTATGCATTAATAAAGTCATTCCTTGAGAAGTTAAACACAAATGACACGTCCATTGTAATCAAGGTTTTTTTCTACTTTTTTTTTTTTTTGAGTATTTGACATTTTAAATCTCTGTAAAATGAAAAATTTAAGGATGGCGTTTTTTAAGATTGCACCTAGCTATAGTTGATGTCACTTTAGGAAAGTTTGGAAGCAAATTACCATTAGTAAATTAAGTAGTGAAGAACTTGCTGTAATCCTACAGTGTGTCTTTTGCAGGTGGACAAACCACACTGGTAAACTTTGCTTTAAAACCATACATTTTTGCATCTGCAATAGGGTCAGTGAGTTTTTTCCTCAAATGTCGGCAGTAATGTGGGGATTTTTGTAAACTTTTGCTATTTAACAAAATGCATTAGAGTCAATAGGGAAGGCAAAAAGAAGTTGCAGTCGGCTTTAGATTAAGATCTACCACAATGCAAGACAACACACTAATATACAGTATATCACCTCCAATGCACCCACATTGCAGGGCTCCGCATGTTATGGTAATTCACATCTTGTGCATTGTGGTGTGCTGTGTCTCTAAAAAATGTGCATGTCTGATTTTCACTGTGTTGTACTGAATTTAAATAAATAGGATGCTCTAAAAGCTAAGTTCACCTTTAAGAAAAAATAATAAATGCACATGTTTATACGTTTTAGAGCTCCCACTTCGGCAACATTTCACAGATGTTGAATATATTGGCATTTTTATGGTATCTTAGGGATTGACCTAAGGGGGATTATTATGCCAGAGTTGGCTGGCTTGACCATGTATTACTATTTATATGAACTTGGAATCATCAAATTTGCTAAAAGTGCCTTATAATGTCTATAGCAGTCATTCTCAACTAGGGTTCCATGGCACCCTAGGGTTCCTCCAAAGGTTAAGGGTTCCCTGAGCTGCAGCTGATTGATCTCCTATCTGATGGAGTCACCATATTTCTTTATACGATGCCACTTTGCAGAGCCAACAGCATGACACCAATGACCTATTTAGTTACTACCGCTGTAAGAGAGGCATTTTTCCCCTTGACCATCAAAATCAGAGTCTTTTCCACAAGGAGCACCAAAGTACCAACTTTAGGAGGGATTCCCTGAGACTCGAAGAAAAATTGTTTTAAGGGTTCCTCTGGGGTAAAAATATAAAGGTATATGAATTATTATTGGAAAATATGGACCTGACAGTGTCATTGACAAGTCTTGTATGCAATTATATTGAAAGTAACTAACTCCAGCTAGATATAAAAGGCTACATAACACTTCTCAGTCCCTCGACACATGCATACTTTGATTTCTTTCTCAGGGAAACCATTCTACTGCATTTACACCAAAGAACGTGCCTATACATTGTATTAGCAAAGGACTCTTTGGAGATGTAGTTCTGGGATGCACCTACGCCAATAGAAACTGAGTTTTACAGAACGCAAGACATGGCTATGTTATCTGGCAGGAATGTCTGGATTGCAAATCTAATTGAAAATAAAACCTTTTGCCAGATTCTATATAGGCAGTGCATATTTAGCTGCTTACATGGAGCTCAGCTTTATAATTAAATGAGATATTATTTACTAAGTGTTTTGTATGGTGAGCAATATAAAGATAATTATTCATATTTCTCATAATGCAAGATATTTTGTAACCTTTATTCACTGAGGAGAAATCAGAACTTCTACCAGCACTCCATAAAAAGTCTTCCATTTTTTTAAGCACCAGACTTAATTGTATGGCACTAAATTAGCTGGAAGGGAAACTTTTAATTAAATATTTATATATTTGATTAAGGCTAAATGAAAAACCCGTTGCACTTGGCTTTTTTGTATGTAGCATAGATCATATCTATTAACCCTTATCAATCCTGACTGAAGCTGCCTGACACTTATATAATATTTATAAGAAACTGGATACTGTAAATACCACCAATTGTCCCTTAGCCCAGGGCTGTAGAATTCACTCCTCAGGGGCCAAGTACAAAATTTAAATCAGTAACAATAATACTGCCATTAATGCCATTCTGTATAAAGTATATCTAAAGCCAAAACATATTTTTTTTTTTATTTTGGACAGTGTAAGAGTTTTTTTTTTGGTCTCATTAGACACAATTCACTTTACTTCCTGTCCTGTTGACTCAATGGAGAGGATATCTTTCCAATATGACGGAAATCCCTCCCCTCTTAGACAGTTGTCATGAGAGCGAGTGTCCCCATTGGAAGTTTACTTCTCTATTCTTGTTCTGGTGGCAACTCAAAATGTTGGATCTGTCCCTCACTTTCATTTCAGATGCATTGGTTATTGGCATACCTCACAACTTTCTGAGATGGGAAAGCGAAATACCTTTGTATGTGGGCAAAGGACACCTCTGCCACCTCCTCAGCTATGTAGATTGTAAAGAATGAATGTTCAGAAAATGATATGAGTAAAATCCACAAGTCATTTTTATCACAAATATTCCTTCTTGCTGGCTATGCACAACAAAAAATGTTAGAATTCAGAAGATGGGTGAAAGTTTTAGAATAGTATGATAGTTGTGTTAAGATCAGGATCAGAGGGGTGGACAGTTTGGTAAACTTAAATTCCACTTTTTTTGTCTGTACATAGAAAACAATACACCTTGTCTTCAAGTTCAGCTCAAGCAAGATGGGGAAAGCTTCTCATCAGTACAATAAACAGTCCAAATAGTCCCGGCATGTTCAGCTACAAAACACACAGTACTCACAGTCCCACTAAGAAGCAAGCTCAGACAATCAAGTCTCTCCAGGCTGCAAACAGGTTTCTTTTCTGTAGATAGCAAAAACCATCAGCCAGCACACTGTTAAGCTAATTAACAAGCAGGGCTGAACCTGACCTCTACAGTTAACCCTCTTGACCCTGTCCCAGGCTGACTCTCCACATATCCCCCCTTTTCCAGGCAGGGGTCTGGACACCATGCACAAAATGGCAATTTGTAAGGGCATCCACATTCTAATGCACTCTCCCAGGTCTATGCACCACTTAAAATGTGAAATCTTGAAGGGTGACAAACCTCCAGGTGATTCTGAAATTCTTATCTTTATTTTGTGCCATCCATGTAGGGGGCACATGATTTGACAAAAGCTTGAAGGATTGGCCCAACAAGTAGTAGTGGAGTGTCTCCATAGCCAACATTATTGCCAGACACTCCCTTTCCCCAATGAAAGCCTGTATGTTTTTAAACATTGTACATTTTTATAATCCTTTTTAAGTGGCAATAAAGTAACAAATAGAGAGCACTGTTATTCTTCCTTTTTGTTTTATACTATGTGGTTTAAATGATGATTGAGCACTATGGAGAAGGAAGTTAAAAGTATTGTGATTGTGATAAGTGACAAGGTGATTCCTGTTTTGGAGGAGAGTGTTAAAAGTGATTTGAGGTCTTTTAAGGAGGTAAGCAAGTTTTTCTCTTCATGGTGGAGGAGTGAAGATCAACAAGTCACTAATCACACTGTGGTGACTTTAGCAGTGTTTCAGTTGTGTTGGGACTAATTTGGCACTTTGAGCTATACGGGACTGATTACAAATGTATTATATATTATTCATATGTGCACTACATGATTCCCGTATGATATGTATGGTTGTGCTACACTTTTTCTTGTTACATTAGTATGGTATTAACTACCTCATATGGTTCCTTCTTTATTAGGGGAGGCCTCAGGACCCTTCAGAGTCCCAAAATATGGATGCAATTGGCTTCTCCTGCTTTGGACACTGGGTTGCCACATGACCCAGTTGGTGGCAGGTCCAACACTGAACCTCACGGGGTTCTATTTACCCCTGCCAGATCTCATGAAGGTTTGGTCCTGGGGAGCTCTTTGTGGGAGTGTTATGTCCCTGAGCAGACACCATGTGATCAACAGATGGCATCTTACTAGTGGAACATGCCTCCTTGGTCAGGTCCATCTCTTGGTTTGCACAAGAGCCCTCACGGAAGTTTCCTGCCCAGCTATATCGTTCAACTTTGACAGCCATCTCCTCCAGGGACTAGTTCTCCAATTGTTCCACCCATCAGTGCAGCTCCTTGGGAAGACCATGCAGAAACTGGTCCAGGGTGACTCTCTTCGCACTCTGAGTGTGTGCCTTCTCAAGTTTTAGCCAATCCTGGAGTAGGTGCATTAGACGGTAAAGCTGTACACAGGTAGGCTTAGCCCCATCAAAAATCCAGGCCTGAATTCAATGTTACCTGTGACTGTCATCTTTTGTAGAGCCTGCTGCACAGCCTTCCGTGGGTCACCCTTCACAACTGAGCCACCTCTCATTATTTCAGCATGCTGGGTCACTACCTTCTGTAGACCTGCTGTTTGTTTAACTGGTAGGCGGTTTATCTCTCGTTGAGCAGCAGCAGCTGCCCGTGTATTAGCCACTGCTATTTGCTTAATTAGTTCCTCCACTTTTTTTTCAGATGCTTTTATAGCCTATTGCTATAACCCAGGGCATGGGACTGGCCTGCACCCCTTACACTGCCCACTGCATTCTCCACCAATTGTCAGGATCAGAGGGGTAAACAGGCTCTTGTTAGACAATTCAGTGAACCTGTTCTCTACAATTAACTTCTTTCTGACCCTGCCCCAGGCTGACTGTCCACAGTAGTTAATTGATTTGTTGTTTAATGAGGCCTATACCTCTAGACCAGAAAGAAGGACAAATGAGGAAGAAAGAGGGACAGGGGGATTTTGCTTGAAGAGATAGACAGTCCCTCAAAATAAGGGCAATGGTGGCTGGTGAAGTTTTAGGATGGGGCGCCAGACTCCGTCCTTCCTTTTTGGCCCCTCACACTTCTAATAAGTCCCACCCCTTATAGAATCCACCCACTCCATCCCCTGTATTCCACTTACATCCACCATTAGTGTCAGGAGTATTCAGATCAGCATGACAGCACAGAGTATACAGCCCCAGCATCACAGGACAGAGTATACAGCCCCAGCATCACAGGACAGAACATACAGCCCCAGGATAACAGGACAGAATATACAGCCCCAGCATCACAGGACAGAGTATACAGTTCAGCATTGTGGGACAGAGTATACAGCCCCAGCATCGCAGGACAGAGTATACAGCTCAGCATCACAGGACAGAGTATACAGCCCCATCATCACAGGACATAGTATACCGCCCCAGCATCACATGACAGAGAATACAGCTCAGCATTACAGGACAGAGTATACAGCCCCAGCATCACAGTACAGAGTATACAGCCCCAGCATCACAGGACAGAGTATACAGCTCAGCATCACAGGACAGAGTATACAGCTCCAGCATCACAGGACAGAGTATAAAGCTCTGCATCACAGGACAGAGTATATAGCTCAGCCTCAGAGATCAGGGTATATAGCTCAGCCTTGCAGATCAGGGTATACAGATCAGGGTATACAACTCAGGGTATAAAGATCAGGGTATACAGCTTAGGGTATACAGATCAGGGTATACAGCTCATGGCATACAGCTCAGGCTATGCAGATCGGGGTATACAGCTTAGGATGTACAGCACAGGGTATACAGATCAGGATGTACAGCACAGGGTATACAGATCAGGGTATACAGCTGATGGTATACAGCTCAGGGTATACCAATCAGGGTATACAGTTCAGCCTCACCCCCCTTCAAAGCTTCAGAGACTTCTTAACCTCCCTAACTGACTCAGGTCAGGTGGAGTGGAGAGAGAGAGAATCGCAGGGATTGGAATGGGAAGACAATGTATGCGGAGCAGAGGCTGTCAGTGTCACACAATGTGTGTATAAATCATCATGTGAGTCTGAGCCTCTGAGGCCAGCGGCATCGGCAAGATTCAGCTTAATTTAGCTTACCGGAGGAGCAAGGAGGAATCACAGGGGGGGCAGAGGCACTGCTCAGGTCTGGCTCATTCCACCACACCACAGTCCAGACTCCACACAGTGATGGGAAAGCGGAAGTGACACGGTGCCGCAAAAAAGCACCTCCCAAGCCCACTGTCCACCATGCCAATGAGACAGCACAGGGAGCCTCAGGAGCAAATAAGTGCAGAGTGTGAGCGCGTCGCTGGTGCCCCAACACACTCTTAACACACACACCAATGAAGCTTCTCATATGCAGTCAGCTGACTGCAAGAAGTAGAAATTTCATGTATCCGGGGCTTGACACTCTTAAAGGACAACTTTTTTTTCTCACGACTAGCTTGGGGGGGGGGCAGTGCCCGTGCACTCCCTGTTGACGGGCTGCCACAGAATGAGGGGCAATTAGAAGGAGCAGGACAATTAGAGAGAGTTAATCTCCCCAATGGAGACACATACAGCAATAAAACTTAATAGGATTCTAACCCCTCAACACTCTCTCCAAATTAAAAAAAAAAGTTTTACCTTTAGTCATACTTTAAAGTTTCACCCCTGCTATACCTAATATGTCAAAAAAACGAGTGAGACTTTATGAAAGGAAAAAGCATACAGAGGGTACCCAATCAGAAAATGGCTTCACTAGATTCTCCAGAGCTAGAAGATGCTAGATAAGGATGAGCGAATGGTTCAGCTCGAGCATGAGTTCGGGCCGAACATTGCCTGTTCGCCCGTTCGGCAAACAACCATAATATCGGGGCATTCGACAGTTTGTTCAGCACGCCAAATGACCACAATGCACTGCATCGCTGCACAGTGCATTGAAAGCCCTGATTGGCTGAAGCACTGAAAGCTTCGCCCAATCAGGACACAGAGCACTGTCGGAGCTATGATTGGACACTATAAAAGTATTCTTTCAACAGCGGCCATTTTCAGTGTGTTATCGATGTGATGAGAGATAGAACAGGGCTCTGTTCAGTGACAGACAGTGAGTGGGCTATAGTGTGTTATTGTGATTCTATTGTCAGTGTAGAATATTAGTTTAGTGTGAATCTAGGGCTAGTCAGTGTGAGTGTAGTAAAGACCATTCATCTTTACATTAGTGTGAATCTAGGGTTAGTCCAGTCAGTGTGAGTGTAGTAAAGACCATTCATCTTTACATTAGTGTGAATCTAGGGTTAGTCCAGTCAGTGTGAGTGTAGTATGACCACCATTCATCTTTACATTAGTGTAAGTCTAGGGACAGTTCAAGCAGTGTGAGTGTAGTGAGTGACCACCATTCATCTTTACAATAGTGTGAATCTAGGGACAGTTCAGTCAGTGTGAGTGTAGTGATCATTTAACACTGTATATTTCATTGCGTTACGGCAAGTTTTACACCATATAGTTCTGTGCGTTACTGCAAGTTTAACGCTGCATATTTCATTGTGTTACTGCAAGTTTAAGGTCATATATTTCTGTGCTTTACTACAAGTTTAACGGCATATAGTTCTGTGAGTTACTGCATGTTTAACTCCATATATTTCATAGCGTTACTGCAAGTTTAACTCCATATATTTCATTGCGTTAGTGCACATTTAGTGTAGTATATTTCTGTGCGTTACTGCACATTTGATGCAGTATATTGCAGTATATTATAGTTTATCTGTGGAGTGTCTGTGTAGTGAGTACTCAAATTAAAGTGCACCAAACACCACTTTCCATTGATTAACATGCATCCACGTACACATTTCCACATCTTTATTGCATTTTGTTAATAAGCACCACCCCCCATCATATCTGGGAGGACAACAAGGAGAGGCAGACGTTCCCATGGCACTGTAAGGGGGCCAGCAAAGTATGTGTCCACAGGCAAAGGTGGACATGGTCAGTCCTCAGGCAGGGCATCATTTCCTCTGATTAGTGATGTTGCCCGTGCTATCCAGCCACAGCATGCAGAGGAGGTGGTAGTCTGGCTTACTAAACCATCCTCATCCTCCTCATCCTCTGTCACCCAAGCAGAGACTAGTGTGCAGTCCCCTGCAGCTGCCAGAGTGGCTAAACCTGCCTCCTTGTCCACAGCTATTCCTGCCATAGCCCCAGCATCAGCCATAGAGGAGTCGGCTGAGTTATTTGAACACAGTGTCAGCCACTGGCTCCTTGACGATGCACAGCCATTACTTGATTCAGATGTTGGTTCTGAGGTTGAGGAAGGCAGGAAAACGAGCCTACAGAGAGGGGAGAACACTGGTACACAACTTGGCATTCATGTTCCCCCAGCCACAGCGTATTGCCAAGTTGTCTCTAGTGGTAATGAGGATGGAGGAGATGATGATGATGAGGTCACTGATGCAACTTGGGTGCCTGATAGAGCAGAGGAGGAAAGTGAGGGTGTGGCACAACCCCAACGAGGCAACCATCATGGAAGAGTAGAGAACAGCCACCCTATTCCATCACATTGTGGAGCTGTTATCTCCCAGCCCACTTCCCACAGCTCAGTTGTCTGGGCCTTTTTTTAGCACTGTTGCTATTTGCAAACTTTTTCTCAAGCACATCAAGTGTGGCAAAAACACCAGCCATTTGGGTAACACCTGCTTAACAGGGCATTTAACCTCCCACCACTCAGCCCCTTGGCAAGAGCACCTAAAAGCTACACAAAAGGGGCACAAATCTGGCCCTCCTCCTTACTCACCTCAATCTGCCCCTGCTATACCTCATGACCTCTCAGCAGCCTCCACTGACAGGGATGATGGTATAACGCAGGGTGTTGCAGGTCCTTGCAGCACATTTGCCAACAGCACACCACCAGCTGTAGACTATAGTCAGAAAATTTCTCCGCCCCTTATGCTGCAGCAGAAAAAAAAATAAAGTCACTGCCACCCACATGCCCAGCGTCTAAATGCAAGCCTGTCAAAGCTGCTGGCTCTACAACGTCTACCTTTCCGTCTGGTGAATTCTGCCCCCTTCCGTGAATTTGCAGAATGTTCTGTACCACAATGGCAGGTTCCCAATCACTATTTCTTTTCACATAAGGCCATTCCATCTCTCTACCATCACGTGGAAGGCAATTTTGTGGCATCGTTGGACAAGGCAGCAAAGTCCACATTACTGCTGACATGTGGTCCAGCAAGCATTGGCAGGAACTATATATTTTGTTCACAGCACACTGGATAACTCTGTTTGCAACTTGAAATGATGCAGTACAGGGCTCAGAGTTGCAGCTTGTTGTGCCCCCACGTCTCCATACAGCCGGTGAAGATGCGAGATTTGTCAGCTCTACCCCCTTCACCTCTTCCTCCTCCTCCTCCATACCCTACTCTGCTGAATTATCCTATGAACCTCAAGTACCTCCCTGGCGTTCAAAGTGCTATTCAATGAGTCAGGCTAAAAGGTGCCATGCAGTGCTTCAGTTGGTGTGTCTAGAAGACTGGAACCCCATCGGAGCAGAGATTCTTTCAGCTGTGCAGGGACGGGCCTAGCGGAGGTTCACGCCAGCTGGAGTCAGGAATGGTGGTGTGCGATAATGGCACAAACCTCCTGTCCGCCCTTAGACAGGGAAAGTTGACACATGTGCCATGCTTGGCACATGTCCTCAATTTGGTGGGGCAGCATTTCCTAAATAGGTACCCAGGGTTGGAAGATCTGCTAAAGCAGGCCAGAAGAGTCTGTAGCCATTTCAGGCAGTCATACACAGCCAGTGCTCTGTCAGCTGAAATTCAGCAGGAATTCCACCTGCCGGTAAACCACCTGATTTGTGACATGTCCACCAGGCGGAACTCAACTTTGGCAATGCTGCAGTGGCTGCACATGCAGCAGAGGGCCATCAACGTGTGAGTATGGCACAACGACAGGCTCAGGCCGGCTAGGTTTTTTTTCCCCATACCAATAGCTACTCATAAAGGATGCATGCACTATACTGTCACCATTTGAGAAGGCAACAAGGGTGGTGAGCCGTGGCAATGCATGCATCAGTGACACAATCCCTGTTGTATTCCTGCTGGAGCAGGCTCTGCATGACATTATGGACAGGGCACTCGAGGCTGAGCAGTGGGAGGAAGAGGAGGACTTCCTTTCCTCTCAAGGTCCACTTTATACAGACACCATTGTTCCTACGCCCCAGTACACACAAGAGAGAGAGGAGGAGGAGGATTCTGGAAGTTTTGGAGGCATTGAAGCAGAGGAAGACAAATGTCAAACAGTGAGAGATGGTTTTCCATCCCCAGAACCCTTGGGAGTAGTACATGGCTGGGAGGAGGCAGTTCCAGATACAGTAATCTTGAGTGACCCCAAGGAGTCTGCTTCTCATGCCTCCGCAAATTTGTGGTGCATGGGCTCTCTCATGCTTCAAAGCCTGTCAAAGGACCCAAAAATACGTGGCATAAAGGAGAAGGATCACTATTGGTTGGCAACCCTCCTTGACCACCATTATTAGGGGAAAGTCTCAGGACTTATCCCATCCCCACAGAGAGTGCAGGAGATGAAATCTCTTGAGGACACCTTAAAGAGGAGTTTATCAAACATTTTTCCCGACTCTGGTAGTTTACAGTGTCATGGAAAATATAGTTTTGAGGCTTCTGCTGGTCAAGAGAGGAGTGGTGGAGAAGGCGGCTGCCTAAGTGATGCCTTTTTTAATATTTTTAGTCCTCACCGCCCAGGGCTGTCAGCTTCCACATCCCATCTGCGGTGTCTGCATCACATGGTAGACGATTATCTAGGGGCAAAAACAGAGATGGGGAGAGAACTTTCTAGTCGATGATCCACTGGTTTACTGGGTCATGAGAATAGACAACTGGCCAGAACTTGCCCAGTATGCAATTGAACTGCTGGGCTGCCCTGCATCCAGCGTGCTTTCCAAACGGGCATTCAGTGCTGCTGGAGGTTTTGTTACTGATAATAGAACGCGTCTGTCCACAGACTCCGTGGACCGCCTGACTTTTATCAAAATGAATCAGTCCTGGATTACCAGCAGCTATGAAGCCCCTGATGCCGATGTCGCAGATTAAGTGTTCTTGGGATGTGGAATCTCTGCAAGAATTCTAGGCTGCCTAGCATTGTGGGTGCTGATGACATCTGGAATGTTTTTGGTGTAGGTTTCATGGGCACAATTGTCACCCAATGGGCAATTTTTATGCACCTGTTTGACAGGTGCATATTATTTAAATTTTTGACAGCAAGGCCAATTAATTCTTTCATCAAGAGTACCTCAATAGGGTTACGGTGTGAGGATGCCACCGACACCGAAAGACCAAATCTTGCTCCCAGTGCACTACATTGTGGCCTCATCATACAGACTGGCTCCCCAAGCCGTTGCTTGCAAAATAAAGAAAGCTTGCAGGGAAAATGTATTTTTTTTTTGGCTTTATAAATGCAATTATTGCTGCTGCAGCTTATATACACAGTACAGATGTGCCACCCCAGGCACTATATTGAAAGGAATTTTTCATTTTTATGCTTTCACTTTAAGCATCAATAAATCACTGCTCATTTAAAAATGACATTTTTTACAAAATTTTTTTCATTGATACATGTCCCCAAGGGCAGTACCCAGACCCCCATAACCATTGCATACCCAATTACTTGCATATAAGCCTTCAAAACGGGTACTTTTGTTTTTTCATGTTCGGGTCCCAATGGGGCTCGTTATTCAGTTCTGAACTTTTGCGGTGTTCAAAAGTTCTGGTGGGAACCAAACAGGGGGTCATTCGGCCCATCCCTAATTCTAGAGAATGATTCCTTTTATTGGACTTCACCTACCACTGAAGCATGACATTTCATTGTAATGTGCCTTTAGTTTACTATATTCTTGCTTTATAATTATAGACGATCAAGGCTGTAGAATCCTTATGTTTTGTACAGATTTCCCTGATATTGAAAATCAAAATCAGCGTAGTCATACTGGAATGGATAATTTACAAATCAGCTTTTCAGGCTGCCAATGTCTACAGCTGACATGCACAATGACAACTGGACTGCGCTTCTGTCAACATTGCATTATGTTTTTTGTATTGATGAGCCGAATGTACCTGGGCTTGGTTCAGAACACAATGCAGTTGCATTAGCTACATACAATAAGTGATGCTGTGCATAGGACTTCCTTACACCACTGGAATTGAAGAGCTGTGGGTTGAAATATTCTTTGCCTTTTGGGAGACGTCCTGTATGTTTTTATAGCATTGTTCGGTAGTGATTCGCAATTCTGGTGTCATAGCCTGTGTCCTGCATTGCCATCTTGGTCTGCTCAGCCGGCTGCTCTTCCAGGTTCAGGCATTCTGGCTGCTCTGTATTTGTTAGACTCATTGGAGCTGTGGCAGGGATATAAGTGAGAATGGCACCTGGATGCTGGAAAAAAACAAAAACAAATCAAGAGATAGCACCCTCCTAAAAAAATGCTTACTATTCTTGGGGTTGGGGTGGGGCCTATAGTCCATTTGGGGAGTCAAGTTCCACTTTAAATAGTGTAATTGGTAAATAAAGTGAACCAAGTTTTTTTTTTGTTTAAATTAAAAAAGTGTAGCACAGAAGTCTTCTTTGTCCTTAAAAATATAACATAAGATATTTTCAAGTTAACTGTCATAGGCTGACACTGTTTTGGCTTGAGCATCTAGGCATTCATGACCACTAAAGCATGGTAGTATGCATAATTCCTGTCTTCTCAAAAGAATTTTTGGAGTGACTTATGGTAAATTTATAGGGTAGGAGTGCCCAGCATACTTCCCCAAATTGGCCACTAGTTGTCATCATAGATAGCGTTGGGAAATCTGTAGTTAGAGTAGGCAGTGTAGGTGCCTGAGTAGCCGCAGGGTTTCCTACAGTAGTAAGTTGAGTGATACTGAGGTAGTGCCAACTCTGCCCCTGCCAGTCTGCTGCATCTTGGGTAACAGGGCTCTGTGTAAATAGTCTGTCAGGAGACCAACATTAGTGAGTTGCCCATGAGAAGCACTGCAAGGGCCAAGATGTGCAAAGATATGAGGATCTAGTTTCTGTTAGCTTGCCCTTAGGGGGAAGCAAGGATGGATATGTGAAGGACTCATGGGACTACTTACATCTCTGTGTCATGGGATACAGGGCTCTGGCAAACCCTAAAAGTATGGGCTGCTCCTTGACTCGACTGTCATGTCTGCTATTATCTGTTTGCAACTTAGGAATGTGATGTCATCAGAAGAACGTATGACAAAGTGACAACTCAGGAGCACTGATGGGAAAGTGGACAGAGTGTTTTCACTCTGCATAAGGACCTTCATGACAAGATCACCAAGTGCTATTAAAAAATGCTACATATTCTAAAATATTAACGATATTAATATTAATATTAATATTGAATTTACATTAACATTCTATAACTTACATGATACATGTTAATAAAGTGCATTGAAATCAGTTTTAATAAATGTTTGTAAATTTTAATGAAAAATGCAATAGGCACCAAAACACAAAGGTGTGAATGAACCCGATGAGATAATTTTGGACAAAGAAAAAAAAAAAATAAAAAAGGTTTTGCCATGCACAAAATGAAATTAAGTAAACATCATTTCAATTTATTTACGGAGCTAAGTAAATATTTACTTTGCTAGATGAACATTCCCTACTGCTTTAGTAAATCACCTGTACTGACTGGTGCAGAAGTCCTGCCATTTGTGTCACTCAGCAAAGTCCTTACTTCCTATGATGATTAGGCAAATAAATGTGGAATTTGCTTGAGAAAGTTAGGGCAGATGCAGTATTGTGCTTTGCCATAGCAAAATAAATAAATAAATAAAGTTCCGCTTTCATTTTCTTTTCGTATATTAGTTTCAATTTCCTAGCTTTGCCACATTGTGAGGCTTATTCAATTGAAAAATATAGTTCATTTGAAATTATTATTGCAATGGTTACATTCAAATAATTTTCAGTGTGCCACATATTTTAAAACATAATTAAACTTTGCTGTTTAATATATATTATAAATTATAAAAAAAAATAGTGTTAATGTAGATAAAAAGTGTAAATTTTATTTTATAATTTGCCCTTTTTAAAATGACACCAACATTATGGTTCTGATACAAAGCATTGCAAAGGTATTTACAAATGAAAGAACGCCTTTTTTTTCCAATGCAGAGCTTTTTGTGACATTAAGAAAAATAACAAACAAAATAAATGAAACAAACAAAGTTTCAATATTAATTTTTTTTTTGTTTTTTTTAATTCTTTTTATTGATTTTCTCTTTAGTTGCAAAACAGAGCCTATCGGGCATACCCAGGCTCGGGTTAACACATCACAAAAAGTCTAACATCAACCTCGATACTAACAACACTCATCGCTCCAGTAGGCACTTGAATTGTCATAAAGTATAGGTAGCAGCCATCCATAGGTCATATCTGGTCATCGTTTAGGAGGGAGACCCCTTTACTTAGTCCATGGAGTGGGCATTGGTTTGTCATGCTCTCACATGTATCACTACCCCTGCATTGCCTTGAACTAATTGAAGGATTCGTGATCAGAATTGGTAGATAGGTCCTCAACCCAAATGTCCC
Organism: Glandirana rugosa; assembly: GCA_018402905.1. Classification (NCBI taxonomy): domain Eukaryota; kingdom Metazoa; phylum Chordata; class Amphibia; order Anura; family Ranidae; genus Glandirana; species Glandirana rugosa. The sequence continues at coordinate 64,770 of BLSH010101106.1, read as the reverse complement.
AAACTTTATGACATTTTTTTGGGCATCCTCTCGCTAAGTAGGTGGCCTTGTATAGAGGCAGGTTGACATGAATTAATTTTTTCCAAGATGTCAGGGTTGGAGCTGATGGGGATTTCCAGTGAAGGAGGATGTCTTTCCTGGCATAGAACAGGAGTAACCCTATAAGCGTTCTAGAGGCCCGGGTGTGTGCCAGAGCGCCCACCAGACCCAGCAGGCAGACCTCCACCGTCTGGGGAACTTGAATAGTGGTCACAGACTGTATGGCCGAGGCCACCCCCGCCCGGAAGGATTGTATATTGGGGCATAGCCAAAAAAGTAGAGAAAGTCTGCCGAGTCCGCTGCACACCTCCAACACCCAGCCGGGACAGAGGGATATATTCTGTGTAGACGTGCAGGTGTTAAATAGATTATATGTAGGATTTTAAACTGGATCAGTCTGTCTTTCACAGATACCATCTGGAGGAACGGGCCTTCCCATATTTCTTCCCAGTCCTTATCATCTAGATCAGGGGCGTCCAGCACCCATCTAGCTCTGAGGGACTCTAGTCCACTGTGGACTGAGGGGGCCATAGTCTTGTAGATGTTAGAGAGGGGTTTGGCGAGGGTATCATCTCTAATTGTGTCTTCTAGAGTCGAGGTATAGAAGGCTATGGGCTGGTGTTTGAACTGTATATGAAAGGCATGTCTCAGCTGGAGGAATCTAAAAAAGTAGGTGTTGGGAAGGTCAAATTATGACTTTAGGGTATCGAAGGACTTCAACTCTCCTGCGGAGCACAGCTGTTCTAGGTACTTAATGCCCTTCATTGCCCAGATTTATGGGTCAGGTATGGTGGAAAACTCAGATAATGTTGGATTGTGCCAGAGAGGGGTGTGTGGTGAGTAGTGGTCAGAAGGACCAGGTCTAAGAGCCTGAACTGTCTACCAGGCCCTCAGCACAGTTCTCATGGCTGTGGTTGAGGCATGGGAAGCCACAGTGTTCCTGTACAATAGATTTTTAAGGGCCTCAAAAGAGCCCACATAGGCGGCCTCCAGTGCCACCGCTGCATTCGTCCTATCCTGTAGGATCCATTTGTGGGCGTGAGTGAGCAAGGCTGCCAGGAAATATTTGTGGAGGTCTGGACAAGCCAGTCCTCCCTGTAGCCATGGGCGTTGCAGGACTGTCAGTTTGAACCTTGGTTGCTGTGAGCCCCAAAGAAAGGCTATCAGATTGGAATTAATTGATTTAAATAATTTTTTGGGGATCCACTCCGGTGCGTGCCGAAGCACATATAGAAAGCCGGGTAGCAACTTCATTTTAAAGAGATTAATGCGTCCTATGAGGGACAGGGGAAGGTTTGCCCATACTTTCAGTTTAGTTTCCATTAATGGTACTAAATTAAGGGTGCAATAGTCTGAAGTGTTAGGGGATATGTCTATGCCTAGGTATCTAATCTTGGATGCCCATTGTAAGGGTAGAGTGGAATCAGCAACTGCCCGTGCTTTACTGTCGATAGGCAGAATCTGCGATTTACCCCAATTGATTTGTAATCCTGAGTAAATGGCAAATTCGGACAAAATCTTCAGTACCTCCTTGAGGGATGGCCCCGGGTCATTCAGGAATATTATAAGATCATCCGCATACAGCGCAATTTTTTTAGCTGAGCTCCTCCTTATGGCCACTGCCACCAGCTCCATCACAACTGCGTACAGGGACGGCGACAGCGGGCATCCCTGCCTTGTGCCCCTGCCGACCGGAAAAGACCCTGACAGCTCACCTCCCAGCTTGACCCTGGCCGACGGGCAGGAGTATAGGATCTGTACCCATTTCAGAAATTCAGGTCCAAACCCCATAGCCTCTAGTACTGCATGCATATAGGGCCAGGCTACCGAGTCAAAAGCTTTTTCTATGTCGAGAGCCACCAGAATCCTAGAGGTAGAGCCATTTGAGGGCAGCTGCAGATGGGTGAGTACTCTACGGATATTAATGTCCATGAATTTCCCCTGCATGAAGCCAGTTTGGTCCACACTAAGCAGATCCGGGACAATTGTCATCAGTCTAGTTGCTAAGACCTTTGTCAGAATCTTCAAATCATAGTTTAACAAGGAGAGGGGTCTGTAGGAGGAACACTTAGAGTGATCCTTGCCTGGCTTGGGAAAGAGCACTATGTGGGCCTGATACATAGAGGGGGTTAACTGCATCTGCTCTAATGACTCCTCATACACACCATGGAGTTTAGGCACTAGGGCAGCAGCATATGTCCTATACCATTCTCCCGGGATACCGTCCGGCCCCAGGGTTTTATTGCCGGGGAGGGAGTGTATAGCAGGCGCTATTTCCTCTGACGTAATGGGCCTATAAAGAAATGCTACGTCTTCTGCAGCATTAACAGGGAGGTCTAAAGGGCCCAGGAATTCCCGGATATCAGCCCTAGGTGGCCCTGGTATTGCTGAATATAGCTGACTAAAGTAGTTTGTGAATACCTGCAGGATAGCATTGGGATCCGTTGTTATGGTACCGTCCAGACAGCCTATGCCCGAGATCACTGTTTGAAACCTAGGCTCCGCTACCAGATTAGCCAGCATCTTCCCATCCTTGTCCCCCGACTCGAACACCCTGCCAGCCACATAGCGCAGGTCAAGATGAGTGGCAGAGGTAATATGTAAAGCTAGTTCGCGTCTCGCCTGCGACAGTAGCCCAAAGTTGCCACTAGTCGGCGAGGCAGAAAAAGCTTCAGCGGCCCTCACCTCTTGTCCTCGAGATGTTTAATTTGTGTTAACAGTTCTGACTTGACTGTTTTAATTGCGGATATATATTCTCCCCGAGTATGTGCCTTAAAGGCATCCTATACCATGGCTTGTGAGGTAGAGCCCTCGTTGTGGTCCCAGTACTGGGTAATTTTAGGAGAAACCAGCTCCCCCACCCGCAGGTCCTGCACCCATTTGGGCGTCAGACGCCAGCATCTGGAGCCCCCGGCCGCCCTCGAGGCTATGCAGAGCTCCAGAGGGGCGTGGTCTGAAAGGCCCGAGGGAAGATAATTCACATTTTGAATTGCGCTCAGGGCTTGTGCATTTCCAAAGGCTAGGTCAATCCGGGAACCTGATTTGTGAATTGAGGAGAGACAGGAGTAATATCTAGATTCCGGATGTTTCCATCGCCAGATCTCGGTGTACTCTACGGCTTGGACCCAGTTATTTAGATCAGGCAAATGGGGTCTAGAGGGATTGGAGGAGTCAAGCTGCGTATCCAGTACGGAATTAAAGTCCCCAGCCATATAGAGACGGGAGAAGGTCAGGGAACCCAGTTTAGTGTATATGGTGTACAGAACCTGCTGGTTGAAGGGAGGAGGTATGTATACATTGACAAACGCATAAACTGTAGCATTGATTTCCAACAATAGGATTATATATCTACCCAACTCATCCGTGGTTACATGCAATACCTTGTACGCCAGGGATTTGTTCAAGAGGATCGCCACGCCCCTAGCATAACTTGAGTAGGTGGCGTGGAATGCCTGTTGAACCCATGAACTGCGCAATGCCAAAATCTTATTTCCCACCAGGTGTGTTTCCTGTAAAAAAAGAACATGGGGCCTATGACCATTTAGGTATTTGAACATAAGTGCCCTCTTGAACTTGTCATTGAGGCCCCTAACATTCCACGACAGCAGTTTTAGACTCATGGGGTAGGTGGGGGGGTCAATGACCTATGCAAGAGGGAGCAGGCAGAGGCAAATAAGGGGAGGCTATGACCATAACATGCCAAGAGGAGAGCCACACCATATTGTTCTGGAGCATATTCAGGTGAACGAATAACTACAAACAGAAAATAAACTTTGGTAAATGCCCTGCTGACCATGAAGCCCCAACTGTAACAAGGTCAGCTTCAGTCCCGAAACAATACTTATGTTGTGTACTCTAGAACTTTGAGAGTACCTTACTAACCATCGACCTGGCAGCAACCAGGTTAGTTACAGTCCACCCAAAAGTCTGGTTCGGCACCAGCGTAGTCCAGCTGGGGTGGGAAGCCCGGTGCTGGTTCCAGTGGTCCCCCAAGGGGTCCCGTAGGGGGTGGGGCAGTAAGGGTCCCCGGTTGAGTCCTGTGGGAACTGTTCACTCCAAGTCCGAGCTCCTGGATAATGTGGGATGGAACTTGGCACTCAAAAAAAAGTATGGGGAGTATGTGAGGGTGTCCCCAACGATAGGACCCATATTGATGGCCCCAGTAGGGATAAAAAAAGGGGGGAGGTAATCCCAAAGCTGCTCTCAGGCACAGGCGAGGCGTTGATCACCCCATCCTCAGGGTAGCATGGTAAGCCAGGCATCCGCCTCAGCAGGAGTGTCAAAGAATTTAGTTGTTCCTTTGTGTTGGACTCGCAGACGGCTTGGATATAGCATGCCGTATTTAATGTTGCGGTCGCATAATCTCCGGCAGACTTTGGTAAAGGTGTTCCGTTTTTTTTGAAGTTCAGCGGAAAAATCTGGGAACAGCATGATACGTGCATTCCCATATTGCAGGTTAGGTTTTTTCCTGGCCTCCGAGAGCATCCGATCCCTGTCCCTGTAATTTAGAAACCGCACCAGGAAGGGACGAGGAGGGTTCCCAGGGATTGGGCGACCCACTGGGACCCGATGGGCCCACTCCGCTACATATGTTGGGGAGACTGCAGTGAGTCCCAGTAGGTCCTTGAAGAAGGTTTCCGCAAAGTCCACCAGGCGGTCCCCCTCGGCTCCTTGCGGAAGACCCAACACCCGGACATTATTACGCCTCATGCGGTTTTCGGCATCGTCAGATTTTGCTACTAGGTGTTTGATCGTATTTTGCAGTTCAGTGAGTTGACTAGCATGATTTCCAGTTTGATTCTCGATCTCAGAAATCCGGTGCTCGGATTCTGAGCAGACGTCCCCGTATTTTATCGAGATCATTTCGGATAAGGTTGCATTCTTCTGCTAGATGATCAATCCTCACCAGCACAGATGCCTTGCTGCTTTCGATAGCTGCCAGGATCATGGTTGTGTCCCCGGTTGAGGCCTGAGGTGCATGTGAGGTAGAGGGGTCTGCTGAGGAACCCCCTTCCATAGTCGCCAGCAGGTTTTAAAGGCGCTGTAGTAGGATGGAGTACACACTTGCAGTAGAGGCACCGTACCGTGTATCGGGGCTCGGGCGGTTGTTTGGCCGCGGCTCGTCTCTTTGGAGACATCAGCCAGCACCCCTCCATGGGATCACTCACAGGCTGGAAGGGAGTGGCAACAGTCGGCAGTGGACTGAATAGTTGTAATGGATGTTGCTAAGTCAGGGGGACACCCACCTAGATTCAGGCCCCTGATGAGCTTCGGTCCCCACAGTGCAGGAGGAGGCCACCCCGCTAATGGCCATGTGGCAATAGGCCAGCGGGTGAGGGAATTGCTGTGTGGCGGTGCCGGGTGCAGTGCAGATGGGACCCAGGCTGAGGTGTCCTTGTTCAGGGAGACCCCGGAGTTAGAGCTAGGGAGAAAAGGAGGCTGTGGAGGCCCGCCTGGAGCACCAATATGGCCGCCTTATCGACCCAGAGTCCAGTGTATTCCCGGTCCTCACCTCTTGTGGCTGCAGGTGTCCAGCGTCACTTCTGTGGATCAGAGCTGCCGATGGCCAGCTTGTGGATGGCTTGGGCGGACAGGAGTGTCCTCGCTAGAGCCACGCGGGTGTAGTAAGATGGCTGCCACACCGGGACTAGGCCGAAGCCGCGGTCTGTCCTAGCAGCGGTCCCTGCACCCAGATCGCCGCCCTGACGAGCACAAATAGCAGGCTGGGGGTTCACAACACCCGCTGGTGTAGTAGGGATGGTGATTCAGGACGAGATGCCCAGGATTCTTTCAGGATGGCAGGAGCTCCAAGCAGGCACGTCTGCTTAGCTCACCATCCAGCCACGCCCATCCAATATTAATTGTTAATAGAATAAAATAGAAACAAATGGAAAAAGTCAACAGAAAACTTATAGTAGAAGGGATAATGGGGGAGAAGGGGTTAATTAGGGTTGATTAGGGTAAACTAAGGGTTAATAGACAAAATGTATTTAAAACATTTTTTTACTAGTCAGGTTGTTTTTACTACTATCATATGCAGATCTGAAGTTTTGATCTGTAGAATAAGTATTAATGTTACTTTGTATCTCTGAGGACTGAATAATGTTAATAAATTGCTGGCAAGTGGGTGGGTAGGGGTGGTGGCAGTGGGGCAGAAGGAAAGGGTTTTTTTGGGGTGTGTCCTTCACTGGTTTTCCATGCACCAGTGTGACCTAGGCCAAAAGTGACGTGTTATATTTTGTTTTACTGGTGATTTAAAATGTTGCATTATAATGGAGTGTGCTCCCACAGCACTGGGGGCGTGGAACAATGGGGGGGATTTACTCAAACTGGAGCATTAAGAATCTGGTGCATCTGTGCATGGTACCAATCAGCTTCTAACTTAGCTTGTTAAGCTTTGACAATAAACCCTGGAAGCTGATTGGTTTCTGTACAGAGCTGCACCAGATTTTGCACTCTCCAGTTTTAGTAAATTTTCCCCATTGTGGAAGAAACTCATTAAAGCACTACCAACAACATTCTTAAAGTATGGCCCTTAAAATGGCCTGCTCTAGATTCAACAATCCCTTCCAGTAATTTCGATAGCTTTTAGACACGTGCACTGCCGAAAAAATTGTTTGTTTTCGTTCTATTTTTTTTTTTTAAGTTTTTCAGTCCATTCGTTACGATTGAAATTCATTATTTCTAATAAATTCGTACTTTTTGAAAACATTTGAATTTGTTACATTCCATTCATTTAGATGTGGTATTCATTATTTCGACAATTTGTAAAAATACGAAATTCGAAAATTCTGAAATTCGAAAATGAGAGCTTTAGCTAACTATTGTATTGTAAGTATTGGAATTTCCTTTCAAATTTGGCTGTTAGTGAATGTAACGAATATGAGTTTATCCAAATATATGAATTATCTGAAATAAGGAATGCAGCATCTAAAAGAATGAAACGTAACAAATTAATAATAATACATACTAATAATAAAACTTTTTTTTATTATTATTATTTATTATTAATTTGTTACATTCCATTTGTTTAAATGCAACATTTGTTATTTCAGATAATTCGTAACTTCGGATAAATTCGTATTTGTTAGGTTCACTAACAGCCAAATTTGGAAGGAAATTCCAATACCTATAATTTAATAGTTAGGAACAGTTATTATCAGTTAGTTAGTTATTATTTTGGATGTTTGAATTTTCTGGTTTATGAATTTTTGGATTTTCATTCTTAATTTTCGGATTTTCGAATTTTGGATTTTTGAATTTTACATTTTCGTTCTTTCGAATTTTCGGATATTCGAATTTCACATTTTCGTTCTTATTTTCGGATTTTCAAATTTTTGAATTTTCGATTTTTCTAATTTTCAAGTTTGAGATTTTGGAATTTCACATTTTCGTTCTTTTGAATCTTTGAATTTTTAAATTTCAGATTTTCGTTCTTTCGAATTGTCATTTTCGGAAAAATTTGATAAACGGGTTTTAGTTAATGTGAATATTACTGAATTAACAAATTTGTTGAATTTCGTTGAAAGACGAATTCGGAACGAAAAGAATTGCACATGTCTAGTAGATTTACTAGCACTAGTAAATCTCTATACACTATGTAGCAGAACGGCATGCTTAGTACTATTGTAGAAACTCTTTATGAATGCCTTTGCTTGAGTTTTCCAAAAGGTAGAGCAGAGCAGAAGCTGTTTAGTTTCAGTAAAGGAATTGTAAACACATCTGAAAATGCTTATAGCATTAGCTGGCATATGTGGAGGCCTTAAAAAACTTTCCTGAAGCCTGGAATACCTTTTTTTTTTTTCAGTGCTCATCAGTGCTGCATATCAGTGCCACCTACCAGTGCCCATCAATGCTGCATGTTAGTGCCTCCTCATCAGTGCCGCCTCATCAGTGCCCATCAGTGCCACCTATCTGTGCCCATCAGTGCTGCATGTTAGTGCCTTCTCGTCAGTGCCCATCAGTGCCACCTCATCTGTGCCCATCAGTGCAGCCTCAACAGTGCACATCATGAAGGAAAAAAATTACTTATTTTCAAAATTGTGCTTTAAAAATTACATTAAAAAGTCACATGACATTAAAAAAGTATCAGTAATTGGTATCGGTGAGTAAAAAAAAAAGTAACAGTACTTGTACTCAGTCTTAGGAAAATGGTATTAGTGCAACCATAGTTTGTGATTTAGATATGATTTAAACCTTCTGATGACATAGCCAGCATCGCGACGTTTGTCAGTCCTGATACTGTGGATTTGAAGAGGATGGTCTCTGAGATAGAATTCAGCTTGTACTGCAAACAGTTAGGCAGCATTGTCACCCTGAGGACATAAAGTTACAGAGAGGACTAATACTGACAGGATTGAAAGGTACAAATAGAAGAAAAGCAAGCTACCTGTGCAAAATCATGTGCCCTATAAGATCTAACAGGCATCAGTTACCATTTTGCAATATTTTACTTTGGGTTCACATACACGTTTATGTGTACTGGCAGAATCTCTGGGTGAAAATAAAGGAAAAAAAGCTTAAGGGCTGATTTAGCGTTGCAGTTGGTGGGTGGTAAATACACACCTCTGAGCACATGATTGCTGCACTACAACCATGTGCATTACATGCAGGCATGGGGATGCTGCATTCTTTGTGCCTGGCGGTGGTACTGGCAGGAGGGATAAATGTGACAGTGGGGATAATTTTTGCTGCTGTCACAAAGCAAAGCACCGCAACAGTGAGATGTGAATGCCCCTGTCCGCTGTCTTTGCAACTTAGGGGGGAGGTTGGAGGGCTCAGAGGTGTGTTTTTACCACCCACCAACTGCAAGTCTAAATGACCATTAAGCTTTTTTCCATATATATTCACCCGCAGATTCTGCCAGTAACACACTTCCAGTTCTAGAATGACACCCCATATACACCCTCTAAATGATTTTTAGAATTCTTATTGACAGTAAATAAACTGGGCTTATTGATTTTAGTATAGTTGTGCTTTATTTTGATACTAATAGTGATTCTGAATGATCTTAAAGTGGACCTATCATTGTATAGATTTTTGTCTTGTTAACTACAGCATGCTAAGTTGTGTCTAAGTGTAGCACTCACAGGCATTTATTATGACTCAGAGAAATCACAGTACTCCCCCTGACAATGCCTTTATCTGCTTTTCTTTCCAGAAGGATGGCACTATCTTTGTTCAGCCATCATCCAGGGTCAGGATTATATCCTGGATGGAGATGCTGGCTCAGAGATAACAAATGTATGTACACCGATTAGCCATAACTTTATGACTACTGGCAGGTTAAAGTAGTTGTAATCCTAAAAAAAATAAATAAAAGATCTTGTTTCTTTAAAGCATGTTAAACCACATAGTGCTTGTGTGGTGTCATTTGTCCCTTTCTGTGTTGTAATATACCTGTTTGATGCTGCCTGTTCCTGTGTCTCACTTAGTGTGCTGAACACAGTAATCATGGCTGCTGATCCAGGATACCGTGGTCAGTTTACGTGCCTCTATCATCCCACTGCTCTCCTCTCTCCCCTCCTTCTCTCCTTGTCAACTCAGGAGTGTGCATAATGTCTCCTTCCCGCCCCTCCTCTCCCCTCTTGCCGCTATTTTGTTTGTAATAAGTTAGTGATATATATTCCTGCCAGCCCCTTTGCAATACCAAGACGTTCTACACAGTGTGTGTTTGTTTTTTTAATTTGCCAGTTAAATGCCTTTGTTCATATCGCCGATGTGCGGTCACATGGCTGCCCGGCTGACGTCAGAGGGGAAACTTAGTCCATCCCATTGTAGTCCGTAGATCAGGAAAGGAGAGTGGTGGGAGGTCACGTGACTGCACATCAGTGATATGAAAAAAGGGCATTTAGCTGTCGAATTAAAAAAAAAACACACACACACTGTGTAGAACAGCTTGTTGTTGCAGAGGGGCTGGCAGGAATTGGAATATCTGACTTAACAACTACTTTAACCACTTAAGGACCGGAAGGATATCCAGCTTTAGGACCGGAGCCCTTTTTGCGATTCGGCACTGCGTCGCTTTAACTGAAAATTGCGCGGTCGTGCGACGTTGTACCCAAACGAAATTTGCGTCCTTTTTTTCCCACGAATAGAGCTTTCTTTTGGTGGTATTTGATCACCGCTGCGTCATTTCTGATCGCCGCAATAAACAAAAGAACAGCGACAATTTTGCAAAAAAACCCAAATTTCTTACTTTTTGCTAAAATACAAATCCAAAAAAAATATATAAAAAAAAATTTTTTTTTTTCATCGGTTTTGGCCAATTTATATTCTTCCTCATATTTGTGATAAAAAAAATCGCAATCGGCGTTTATTGATTGGTTTGCGCAAAAGTGGTCGCGTTTACGGATGATGAGAATTCATTTCTGGGGTTTTTATTGTTTTTTTAAATTTTTACTAGAAATGGCGGTGATCTGTGATTTTTAGCGGTACTGCGATATTTCAGCAGACATGTCGGAACATTTTGACACTTTTTTGGGACCATTGGCATTTATACAGCGATCAGTGCTATAAAAATGCACTGATTACTGTGTAAATGCCATTGGCAGTGAAGGGGTTAACCTGCAGGGGGCGCTCTAAGGGTTAACTGTGTTCCCTGGGCGTGTTCTAACTGTGGGGGGACTGCCCTAGCAGGGGAAGGGAAGTGATCACAGCTTCCATGTAGAGGAAGGCTGTGATCACAGCCCTTCCCCCCTCACAGAACGGAGGTCCGTGTTTACTTACACGGACCTCCGTTCTTTCACTCCGGGGGGGGGGCATCGCGGGTGGCCGGCGGAGATCGAATCTGCCGCACCCGTTCCCTGGCCCTCCCCAGACACAGTGAGTGCGCGGGCGCACCTCCGGCAGGGCGTGCACGCTCACTGGGCTCGATCTCGCGGCCGCCGTCGTATGACGGCGATCTGCGTTATCGAGCCACACTGTCGCCGTCAATTGCCGATCAGCCGTCGGCAAGCGGTTAAGAGAATAACACTGACTATCCTGGTACAATGGCATTTTAAAGTTGATGGGACATATTAGGCAGCAATTAAACATGATATAACTGAAGTTGATGCGTTGCAAGCAGAATTAATGGGCATTGCAGTTTGTTGTTTAGCCGCAGACTGGTCATGGTGACCATGCTGACCCATCTCTACAGCCAAAAGCACTTACAATGGGCACCCTGGAAACAGTATTCCCAGATGGCAGTGGCCTCTTTCATCGGGATAATGCACCCTACCACACTGTAAAAATTAGTCAAGAATGGTTTGAGGAACACAACGATGAGTTTGAGGTGTTGATGTGCCCTCCAAACTATCCAGATCTCAATCCAAAATCCAATGTATTATATGTGGTAGAAAAACAAGTCCAATCCATAGAGCCCCCCCCCCCTTTCAACTTACAGGACTTAAAGGATATTCTACTGACAGCTTGGTGCCAGATACCCCAGCATACCTTCAGAGGTCTAGTGGCATCCATGCCTCAACAGGTGAGGACTGTTTAGGGAGCAAAGGGGGGGACTAACTCAAAATTAAGTGGATGGTCATAAAGTTATGGCTGATCAGTGTAAGTTTATGTGCTTGAAAAGTTTTTGGTTATGTTTACCAACACAGATGAGCCCCAATGCAGTTTTACGCCTTGTGACTAGCTAGAAAGTTATAATCTTTAGCCTGATCACTAGAGGGCTAAAGAAATCTTCCCTCCTACCAATGGCGGCTGCTGCTCCAGCTGGGGGGGCGGCAAACAAACCACCCCATGTGGGTGGTACTCACGCGGTCGGGCTCTCAATCTGCGCCAATGCAGAGCACTGAGAGATCGCTTTGGGCGGCCATCTCCCTAGTCCCGGATCTTCCTGTAAATCCTCCCCCTGCCCGGCCTATACAATTGCTTCTCCTCTCAGCCAATCGTGTTTCTCCTGCTTCCTGACTGGCCAGGAGGAGAAGCAGGAAGATAATAGTGAATATTAATTTGCTATTGTCACACAATTGGGTGGGCAGAGCACTGTGGCCCGAGTCCACCCTTTTTTGAAGCCAATTAGAGCCACAGTGTCACGTACCTGATGGTTGAGTCTGACTTATGCGGGGGCAACCTCCCTTGCAGCCCTGGTTCAAGAGCCACTGGTAGTGAAGACAGGGAACTCTGGAGCACAGGGGGGCACGAGGGCTGGACTTGGTCACTGATGACAGGTGATGGTCCACCGAAGCTTGTGCAGGTAGAAGGTTGGTGATACAGGCCGGGTCGGTAACAGGCGGGAGGTGCAGTACAGGTGGTTCAGGCAAGCGGATAGTCGGGTACAGGCAGGCTCGGCAATGTGCAGGCAACAGAAGGTTCAGAGAATCAGGCAGAGGCATAGTCGGAGGCAGGCAGAAGGTCGGGACAGGCGGCAAGCAGGCAGGTCAAACAGGAATCCGGGGTCACAGGTGCAGGAAGTCTCTCAGGGTACAGCTGGGGTCACAGGAGCCAAAACGCTGTAGAGCGGACAGCACCGGCTGCAGGGCTCTGCAGATTGAAATAGGGCCGCCAGGCGCCGTTCCCGGAGTGTGCGCGCGCACATGAGCGCGCACGGGCGCGCGCACCACCGCGGAAACACTGGAAGACACCTTTCCTAACACACATGCTCTAATCACGTGCTTCAAAAAATGTATTGGAATCCATACGTCTGACGCCCTACATGTAGATTAGGGGCCGGGCACATGGATTAGGGGTTGGTGCCCCTGCGCCCTGTATGGAGCCGGCGCCACTGCCTCCTACCTGTAGTGGACTGATGGCATCATCTGAGCCTATGCAACATCTGTGATCTGGCACTCAAGAACTGCTGAAATAATTAAAGTTAGAGATTTTGTGAATATTGATATTATTGCATATTTGTGACATGTCAGGAATTTAATAATGCAAACTTGTGAAGTTACTGTAAGGTCCACTTTAATTGTTGCCCGGAGCTGTCTTTAAAACAAGGACCAATCATACATACGCACAGATATGAATATAATATAATTACACAATGCTGTTTTTGAAATATTCTTTATTGCCGGTCTGCAGTTCATATTAAATTGGATGTAATTACATATTATTCCTGCATACCTGTATATGTGTTACCCTTTTACCTCTAATTAAACTGCCAGTAAAGAGTAAGCAGACAAAATTAATTCAAACATCTCCCACAAGACTGTAACAAACCTGTAAAATTAATGAGAAAAACTCAAATTCCGAATTGAGGTCAAATATCAAACTGATTTCATAGCAAGGGTTAATAGTCAGGTCATAAAACCACCAAAATAAAAAATTGATATATGTAGATGGGAAGCAAGAAAAGCTCCAGGCTTCACTTTTTTTATTATAAACATAAATAAAATATAATGACATTTGGCCACTGAATAAGGAATGTAATGTAGCAAAGTAGCCTTTTAAATGTTTGCTTTAAAACAAAGGGCCTGGTAAAATACACCTATTTTACTGAGATATGTGAAGGCTGCAATGGCTGACATTCTTCTGATACTAATAATACTATTTAAAACTTGTCATTGGCTTCAATACTTTCGAAGTCACTGACCAAGAGCAAGCATGCAGTAAGTGAAGTAGAATTCCTGACCTGTAGGCTCCTTTTAAGGCAGTGCTTTGGAAAGCACTGAAACCATTGGACAAATATGACAGCCAGGTAGCTAGCATTTTTTTAAAAGAAGAAATCTGCGGTGACAGTCTTCACAATCTCCAACTACATGTTACCTTGAAGGCTGCTAATAAGCAAACTAGAGATCGCCTAAACCAGGCACCCAGAATAACTTGTTTTCAATTCTAGCCCTACTTTAAGATAATAGGGATAAGCTCTGCTGGGTCTACCTTACAACTACATCATTATTACTTCCTAAGGATGAGTGAAGGCAGCCATTCTCACTAGGGGTTCTGTGGAACCCTAGGGTTTCTTTAGAGGTTTCTAGGGGTTCCTTGATCAATTTCTGCTTCTCAGATAAGTTATGAAGCCAGCTATACTGTACATCAGCCTTACTCAACCTTTTCAACAACGAGGAACCCTTGAAATTATTCTCCGGTCTCGGGGAACCCCTGCTAAAAATTAAAAATCTACAACTTATGATACGTTAGTGTGATGGTCAGTGGGAAGAATGCTCCTTACACTTGTGGTCATTAGGAAGAATTCCCCCCTTACAGATAGCTAAAAAGATCAATGATATCATTGGGAATTTATCTGAGAGGTAGAAATTGACCATTGCACAAGGAACCCCTTGCAACCTCTGGAGGAACCCTAGGGTTCCACGGAACCCTGGTTGAGAAACCCTGCTGTACATGGATCCAGTTCAGCAGGGACTGGCCACATTTTGATCCATGTATGGGCAGCCTAGTTGTACAGAAGTTGATCTACGGATCAACTTTTGTACAACCACCCTGTCTGTTTTTTCCTGATCACTCAGTGCCACCAGCTACAGCTGGCAGCACTGATCAATGTATTACGATGGCAGGCTAATCTCCCCGCTGTCAGGATACAATAACTCAGCAGAAGTGATTACTCCATCCAAACAAAATGTGTACATTGGGGAATCAGGTCATTTTTTTTTCTCTCAACCCACTGGTTGAATGAAAATAAGATTATAATGTATGGGCTGCCCTACTGACACCAATAATATTCTTAGCTATCTGTAAGAGGGCCATTCATTCCAATGATCACCAATTTAAGGAGCTTCTTCCCAATGACCAGCAGTATAAGATGTATTCTTCCCATTGACCACCAATGTAAGGTACATTCTTCCCAGTGACCACCAATGTATGGAGCATTCTTCCCACTGTAAACCAATGTAAGGAACATTCTTCCCAGTGACAACCATTTTAAGGTGCATTCTTTCCACTATCTACCAATGTAAGGAGCATTCTTTCTGTTGACCACCAATGTAAGGAGCTTTCTTCCCAGTGGCCACCAATGCAAGTAATATTATTCCCACTGTCCACCAATATAAGGAGCATTCTTCCCAGTGATCACCAATATAAGGAGCTTTCTTCCCAGTGTCCACCAGTGTAAGGAGCATTCTTCTCACTGTCCATCAATGTAAAGAGAATTCTTCTCACTGATACACAATGTAAGAAGCATCCTTCCCTCTGACCACCAATATAAGTAGCATTCTTCCCAGTCCAGTGATCACCAATATAAGGAGGATTATTGCCAGTGTCCACCAGTGTAAGGAACACACTTCTCACTGATCACCAATATAAGGAGCATTCTTCTCACTGACCCCCAATGTAAGGAGCACTTTTCCCACTGACCACTAATGTAAGGAGCATTCTTCCCAGTGCTCACCAATATAAGGAGCATTCTTCCCATTGTCCACCAGTGTAAGGAGCATTCTTCTGACTGACCACCAATCTAAGGAGCATTCTTCTCAGTGATAACCAATTACCAATATAAGGAACATTTTTCCCAGTGTCCACCAGTGTAAGGAGCATTCCTCTCCCTGGCCACCAATGTAAGGAGCATTCTTCCCACTGGCCCCCAATGTAATAAGCATTCTTCTCACTGACCCACAATGTAAGGAGTATTGTTCCCACTGATCACTAATGTGGAAACTCTCATTTTTGCTCATTGAGCTGGTACGGCTCCTTTCACATGGAGCCGCTTGGCTCCACTCAGCAGGGGATCTACGAGTAGATCCCCTGCTGAATAGTGAGCTGAATAGGGTGGACGTCAGTGTTTTAACATCCGTACCCATTTAGTGTGTGTTCAAATTTACACAGTTGACATGGGCGGACACATGATGGCTCTATGGGCGGTTGGATGTAAATGGCCCTATGCTCGTTTACATCAGGCTACCTCCGATCCATCACCTTTAGGTCCAGAAAAATGTAAAAAGACTCATTCCCTTTCCATTTTTTTCCAGACCTTAAAGTGGTTGTAAATCTCAGACATGCAGTGTGTACTAACCTGAATCCAAAGCACTGAGTCTGGTTCCTCTCTGATTTCTCCCATCTGTTATCTGCATGGCTCACTCCTAATAGATTAAGCCAACAACTCAGCCTCCTGGGAGATGGCCTTTCTCCAGCACATAGCAGATGACCCATACCCTCAGTTCTATGTTTCTCTTTGCTTGTAAAAAAGGGGGTGTGTCACTTCCCTCCAATCCGTTATCAGATTTAATGGAGATGTGTGCTCTAGCTCTGCAGTGTTTATGATGTCAGATCCCCTCCCCGCTTTCTGCTGCTAAGAGATGCTGTTTAAAATGGGTGTTTTGGAAGAGTGTATAGGATGAAGGACTGCAGACAAAAAGGTACAACTTTTGTAGCAGGATGTGTTTAATCTCTGAGTATTACCTGAGGCTGATCCACCTGACAAACGGACAGGTGGGAGTGATCGAAAAGCCAATTTAAAAGTCCTCTTTAACTTCTATATTTAGATGGTGATTTTCTTTTTTTCCCCTTTTCTTTTTTTGGTTGTAGAGCAAATGAAAAGGATAAAAGACACCCGTACAGACCGTAATTGGATTTGCTGGATTGGCTTAATGGATGCCAAATGTATCCATATCTGGTACATCACCCAATGGTGGGGTGGCTGGGGGCGGGTCGGGGCGCGTCACTGGAGCCATAGGGTGACGTCCAGCTAATGTGATTCAGTGTCAACTGTGTTTGCGGCCGTCGTGCCGACTGTTCTGGCTGGTGTTTGTACTGGATATGTGCAGGTGGTCAATACACAGACTGATCCGTCACTGAATTGCTACCCTGCAGGACCATTGATGCCATGTTCAACCATTTCATGATGAGCAGTCTGTTTGACAGTGACAGAGGAAACAGGTAGCTCCCGGCTTTATGAATGTGACCAATAGGTTTCTCTTTCAGGATCATTACCTTTCATGGACACATATTGACTATTGGTTTCACTGATGAACTCTGCCCTATAGGAGCTTCTACTTTCCTGATGAACTATATGACCATGACCACATCAGTGCAATTTGTTTGTTGCTGGTGAACCCCCAGTTACCCCCAGTCTACCAAGGTACCCATCGGCTACCTGGGTGCATCACTAGCGTCAGCCGTGGTTATATTCAGCTTCCCTGATAGTAATCCACAGGTCATCACACGTCCCTATACCCCAGTTCACGTAGTGCAATTACTCAGCCTCTGTCCTTGGCTACAGGCACACATTGCCAGTTCCGGGGCATGTGGCTGAACTGTTCAACTTTTGTGGTACAATACATAGGTGTATGTGTGATATGGGTGATGAATGGTAGTGGGATGCGCCGAAGCTGCTCTAATTTTAGTACTTTTTGTTACAGTGGTTGCTCGTGTTTTTATTACCAACAAATAAAGGTTATAGTTTTCTTCAATTGGTTCCATGATCTAAGTGCCTTGGTGTCTCTCGTTCACCCCCCCCCCCTTTTTTTTTGGTTGTATTTGGGGTAGTTTAGTTTAATTCATTAAGAATTCTTTGGATTTGTGTTTTTTCATTTTTTACTTTTTTCCTTGAAGAAAAATAAACTAATGGGGCCAATAAGGATTTTTTTAGGGAAAGGTCTAAGATAGTTAAAAGGATGGTCTGTAATGATCAGCAGGACGTGTATGATAATTGGATTAGCATTTTATACTGTGTTCTTTTACACCTTGCCACTCTTCTAATCTCCGTCTCCTCCCCCAAGTTTGGCCATTTACCCCTGGGAGGTGAGTTGCTTGGTTGTATTAATCCTAGTGTTTCCACGTGGATGTTTGCTATCATTCTGAAAAAATATATATATATATATATATATGGTTACTTTTAGCCTCCTCTTCCACTGGACATTTTATGAATACCCTTCTGTGCACCATGTCTGGTTATCATTGCCCATCTCTGTGCATTTGAGTTCATCTTGTAGGTGTGTATGGCGTTTGTTATGGTTATACTGTAATGATGGACTTAATGTCTATTGATGTGGGATAATGGGGATCAGCATCATTATGATGTTTAGACTGATTATATCATTACCTCTATTGTAGCTATTCCTCTGTGGCTCCCACACTCGCCCACGAGATAGCCAGAATTATCTGGCCATGGTGTCCATGTCTTTTGTCCTTGAGCGGGGTGAGTGTTCTCCCATGCCTTCCCTTTCCTTCCATATGGGTGGATTTATGGCATTTCATTGTTTGTACATGAATGACATAGATTCCACCTTTTCCCTTTGAACTTGGTTGTGAGGGGCGAGATGGATATCTGAATGTGTATATGTTTGTACTTTCTTTTGTCTCCTTTTTTAGAATTATCTCTGCTGAAACTATTCTTTCTGAAGAAGCGGTCCGCCGCAAAACATGTCAAAGCACAAGTTGGAATAGCTCAATATGTGATCCTGAGTTCAGGGAAAATGTATTTTGGGTCTCTAACTATCAGTTTCAGAATTCTGTGAAATGTTTATTGACCAGATGCACATGTTTTTGAGACATACTAATAACCATATGACTGGGTTTTTATGAACTTGTCAATAAAAAATTTTTATAATTTTTCTACAAATGTTGTAAAGTCCTTATGTACCGGTAAATTCCCTGATTACCTCTACTCCTTTCAGTCAAATTGCTTGCTAGGATGTTGGTACTTTATCATAATTGCATCATGTAGCTTTATAGAATTCTCAATCTTAGTGTCAGATATAGCAAATTTACAAGAAGACCTAGATAAAATAGAGAAGAAGGCAGCTATATGGGAGATGAGATGCAATGTAGAAAAATGTAAAGTAATGCACTTAGGAGCTGAAAAATGAATACCAGGATGGAAAAGGATTTGAAGGTCCTAATAGATGACAGACTCAGCAATAGCATGCCAACCTGCAGCTAGCAAGACCAGCAGACACCTAGCATGCATTAAAAAGGGTATTTACTCAAGAGATACAATTATAATACTACCACTTAACAAAATTCTGATTCAGCCACATCTTGAGTATGCTGTCCAGTTCTGGTCACCAATCTTCAGGAAGGATTCGCTTGGGCTTCAGCAAGTCCAGAAAAGGGCAACTAAGCTGATAAGGGGGCTGGAGGGCCTCAGTTATGAGGAACGACTAAAAAAAATTATTTATTCTCCATGGAGAAGAGGCGCACAAAAGGGGACATGATAGCGATATACAAATCCTTGAATGATGACGCTAGCATTGGGAGGAAACTTATTAAGTTTGAATCACTAAATAAGACTAATGGCCAGATAATGAAGTTGGATGAGAAATGGTTCAATCTTAACTAGTGTAAGGGTTTTTTTTTTTACTGTTAGAGCAATGAGGATGTGGATCTCCCTTTCACAGCTGGTGGTGTCAGCAGAGCGTGTAGATACGTTTTAAAAAATTTAGATGTGTTTATTAGTGAACACAATGTACAGAGACAAGGAAAACAGTAGACACACACACTCCCAAGCTGAACGGGATGGACCTGTGCCTTTATTCAACCTTACCAACTATGTGACTATGTAAATGCTTGTTCATCTTGTGCAAAGGATTTCCTTCAGCCAATGTGCCAATGGTAATGTACTGAATTGTGTAATGCATGGGGGCCAAACACAAAGATAGATGTAGTGTTTATCTATCCTATTATCTCTGTTTAATA
The DNA here is from genome assembly GCA_018402905.1 of Glandirana rugosa. Classification (NCBI taxonomy): domain Eukaryota; kingdom Metazoa; phylum Chordata; class Amphibia; order Anura; family Ranidae; genus Glandirana; species Glandirana rugosa. The sequence continues at coordinate 45,204 of BLSH010101106.1, read as the reverse complement.
AGGTCCCACAGTACCAGATTCATATTGTTTATGGGTAGAACTGCTTTCTCATTTCTTAAAATTCTATGCAACCTACCTATCTAGTTTTAAAATGTCTGGGTGAGGCTACACTTGGTTTAAAGGGTGATTGGAGCTTGAACTAAAAGAATACACTTAACTGTATTTTTATTTAGTTAACATACCAAACTGACATATACAGTATCTCACAAAAGTGAGTACACCCCTCACATTTTTGTAAATATTTTATTATATCTTTTCATGTGACAACACTGAAGAAATTACACTGTGCTACAATGTAAATTGTAAATTTGCTGTCCCCTCAAATTAACTCAACACATAGCCATTAATGTCTAAACCGCTGGCAACAAAAGTGAGTACACCCCTAAGGTCTCATTTACACTGCTGCTGGTAAACGGAGGTTTAGAGGCATTTGGGCATTTTTTCAGCTGCCCCTGAACTTTCCTCTATGTTATCTTATCAGTACATTTACACAGGGTCATTTAAGTCTGTTTCCAGGCAGTTGAGTTTAGAGGCTTTTTTTGGAAAGAAAAAAAATGGGTTCAGACCCCAGTTCAGAGGCATTTGAAACGCCAAACAGCTTGTAAACGCGCCTAAATGCGGTAACTCGCGTCTAGGAGCATTTCGTTTTCAGGCGTTTCCATTTAAAAAAAAGTTTCAAAAGCGCTCCTAGACGCGAACGCGGCATGCAAAACGGATGTTTTAGATGCTGGTTTCTAGTTGTCAAGATAAAATGTTTAGGGGAGGTTGAAACAGCATCCCTTGTAAATAGAGCCTACGTGAAAATGTCCAAATTGGGCTCAAAATGTCAATATTTTGTGTGGCCACCATTATTTTCCAGCTCTGCCTTAACCCCCTTGGACATGGAGTTCACCAGAGCTTCACAGGTTGCCACTGAAGTCCTCTTCCATTGCTCTATGACGACATCACGAAGCTGGTGGATGTTAGAGACCTTGCGCTCCTCCACCTTCTGGTTGAGGATGCATCACAGATGCTCAAAAGGGTTTAGGTCTAAAGACATGCTTGGCCAGTCCATCACCTATACCCTCAGCTTCTTTAGCAAGGCAGTGGTCATCTTGGAAGTGTGTTTGGGGTCATTATCATGTTGGAATATTGCCCTGCGGCCCAGTCTCCGAAGGGAGGGGATCATGCTCTGCTTCAGTACGTCGCAGTACATGTTGGCATTCATGGTTCCCTCAATGAACTGTAGTTCCCCAGTGCTGGCAGCACTCATGCAGCTCCAGAACATGACACTCCCACCACCATGCTTGACTATAGGCAAGACAGACTTGTCTTTGTACTCCACACCTGGTTGCCACCACACACGCTTGACACCATCTGAATCAAATACTTTTATCTTGGTCTCATCAGACCACAGGACATGGTTCCAGTAATCCATGTCCTTAGTCTGCTTGCCTTCAGCAAACTGTTCTGCTTGTGGCTTTCTTGTGCACCATCTTTAGAAGAGGCTTCCTTCTGGGACAACAGCCATGCAGACCAATATGATGCAGTGTACGGCGTATGGTCTGAGCACTGCCAGGATGACCCCCCACCCCTTCAACCTCTGCAGCAATACTGGCAGTACTCATATGTCCAGACAACCTCTGGATATGAAGCTGAGCATGTGCACTCAACATCTTTGGTCGACCATGATGAGGCCTCTAAGTGGAACCTGTCCTGTTAAACTGCTGTATGGTCTTGGCAACCATGTTGCAGCTCAGTTTCAGAGTCTTGGTAATCTTCTTATAGCCTAGGCCATCTTTATGTAGAGCAACAATTCTTTTTTTAAGATCCTAAGAGAGTTCTTTGCCATGAGGTACCATGTTGAACTTCCAGTGACCAGTATGAGAGAGTGAGAGCAATAAAACCAAATTTAACACACCTGCTCCCCATTCACACCCGAGACCTTGTAACACTAATGATTCACATGGCACTGGGGAGGGAAAATGACTAATTGGGCCCAATTTGGACATTTTCACTTAGGGGTGTACTCACTTTTGTTGCCAGTGGTTTAGACATTAATGGCTGTGTGTTGAATTATTTTGAGGGGACAGGAAATTTACACTATTATACAAGCTGTACACTCACTACTTTACATTGTAACAAAGTTTCATTTCTTCAGTGTTGTCACATGAAAAGATATAATAAAATATTTACACAAATGTGAGGGTATACTCACTTTTGTGAAATACGGTATGATTTGATGTTTAGGAACTGTAAAAACTGGAGGAATTGGAGGAATAGTATTCAATCATTGGTGTCAGTGGCAGGAACTATGCCCCTCAGTTGCTGATGTAGCCAATTGCCCCCTTAGGGGTGGCTGGTAGTTGTGGTTCACCTATAATTCTGCCCTCAATCACACATTTTTCCTTTCATCCGTGGTCACTGTACATGCCCGAACTTTATTTTTGTTGTTTTATTGAGGGGTTAAACATGGATAGGGTAGGGACGACTGTGGGATGCCCAGTAGATCAACAAATGGGACCATTCTATATACACCGCAGTATATACACTTCTGCTTCCTCCAGCACTGATACTTGCTGACCGTTACACTCCTTCACTTCTCTCCTGCACAACACTTGCTTCCTTCCGCTGTTAGGCCTGAAGGGGAATTTATTAAGCCTCCATCACTTCCTCCTCAACCCTAGCTAGCACATGGTGAAGCCTGCACTTTGTCAGCAGGGCCTCTGGACCGCCCGCTACAGGCAAGGGCCCTCAGATTGTAAGGCCATGGGCCCTCAAGGTGTAGCTAAGTACAATTGTGCTTGTTGGGTCTTGATGGACTACTGCTCCCAGCCCATCCTCTTCCAGGCCACTGCGGCCTACCTTGCTGTCCAGTGACACTGCTCCCCTGACTGGCTCCTCCAACTTTACAGATTGTCCACTATCTCCTCCCAGCCTGCTCAAATCCTCATTTCCAGCTCCCAGGGTCTGTCACTCACCGACACAGGTGGATCCTTTAGAGAGCCATTCCTGTAGCCTCTTTGTTGCTCTCCTGCTCCCTTGTGCAACTCCAGGATTTCTCTCCACTCCTGGCTGCACCTGAGTCAACAGGCCTCAGGGTCCCCCCCAGACTGGGGTTTCCCTCCGGGGTTAAGCCTCAGCAACCTCTGCTACATCTCCACTCTTCCACCTGACACACACTCTTCCCCCAGCTGGGCAGATCACAGTATTTAAGGAGGCAGTCCCCCCTGCCAATCCAGGTTGGGAATTGGTCAGGGCTCCTTAACAGACTTCAGAAAGTTACACCTCCTTTTTCATCCCATTTTCCAGAGCATTCTGGAAACAAAGGGGAGGAGTAGCGAAGGGGTGTTCCTTCCTGCAATCTCCAGCTCTCCCTGGGCCACTACATTGCCCAGATCAAAATCTGCCCAAAATCTATCTCAAAAAGCACCTATTCACTATGGACCCCCCTCCCCAATTCTCAGCTTTTCCCCAGCTGAGATATTTACAAAAATAGCTATTGAGCCCAAGAACCAGGGCATCCCAATGCCAAGAAATGGAAAGGGGGAAAAGGAAACCAACTGGGATGGGGAACTGTACAAATAATTTAAGTACAAAAATATAGCATGACCATCTCTGTAAATTATTTACACTGTACAGTATAATACATTCCTAGCTACAGGTCCCTGCACTAGTCACATACAAAACACAGTGTCCGAGCCAGAGCACTTATCCCTCAAGAAAAGTAACCTGCTCACACAGTAGTAGAAAAGATTTGTTGACTTAACGGAAGGGAATGGACAGCCGCCCCATTCCAGGAATCCTAAGAGAAGGGACAACAACAACTAAACTACAAACTAACTAAACAGGTCAACTGGAAGGGGGTTTTGAACCTCCCAGCTGAGCAACAATAGTATTTTCCAACACATTTGTTTTCCTGTCTGATCTGACAGTGAGGGGTTAGATCCCACTGACAGAACCAGTAGAATGGAAGAAAATAATGCACAAAGTTAATCTTCTTCAGGGTCCCTCATGGGAGGGGCCCCTCCCCAGACAAACAGGATCTGAAGAAGTTTTGAAAGGCCAGAAAATACCTCACCCCAGCTTTCTTTCAATGAGCCAAGTCTCTGCCCTTGGACGCAGGGTGGCAGACTGGCATGTTCTGAGCAAGGTGAGGGGAGAAACAAAGAAACACAACCCCTGCAGTCTTCCAGCAGTCTCCTGTGTCTTTGGCCTCTACAAAGAAGGCTGTAGTCCTCCAACAGTCTCTTCAAATGTAGAAGTGTGGGTCAGGCAGCCTCATCCTGCTTCCCCCTTCTCCCATGACTGAAATGGAGTAGCTCCTTGCAGGCTGGTTTGGCTTCACCATAAGGACCTTGTCTCCATAAATAGCACACTCCAGTTCCCATTTCTGCTTTAACTCCACAAAATATTTCCAGACATCACAATCCTGCCCTCTCAGGGGTTTGGGAACATGCAAGTATTCCCATATCATTTCATCCTCCCACTCTCCTCTGGAGCTCTCCACAAAATCCATAATATGGGGAGGGACATATGGAAAGTCTAGGCCCCACTCCAAGGCAACTTTGCGCTGTACTGCCAGTTGGAACTGGGAAAGCCTATGTAACTCCTTCACCTTCCCTTTCACCGGCCGGATCAGGGTGTCAGGGGATCTGACCACTTCATGCCGGAAGGTACCTGCCCTGGTCTAGGTAGTGGAGGGCCTATTAAGGAACAGCTGACTGAGGGTGATAGGGGATCCTGTAGCTTCATCTGTGTCTAGTTCAGACTCTAGTCCTCTCCCATCCTTTGGTGCAGTGCCCACTATTCCTCATCTGGACTCTAATCAGGGGAAGACCATTCTACAAGTCTTTCCAGGGATCCAAACTCGGCTTGCAGTCTGGGGGAACCCCAATCAAGTGGTCTGTCTCTCTGCTTCTCTTCCAGCTCACCAGAGGGCACACCCCCCTCCTGTACTAACTCAGTTGGACAGGGAACAGCTATGGCCAGACTTAGAGCTGGTGGGGCTGGGGACTCTAGTTCCTGCTGAAAAGTACTTACAGGTCCTAGGTCCCCGGCCGGGCCTTCAGTCACGACAGCTCCCTCTTTCCTTCCCTCTTTGGTGTTCGCGGGGGAGTCGCCAGGACACAACTCCTCCCCGCCTTGCTGAGGTGGCTCCACACCTGCTCCGGCCTTCCGTGACTTCTCTGTGGTGTACAGGGTCCTGACCGCAGGTTCACGTTGAAGTAGGGTGGCTTGTAGCAATGGCCACATCTTTCCAATGCTTCCACTGCTGCTGTTGGCATCTGACATCCTGGGCATAGCAGACACAGTCTTTCCATCCCACCCACCACCCAGAGGGCGAATCCTTCACGGTGTTCAAGTTGGACACCCGTGTCCACGAGTATCCATTCTGGCAGCCAAGTAAGGGCTGGTAGCAAGCGACTACCCTCCACAATCTTACACAACCTCATGGCATCTGCTGGGCTCAGAGAAACTTTCATCTCCTCCAGGGCGTGGCTCTGCCTCCTCACTTCTAGCGGGCTGGTGCCACTGAATCTGATAGGTAGATTCTTTCCTGGTAATGCTTCTGTAACCCCTCATGTGCAGGATAGAAACTTGCAGATGCGCTGGCTTTTGCAGAACTTGCCCAGGCAAGTTGGCCCTTATGGTGGTTGCCGGTAGCAACAGTGATTTTAGTAATGCCCCTGGTCCTCCTGTATGGGACCACTCTAACACAGTTTCTCCCCTGTGCTCCCGCCAGCTTACCGCGATCACTCTTAACAACAGGAGACTGTCCCAGGCACACTTCACCATTGCAAGCAGGATTTTTGAGCATAAGTTCAGTGTGCCTAGCATTAGCAGAGTGCTAGGCATGTTTGGCATTCAGTGATGAATGTCCGGCCTTCGCAGGGCTCGGGACATATTTGTAATCCATGGGCGCGATTGCCCACCGTGGTTTCCACGGGTGATGACACAGGTTACAAGTCACTGAATTGCAGGTATTCAAAGGACTGAAGCAACTGGGCAAGTGGGAGTGGCAATTGGCAGCAGCTCCCACTGGTTACTATGGGCAACGGCACACTTGTAAGAACTTTCTGTTTTAGCAGGCAAATACACAAGTCCTTTCCCAGGTTCAATCCACATTGACAATAGAACAAATACAGTTCCCTGGCTCAGTTCTCTTGCGGTTGCTAAGGGCAACGACTGGCAGCTTTACAGGTGAATCCTGGAAATGAGTCCCCAAATTTAGCCAATGGCCCCCTTAGGGGTGGCTGGTAGTTGAGGTTCACCTGTCACTCTGCCCTCAATCACACATTTTTTCCTTTCGGTGTGGGAAAAGCCTATATCAGCCGCAGGGAGCCATATTAGTGTTCTAAAATCATCTTCAAATTGTGTGGGAAAAGCCTATTTCAGCCGCAGGGAGCCATATTAGTGTTCTAAAATCATCTTCAAATTGTGTGGGAAAAGCATATTTCAGCCGCAGGGAGCCATATTAGTGTTCTAAAATCCTCTTCAAATTGTATGGGAAAAGCCTATATCAGCCGCAGGGAGCCATATTAGTGTTCTAAAATCATCTTCAAATTGAGTGGGAAAAGCCTATATCAGCCGCGGGAGCCATATTAGTGTTCTAAAATCACTTCCTTTTTATTCTGTCGCTTTTCATATTGCCGCTATTGCTAGCACATCTGCTATTCACACACATGTGTTCTGCAATGTGTGTGAATAGCAGATGTGCTAGCAATAGCGGCAATATGAAAAGCGACAGAATAAAAAGGAAGTGTTCTT
>BLSH010101106.1:8862-26571 GCA_018402905.1 Glandirana rugosa | reverse complement strand
GCTATAACTTTTGCGCAAAGCAATAAATATACGCGATTTCGCTTTTTTTTTACCCGAGACATGTGGCTGAATGCATTTTGGCAAAAATTTATGACTAAAATTTAATTTTTTGTATTTTTGTAATAACATAAAGTTGAAAATATCATTTTTTTTCAAAATTTCCGTTATATTTTTGTTTATATCGCAAAAATTAAAAAGTGCAGTGGTGAACAAATACCACCAAAAGAAAGCTCTATTTGTGGGAAAAAAAGGACGCAAATTTCATTTGGCTACTGCATTGCATGACCGCGCAATTACCATTTGAAGCGGCGAAGTGCCAAATTGCAAAAAGGGCTCCGGTCCTAAAGCTGGAAATCCTTCCGGGGCTGAAGTGGTTAATAGTAAAAAGGTCAGGTCTGAGCATGTAGGCCCTTTACAAAATAATCTAGAGTGCGTGACTGGGGACAAAGAGAAGGCAAACTTATTAAATACATTCTTCAGCTCTGTGTATACAAAAGGAGCATGGGGGAGCTTGTGTCCATAATGAGGGTGGTAGTGACACAGCCACAAATGATCCACAATGGCTCAAAAGTGAAATGGTCCAGAAATATTTAGACAGAATAAAGGTAGATAAAGCACCTGGACTAGATGGCATTCATCCACGGATACAAAAAGAATTGAGCTCTGTCATTTCAAAGCCATTGCATCTCATTTTTAGGGACTCCTTAATGACTGGAATAGTACCACTGGATTGGCGTAGGGCCAATGTGGTGCCCATATTTAAAAAGGGATCAAAGTCTTTACCAAGTAACTATAGACCTATTAGTTTAACTTCTATAGCTGGGAAGATACTGGAGAGTTTAATAAAAGACCACATAGATGAGTTCTTGTTGGAAAAAATGTTTTAAGCAACAGACAGCATGGATTCATGAAAGAAGTTGTCAAACAAACCTGATTTATTTTTATGAGGAGGTAAGTAAAACCTTGGACAGAGGTGTGGCTGTGGACGTGGTATACTTGGATTTTGCAAAAGCGTTTGACACCTTTCCCCACACATGGCTAATGTGTAAGGTAAAGTCTACAGGCTTGGAAAGATCAGTTTGTAAATGGATAGAAAACTGGTTAAAAGGCCAAATTCAGAGAGTAGTGGTTAATGATTCTTACTCTGAATGGTCTAAGGTTATCAGTGGTGTACCCCAAGGTTCAGTGTTGGGACCCTTACTTTTCAATATATTTATAAATGATATAGGGTCTGGGATTAAAAGTACCATTTCAGTGTTTGCAGATGACACCAAGCTATGCAGTGGAATAACGTCCTTGCAGGATGTCTCCAATTTACAAGCAGACTTCAATGCACTGTCTAATTGGGCGACTATGTGGCAGATAAGGTTTAATTTTGATAAACGTAAAGTTATGCATTCGGGGGCTAAGAATATGCATGCATCGTACATACTAGGGGGAGTACAACTGGGGGAATCCATTGTGGAGAAGGATCTGGGGGTTTTGGTAGATCATAAGCTTAAAAATGGCATGCAATGCCAAGCTGTGGTTTCCAAAGCAAGCAAAATCCTTTCTTGTATTAAGAGAGGTATGGACTCCAGAGATAGAGACATAATTTTGCCCCTGTACAAATTATTAGTAATACCTCATCTGGAATATGCAGTTCAGTTTTGGGCACCAGTTCTCATAAAGGATATGGGGGAACTGGAGAAAGTGCAGAGAAGGGCAACCAAACTAATAAGAGGCATGGAGGAGCTCAGCTATGAATTTATTCTCTCTTGAGAAGAGGAGATTAAGAGGGGATATGATCAACAAGTACAAATACATAAGTGGTCCATATAGTGAATTTGGTGTGAAGTTATTTACTTTAAGGTCATCACAAAGGACAAGGGGGCACTCTTTACGTCTAGAGGAAAAAAGATTCCATCTCCAAATATGGAAAGGTTTCTTCACAGTTAGAGCTGTGAAAATGTGGAATAGACTCCCCCCAGAGGTGGTTTTGGCCAGCACGGTAGATTGCTTTTAAAAAAAGCCTGGATTCTTTCCTTAATGCAAATATTATAACTGGGTACTAACATTTTTAGGTAAAGTTGATCCAGGGTGAATCCGATTGCCTCTTGGGGGATAAGGAAGGAATTTTTCCCCCCGCTATAGCAAATTGGATCATGCTTTGCTGGGTTTTTTTGCCTCTGGATTAACTGTGGGTGAAGGATTGTATAAGGGATTGTATGGTTATATATAATTTTTCTATTTTTTTTTTGGGTTGAACTAGATGGAGTCTTTTTTCAATCTGACTAACTATGTAACTAAGTTGCTGAGATGGCAAAGGGGTCTATTTGACCTCATGGCACATCGCTATGAGAGCTTGTGCTCTTTCTTGGTCTAAGGCTCACTGCATACTCCCTAATTGTATAAACAAAAACAAAGTAACGGGTATAACTAAGGTCCACCATATCCAAGGGCAAGACTACTCACCAATGTTGGCATGTCACCGTAACCTAACCAATTTGCAAAATCCCTGTGATAGTCACGGAGAAAGAAAATGGTTACTCTTGGTGACAGGTGGGCACTAATTGGACATTATCTTTAGCATAAAAAGTAAATTTTATTGTTGTTAATCAGTAAAAAAAAAACTCAGCAGTATAATTGCTCAATATCAAGGATGACACTAATGGGGTAATACTGCATGGGACAACAGACAAGGACGCACATACTGTATAACATAACAACATATAAATAAAACCAGGACGTCCGGGCCCTTATTCTGATGTGTAGATATGGTACCATGTAAGCCGTATGGCTAGTGCATAATCTAATCCAAGACACCCTAGATATAGGTATAAAATGATACCCTATCTGCGCACCGCCCCGGGGCAGATAGCTTCATGTATCACTATCACTAAAGAGGAAACAATTAAATTGGTCTAGTGAAGGTAATCATGCTTTTGGGATTTTCACACAAAAGAAAGGCAAAGGGGAGCAAAGCCCTTTGTAACATGATGTTAGGTCAGCACTGCCATCTCCCAGATACATGCATCTCACACAGAGATTGTTTGTTAATCAAAGACAGTATGCCGCAAAATGGCAGCAGATTTTTCCTAATTGGAAGGTCCAATATGCATATATCTGAGTACAATGATTTTCAATCTCATGCAGTGGTAATCCGTTGTCTGAAGGCAGCATGGGTAGGGATGGAATCCATATAAGGCAGGGCTTGGCAAATTTACCTTGAATCTAGGAGCCAGCTAAAAAAGTTAGGAGCCAGTTTTTTATAGCGTAGTGTTGGGTTGTCAGCGCAAGACAAGTAATTTGCGCCCCTAACCTCAACTTACTCACAGCAGAGCAGCCAGTCAATAACTCCACCATTACATCAGGGTTATAGGCTGGCCAGAAAGAGTGACACTAAAAAATCTGTTATGGGGGAAACTCCTTATTATGCCGAATGCATCCTGACTGCGGCATGTAAAACGCCCTCATCTCCTGCCTAATGGAGCTTAAGGGTCGCAAAAACATGTCTCTACTGCACATTATTACCACCCAACTTGCACATCTAAACAAAGCCTCAGTGACATTGTAAATAAAATACAAAAAAAAAGGTGAAAAGTATTCCAGCGCTGCTGATCTTCTGCTGCCTCTTTGCAGCCACTTCCCGCCTACAATTGTGTCCCCCACGGTGACTTTTCATTGCTCTGGTGGGTTTCCGGTCACCATGAAATTCTGGAGCCCAGCTGCACATAGAGTGGTAATTGTTGATGGTAATCAGGGCTTTATCACAATTTTTATTGCTTAGAATAAAGGTCACGTTTCTCGCGGTGTGACATCAAGTTTCATATTAAACAAAAAAAAATTAAAAAATGGGCTAACTTTACTGTTTCGTTTTTTTTTATTCATTAAAAGTGTATTTTTTTCCAAAAAATTGCGCTTGAAAGACCGCTGCGCAAATACCATGTGACATAAAATATTGCAGCAACCGCCATTTTATTCTCTAGGGTCTCTGCTAAAAAATAATATATAATGTTTGGGGGTTCTAAGTCATTTTCTAGCAGAAAACACTGGATATTTAATTGTAAGCCACTAATGTGAGAGAGGGTTTAGTCTATAAATGGTTAAACTTTCCTGATAGCCCGGAGATCATTGCTTTGAAAGAAGAAGATACATTGTTTGTTCCTTTTCTTCATTCTAAGTAGAAACAAATATCCCGGGCAGCCGCCAAGTTTAACAGCTGTTAGATGAAGCAGAGAACTCTCGGCTCTCGCTGAATCTGACACTCTGTTTTAACATGGGGAGAGCAGGAACGGCAGTCACTCGCCAGGACGCTATTTCTGGTCGCCATGGCGACCTGGCGCCCAGGGTTTGTCGAGGCCTGATATAAGGGATTAAGGCAACATTAGCTGCTGCAGCAGCTATGGGTGAGTTTCCTATTCAGAAAATAGTTCTTTGTAGATGACTTTGTCTTATGTAGATGAAGGATAATTCCACAATCCTAGTGTAGGTGTCTGTCATTCATACATCTGTGTAATGTGGTAGTAAGTCTCTTTCAGCAAGGATTGCTGTTATCCAGTAGCACAGATGAATGTTCTACGGGGGAATGGAGCAACTTTTACAGAGGTAAGTCTTATGGGCAGCAGCGTGTGATTCAGGATATACAGGCTTGTACATTGTTTGCTTCCCGTCTCGTTTGTAGATATTGCTTACAAGTACTGGCTGCAGGTGTACTCAGTTTTGGACAGTTCACAGTTTATCGAGAGTCAATAGTAATTTATTAGTTCCGCTTGCCACTTATGCCTCCTTCCACGCTGAGCTCCTTGCCCCCTCCAATCACCATACAGGATAATGCCTTCCAATTGCAGACGCTTATGTGTTGTGCTTAGCGTGTTAGTCTATCGCTCCTGCGGTCAAGCCGCTACATACACTTTCCGACACACATCCCGTTACAGCGGGGCCTTCTGGATACGGCGTCACGTGTCGCCCGTTCCCTAATGGACCACCAGTTAGACCCTTTTCACACCTCAACATTTTTCATTCTAATGCATTTTTCATTGACATGAAAATGCATCAACTTGTGTTAACATGCGTTAAAATGCATTGTAGTACGCTTTAACTTCACATTGCTATGTATTTAGCAGTGAATGTCAATGGGGCGTCAATATAGCACATCAACACACATTGTGATTAGAGTTGAGCGAACTCGGACTGTAAAGTTCGGGTCCGCACCGGACTTTAGGGTGTCCGTGCCTCGAACCCTATCCCGGACATTTCAACAAGCGTTTCACTCGTTTGCCCTTAGAAGCCATCACAGCCATGCCTACTAATGGCATGGCTGTGATTGGCCAGTGCATCATGTGACCCAAACTATTTTTGGCGCCTGTTGAATAGCTGCAGGGCAGCCAATCAACAAGCGTTTCACTCATTTGCCCTTAGAAGCCATCACAGCCATGCCTACTGATGGCATGGTTGTGATTGGCAAGTGCATCATGTGACCCAGCCTCGATCTGAGCTGGAGTCACGTAGCGCTGCATGTCACATGGTCTCAGGCTAGTGTAGGGAGAGGATGCTGTCTCCGCTGTGAGGGAGAGATTAGCGTTCTAATACCATCTCATCCTGCATTAGAGACAGGTTCCTGGCAGTGCTGTGAGGGAAAGATTAGCATTCTAAAATCATTTGATACTGGAGTAGGTACAGGTTCCTGTTGCTGTGAGGGAAAGATTAGCGTTCTAATATCATCTCATCCTGCATTAGAGACAGGTTCCTGGCGGTGCTGTGAGGCAAAGATTAGCGTTCTAAAATCATATGATACTGGAGTAGGTACAGATTCCTGGTGCTGTGAGGGAAAGATTAGCTTTCTAATATCAGCTCATCCTGCATTAGAGACAGGTTCCTGGCGGTTCTGTGAGGGAAAGATTAGCGTTCTAATATCATCTGATACTGCACTAGGTACAGGTTTCTGGCGCTGTGAGGGAAAGATTAGTGTTCTAATATCATCTGATACTGCATTAGGGACAGGTTCCTGGAGCTGTGAGGGAAAGATTAGCGTTCTAATATCATCTCATACTGCAGTAGGGACAGGTTCTGTTGGTGCTGTGAGGGACAGATTATCGTTCTAAAATCATCTCATACTGGTGTAAGGAGAGGTTCCTGTCAGTGCTGTGAGGGACAGATTATCATTCTAAATCATCTCATACTGGTGTAGGGACAGGTTCCTGTCAGTGCTGTGAGGGACAGATTATCATTCTAAAATCATCTCATACTGCAGTAGGGACAGGTTCCTGTTGGTGCTGTGAGGGACAGATTATTGTTCTAAAATCATCTCATACTGGTGTAGGGAGAGGTTCCTGTCGGTGCTGTGAGGGACAGATTATCGTTCTAAAATCATCTCATACTGGAGTAGGTAGAGGTTCCTGTCGGTGATGTGAGGGACAGATTATCATTCTAAAATCATCTCATACTGCAGTAGGGACAGGTTCCTGTCTGTGCTGTGAGGGACAGATTATCGTTCTAAAATCATCTCATACTGGAGTAGGGAGAGGTTCCTGTCGGTGCTGTGAGGGACAGATTATCATTCTAAAATCATCTCAAACTGCAGTAAGGACAGGTTCCTGGTGGTGCTGTGAGGGACAGATTAGCGTTCTAAAATCATCTCATACTGGTGTAGAGAGAGGTTCCTGTCGGTGCTAGGAGGGACAGATTATCGTTCTAAAATCATCTCATACTGCAGTAGGGATAGGTTCCTGTCGGTGCTGTGAGGGACAGATTATCGTTCTAAAATCATCTCATACTGCAGTAGGGATAGGTTCCTGGCGGTGCTGTGAGGGACAGATTAGCTTTCTAAAATCATCTCATACTGGTGTAGGGAGAGGTTCCTGTCGGTGCTGTGAGGGACAGATTATCGATCTAAAATCATCTCATACTGGAGTAGGGAGAGGTTCTTGTCGTTGTTGTGAGGGACAGATTATCATTCTAAAATCATCTCATACTGCAGTAGCGACAGGTTCCTGTCGGTGCTGTGAGGGACAGATTATCATTCTAAAAACATCTCATACTGGAGTAGGGAGAGGTTCCTGTCGGTGCTGTGAGGGACAGATTATCGTTCTAAAATAACCTCATACTGCAGTAGGGACAGGTTCCTGTCAGTGCTTTGAGGGACAAATTATCATTCTAAAATCATCTCATACTGCAGTAGGGACAGGTTCCTGGCGGTGCTGTGAGGGACAGATTATTGTTCTAAAATCATCTCATACTAGTGTAGGGAGAGGTTCCTGTCGGTGCTGTGAGGGACAGATTATCATTCTAACATCATCTCATACTGGAGTAGGGAGAGGTTCCTGTCGGTGCTGTGAGGGACAGATTATCTTTCTAAAATCATCTCATACTGCAGTAGGGACAGGTTCCTGTCGGTGGTGTGAGGGACAGATTATCATTCTAAAATCATCTCATACTGCAGTAGGGACAGGTTCCTGTCAGTGCTGTGAGGGACAGATTATCATTCTAAAATCATCTCATACTGGTGTAGGGACAGGTTCCTGTCAATGCTGTGAGGGACAGATTATCGTTCTAAAATCATCTCATACTGCAGTAGGGGCAGGTATCTGTCAGTGCTGTAAGGGACAGATTATCGTTCTAAAATCATCTCATACTGCAGTAGGGACAGGTTCCTGTCAATGCTGTGAGGGACAGATTATCGTTCTAAAATCATCTCATACCGCAGTAGGGACAGGTATCTGTCGGTGCTGTGAGGGACAGATTAGCATTCTAAAATCATCTCATACTGGTGTAGGGAGAGGTGTAGGGAGAGGTTCCTGCTGCTGGTGTGAGTGATGCATTTCTTGCACAAAAATAAAAAGTTTGTCTACGTTGCTGTTTTAAAAAAAAAAAAAAGAATAATAATTTATTATTGTTTTTTATTTAGCATTAAAAAATAGTGCTACATAGTAACATTTGCACCTTGCTGTGCATTTCTTCCACAAAAATAAAAAGTGCATCTACATTGCTGGCTTAAAAAAAAAAAAGAATAATAATTATTTATTATTAATATTATAATATTCTTTTTTTTTATTATTAATACATAGTGCTACATAGTGCATTTGCGTCCAGAATGAGGAGAGCGTCAAATAAGGGACGTGGTCATGGTGCTGCTGGTGCTATTGGTGTTGGTGAAGTTCCTGTTGCAAGGAGAGGACGGGGTCGATTTGTGCCAGCTACACGCACAAGTGAAACACCTTCCTCAGGTGCGAGTAGCCGACAGAACCTTCAATGTTATATGGTAGGCCCGAATGCCGCTTAACGAATGGTGAGGCAAGAACAAGTACAGGTGATAGTAGATTGGTTGGCTGACAATGCCTCCAGTTCCTTCCCATTGTCTCCCACCCAGCCCCTTGATGAAAGCTCAGAGCTGGACCCCATGGCCATCTGTCTTTCACCTCAGCCCCATGTAAATCAGCCAAGCGGTCTGAGCCCCAAGTCATGCAGCAGTCTCTTATGCTTTTTGATGACTCTGCTGGTGTGCTTTCCGTGGGCCATCCACATAGCCCTGCCCCAGAAGTGGAAGACATTGAGTGCACCGATGCCCAACCACTTCTGTTCCATGATGAGGACATGGAAACACCACCGCAGCACGTCTCTGATGATGACGAAACACAGGTGCCAACTGCTGCGGCTTTCCACAGTGTGCAGACTGACAAGGAGGGCAGTGGTGAAGGGTGGGTGGAAGATGATGTGGAGGATGATGAGGTCCTAGACCCCACATGGAATGAAGGTCATGCAAGTGACGTGTGCAGTTTGGAGGAAGAGGTAGTGGTCACACCGAGGTACCAGCACAGCAAAAGAGGAAGAAGGTTGCAAAAGTGGAGCAACCGTCCCCTAGACAGTACGCCTGCTACTACCCACCGCACCCAGGGACCTAACACACCAAAGGCAGCTCAAAGGAGTTCCCCGGCGTGGCAGTTCTTCAGACAATGTGCTGACGACAAGACACGAGTGGTTTGCACGCTGTGCAATCAGAGCCTGAGGCGAGGCATAAATGTTCTAAACTTGAGCACAACCTGCATGACCAGGCATCTACATGCAAAGCACAAGCTGCAGTAGAATAAGCACCTCAAAATCCAAGAAAGGTCTCGGCCTCCTCCTGCTTCCTATTCTGCTGCTGCCTCAGTCTCTTTCTCCACCTCTACAGTGCCAGTGTCACCTGCCACCCAGCAAACAGACGATATGACAGCAACGCCACCATGTCCGCCACTGTCTCCAAGCATTTCCACACGGTCTCATGGAAGCTAACAGCTCTCCATCTCCCAAACACTGGAGAGAAAGAGGAAGTACCCCCCTACCCTCCCACGATCCCTGGCCCTGAATACCAGCATTTCAAAATTCCTGGCCTTTGAAATGCTGCCATTCTGTCTGGTGGACACGGACATTTTCAAAAACCTGATGGCGGTGTCTGTCCCACAGTACGTGGTTCCCAGCCGCCACTACTTTTCCAGGTGAGCCATCCCTTCACTGCACAAACAAGTCGGGGACAAGATCAAGTGTGCACTGCGCAACGCCATCTGTGGCAAGGTCCACATAACCACTGATACGTGGACCAGTAAGCACGGGTAGGGACGCTAAATCTTGCTAACTGCACACTGGGCAAATGTAGTGGGCCTGAGGCGGCTAGCCGTTTGGTGCATGTCCTTCTGCCACCGAGGATTGCAGGGCATTTCTCTTTGCCTCCTGTTGCCTCCTCCTCCTACTCCGCTTCCTCCTCCTCTACCACCTCCTCATCCAGTCAGCGTAACACCTTCACCACCAACTTCAGCACATCCAGGGGGAAACGACAGCAGGCTGTTTTAAAACTGATATGTTTGGGGGATAAACTCCACACTGCGCAGGAGCTGTGGACGGGCATTGAACAACAGACCCATGAGTGGTTGTTGCCACTGAGCCTCAAGCCCGGCCTGGTGGTGTGCGACAATGGGCGAAATCTCGTAGCAGCTCTGGGCCTAGCCGTTTTGACGCACATCCCTTGCCTGGCGCATGTGCTGAATTTGGTGGTGCAGAAATTTCTAAAAAACTACCCGGATATGTCAGAGCTGCTGCAGAAAGTGCGGGCCGTCTGTGCGCGCTTTCGGCGTTCTCACCCTGCTGCTGCTCGCCTGAGGCGGCTAGCCGTTTGGTGCATGTCCTTCTGCCACCGAGGATTGCAGGGCATTTCTCTTTGCCTCCTGTTGCCTCCTCCTCCTACTCTGCTTCCTCCTCCTCTACCACCTCCTCATCCGGTCAGCGTAACACCTTCACCACCAACTTCAGCACATCCAGGGGGAAACGACAGCAGGCTGTTTTAAAACTGATATGTTTGGGGGATAAACTCCACATTGCGCAGGAGCTGTGGACGGGCATTGAACAACAGACCCATGAGTGGTTGTTGCCACTGAGCCTCAAGCCCGGCCTGGTGGTGTGCGACAATGGGCGAAATCTCGTAGCAGCTCTGGGCCTAGCCGGTTTGACGCACATCCCTTGCCTGGCGCATGTGCTGAATTTGGTGGTGCAGGAATTTCTAAAAAACTACCCGGATATGTCAGAGCTGCTGCAGAAAGTGCGGGCCGTCTGTGCGCGCTTTCGGCGTTCTCACCCTGCTGCTGCTCGCCTGTCTGCGCTGCAGCAGAACTTTGGCTTTCCCGCTCATCACCACCTATGCGACGTGCCCACAAAGTGGAACTCCACCTTGCACATGCTTTAGAGACTGTGCGAGCAGCAGCAGGCAATAGTGGAGTTTCAGCTGCAGCACGCACAGGTCAGTCGCTCTGCGGATCAGCACCACTTCACCACCAACGAGTGGGCCTCCATGCGAGACCTGTTTACCATATTGTGGTGTTTTGAGTACTCCACCAACATGGCCAGTGCCGATGATGCTGTTCTCAGCGTCACTATCCCACTTTTATGTCTCCCTGACAAAACACTTCGGGCGATGATGGAAAAGGATGTGGCACAGGAGGAGGAAGAGGGGTAATTTCCATGGTTATCAGGCCAGTCATTCACAAGTGGCTTGGAGGGTGGGTTCCTGCACCAGCATAGACCAGGTAAAACATTTTCAAGCCAGGGCACAGTTTTGGAGGATGAGGAGGATGAGGATGATGCGGAGGAGGAGGAACCGTGTTCACAGCAGGGTGGCACCCAACGCAGCTCGTGGGCATCACTGGAGCATGGCTGGGGGGATACGGAGGACACAGATGATACACCTTCCACAGAGGACAGCTTGTCTTTGCCTCTGGGCAGCCTGGCACACATGAGTGACTACATGCTGCAGTGCCTGCTCAACAAAAGCCGAGTTGCCCACATTTTAACTTGTGCTGATTACTGGGTGGCCACCCTGCTGGATCCCCGTTACAAGGACAACGTGCCGTCCTTAATTCCCTCACTGGAGCGTGATCGGAAGATGCGTGACTACAAGCGCACGTTGGTAGACGCGCTGCTGAGGGCATTCCCAAATGACACCAGGGGCTCAGTGGAAGCACAAGGCGAAGGCAGAGGAGGAGGAAGAGGTCACCAACGCAGCTGTGGCACCGCCAGCACCTCAGAAGGCAGGGTTAGCATGCCGAAATGTGGAAAAGCTTTGTCAGCAGCACACCACAACAAACAGCACCACCAGCTGATAGGCAACGTTTTAGCAGGAGGCAGCATTTCAGCAACATGGTGGAACAGTATGTGTGCACACGACTACACATACTGACTGATGGGTCTGCCCCATTCAACTTCTAGGTCTCAAAATTGGGCACATGGTCTGAGTTTGCCCTTTATGCCTTGGAGGTGCTGGCCTTCCCTGGAGCCAGTGTATTTTCTGAACGTGTGTTTAGCACTGCAGGGGGCGTTATCACAGACAAGCTCAGCCGCCTGTCCACAGCCAATGTGGACAAGCTAATATTTATTAAAACATTTATTAAAATGAACCAGGCATGGATCCCACAAGACTTGTCTGTACCTTGTGCAGAATAGACGTTTAGACCGGCCTCACACAGCCATTGGGTGTACTTTTTTTTTTTTTTGAATATGTCTCAATATTTTGGGGGCTACCCCAATTAGAAAAAAAAAACAAACAAACAAAAAACAGTGTTGGCTACCTCCTCCTCCTCCACCGCCACTTCCACCTACACCACCACGGTCACCACCTCCTTAACCTCTAGGCTCCTACTCCACATCCACCTCCTGCTCCGAATATTTTTTTTTTTTATGTGATTTTAAGCTACTTCCCTATCCACATTTGTTTGCAGGGCACTTGTCCAACTCTTACTCTCATTTTGCTTCCTTTTGCAGCCCTCTAGCCCTTTCCAGGACTTTTTTACAGCCATTTTTGTGCCCAAAAGTTCGGGTCACCATTGACCTCAATGGGGTTTGGGGTCCGGGTTCAAGTTAGGGTCAAGTTCGGTGCCAAACTCAAATTTTTTCGTGAAGTTGCCGAACCCGACAAACCTGAACATCCAGGTGTCTGCTCAACTCTAATCATGATGTGTTGACATGCATCGTGAGGAGTGTTGATGTGCATCTTAACACACACTGCGTTTTGAAGTGTTTCCATTGAGTTTAATTGAAAATGCATCAATCATACAGGTTAAAGCATAATCTATTTTTAATGAGAGTAAGTGTGAGCTGAAGTATGCTTGAAAGTAAGGTTATAAAAGGAAACCAAAGCTTTACAACTGTTTCTGTTGGCAAGTATGCATATTTGGACTGAGAACCGACTAAAATATCTCTTGAAGTTTCTCTTTTCCAATTTCAAGATTTAATTCTTCTGTGAGGAATAAAAAGATTATGAGTCATTTTCCTTTTGATATATCTATCACTCTTTTTTTTTTAGTTTAAAGCCTAAATGTTTATGCAAAAATAGGAAAAATCTCAGTGGAAGTATTTCAGGTAGAAGGAACATTTTGTTGTAGCAGGGGAATATCCAATTTCATATGTCACCTCTGAAAATGTATTTAGAAATATGTATCTTATTTTTTAGTTTTGGAAGGTTTCCACATCTGTCAGGCTCCTGACGACGTCAATTGTATTAAAAGAAATTCAGAGGAGCTTAGCAAGCTGACGTCATCATGCCCACCAGGCAAGCAGTGCAGGTTTTATTGCTTGATTATTTCAGTGCTACTGAGTATGCATTGGTTTTAATAAATCCCACTTTATTTTATTAGAATAAACGATGTGGAGTGCTTTCTTCTCTCTTTTATGGTCCATGTTGAGTAACATTTACTGAGGGGATCATCACAGGAGTGGTTTGCCAGTACCCCAGAGATGACTTCTGAGTTTAGTTTTCACCTCAGGTTTAGGAGTCATAAAAAGGTTTGATATCCTGTTGGTAGTGGTACACGGGAGCTGGCACATTTTGTTTGTCATTTTCACCAGGCTTATTTTATTTCACAAGACTTCTTTTGGATGTGGACTTTTCACATTATTTTGTGGATTTCTTCTGGTAAGTCTTTAAATATTTGTCACTGCCATAGAGACAGGTTCTTGAAGTGGTGGTAGTAAGAACTACCTGAGTTTACCACAAGTGTTGGTAATGGTACCAACACTGGCAGAAATGCTTGTCTGAATTAGGTACCGATAGTTCTTAAGGGAACTACTGCCAGAAATGTGTTGTTGGGACTAGTTTGAACTCCCCAGATAAAGTCAGCATAAACAGTAATGTCTTTTCATAAAATTTATATCATATTACCTGTTTAAATGTACAGTGTCATGTGCTGTTCTGTTTTTAAAACACAATTTCTTTAGACAAAGCATTCAAAATAGACTTACTCTTCAAGTTCCTAGTATTTTTCAATGTGGAGCCCCGTCCTGTGTGGAATATATGTTTATGTTCGGCATACACTACCTCATTTTTGACTCCACGGGAGGCCTCCACTGCTGAATTCATTTATGAGCTCTATCTTGTTTTTTACTCCTTAGGAGGTTTCCATAATTGAATTCTCTTGTGAACTTTTAGTAATTTTCATCATTCTCTACCCCATTGGGAACAGCTAGTTTCTTCCCAGAATCTCTTATTTTGGATGAAAATCTTCTTCTGAGGAATTATCTCTCCTCTGTGCTTAGTCTTCAGTCTTGGGATCTAAGCAATTTCATCAAGCCTCTTGAAGCAGTCCTTGGAGGTGATGCTCGGTTTTCTAGTAGGTAAAAGTTGTTTGCTGGTAATATTCCCTATTTTGTAACTCATATGTTTGTTTTTAATTTGCTATTTTTTTTCCACTAAAGTGGAGTTACCATTTGAAGTCTTATATAAGTTCTTTCATTATATTTATTTGTAGTTGATGTATCCTATTAAATTCCTATCCTAGATACACAACAGAAACTAACAGGAAATCTCTCTAAAGTGAGGAAAAAAATTATTTTAGGCTGGGTTCACACCATTGTGAATTGGATGCGAGGAAGCCGCATCCAATTCGCAATATCAGGAGATATTGATGGGCTCTCTATGGAGCTGGTTCACAAATCTCTGCTGCGGCTCCGGTGCAAATTTGCACAGGAGCTCTGTGCACCTTTTGGTCCATTTCAGGTCTGAATTCAGCCAAAAATTCGGGCTGAAATTGTGAACCAAGATGCCCTGGACCCCTGCTGTGAACCAGAGCCATCGGAGGTGTGAACCCAGCCTTAGACAGTTCTATAGGGACCGGGAGGGTCTCCATTAAAATATGTGACAGCTGTACATTGTTGGATTTCCAAACACTTTCTAATATAGTAACTCTGGTCACCCTAACAAATAGGTGAATCTTCCCAGCATTGAGACAGACAGTAATAAAAACCTGATGGGATTTAAATATTCCCCTTTCCAAAATGAAAAAATAAATGTGGCTTCAGATATACTTTACTGTGCAAGTTCAATGTATACATATTTCTATAATGATGCAGTGTTTTAAGAATAATAAACCATTCATATCAATCCCTGACCCAGAGAATCTTATAGCCTAAGCGAAAACCCTACAGACACATAAGAATGCATCTGTATACAGTATATCCTGCATTTAACTTAACTTAACTCCATGTTTGCCTTGAAACAGGCTCATATGTACACATTTGGTTAGCAAAAGAAAAAATATATAAGAATAACTTCTAAGGCCTAAAACCTAAAGCCTGAAGAAGCCTTGAGCCCTTAGAACTTGACTTGCCATGAATCATACAATGTGAGTGATTTATTGTGTGATTTATGTAATGTGTGGAACAAATCAATGTCCATGAGAAATATTTCTACACCTGGAAAGCGTAATGAAGAGTTCAAGAAGTTCAAGGACTAGAGGCCCTGAAAACTAGGGTAGTACAAATGATTTTTTTTAAACAGTTTTCCTACTCCCCCAATCAGTGTTTAATTGGAATTAACCTTTAACAGGTTATTTGAAACTTGATATATTATGTTTTTATGGACAGAAAGAAAGCAGAAAGTATGTGCCATAAATAATTATAGTTATAGGGTATCTTACTCTAACCTACATTTCTTTCTGAATGACAACAGACCTTAGCTTGCTACCTCCTACGTGGCAAAATTCTAGTGTAAAAAAAAACCAAAACAAATAGATGATGCCTTTTAAAAGTACAAAGTGGAAAGAATACCCTTCGCATTTCAGATTTACAAGGAAGTTCAAATTCGAGGAAGCAAACAGGGAGCCTAAAATAGAATACAGGAAACTCATTGTTACAGTAATTAAAATTAATCCTCCATTTTGTTTTCAAATTAATCAATAGTAAAAAGGTTATGAAAGAACAGATAGGCCACATAACTGATGCATACGGGTTGCTGGCCACAGATGAGAGATAAAAGGCGGATGTATAAATCATTTTTTCTCATCAGTTTTTACAGATGAAAAAGGTTTGATAGTCTGAATGGTAATATTAATGATGTGTCACCATAGGTACCTCTGTAGTTGGCTGAAAACCAAGTAAAAAATAAACTAGAGAAACCTAATGTGAACAAATCAGCAGGTGCAGATGGCTTACACCCACAAGTCCTTATTGAACTTACTTCAGACACTGTATATTCAAGCCACTATTTCTAATTCTTAAAGACACCTTACAAACTGGCATGGTACCAAGTGATTGGCATACAGCAAATGTGGTATTGCTTTACAAAAAAGATCAAGAAGTCTATCAGGGGACTACAAAACAGCCAGCCTAACATGAATAGTATGCAAGGCATTTGAAGGAACAGGAAGGGACTCTATACAGAAATTTGTCAGCGATAAAGGTATCAGAAGTAACAACTAGCATGGAAAAAACTGTTTTTGTCAGACCAACCTGTTATTTTTCTATGAGCAAGTACAGTATCTCACAAAAGTGAATACACCCCTCACATTTTTGTAAATATTTTATTATATCTTTTCATGTGACAACACTGAAGAAATTACACTTTGCTACAATGTAAAGTAGTGAGTGTACAGCTTGTATAACAGTGTAAATTTGCTGTCCCCTCAAAATAACTCAACACACAGCCATTAATGTCTAAACCGCTGGCAACAAAAGTGAGCACCCCTAAGTGAAAATGTTCAATTGGGCCCAAAGTGTAAATATTTTTTGTGGCCACCAATATTTTCCAGCACTGCCTTAACCCTCTTGGGCATGGTGTTCACCAGAGCTTCACAGGTTGCCACTGGAGTCCTCTTCCACTCCTACATGATGACATCACGGAGCTGGTGGATGTTAAAGACCTTGCGCTCCTCCGCCTTCTGTTTGAGGATGCCCCACAGGTGCTCAATAGGGTTTAGGTCTGGAGACATGCTTGGCCAGTCCATCACCTTTACCCTTTAGCAAGGCAGTGGTCATCTTGAAGGTGTGTTTGGGGTCATTATCATGTTGGAATACTGCCCTGCGACCCAGTCTCCGAAGGGAGGTAATCATGCTCTGCTTCAGTATATCACAGTACATGTTGGCATTCATGGTTCCCTCAAGGAACTGTAGCTCCCCAGTACCGGCAGCACTCATGCAGCCCCAGACCATGACACTCCCACCACCATGCTTGACTGTGGGCAAGACACACTTGTCTTTGTACTCCTCATCTGGTTGCCACCACACATGCTTGACATCATCTGATCAAAATAAGTTTATCTTGCTCTCATCAGACCACAGGACATGGTTCCGGTAATCCATGTTCTTACTCTGCTTGTCTTCAGCAAACTGTTTGCTGGCTTTCTTGTGCATCATCTTTAGAAGAGTCTTCCTTCTGGGACGACAGCCATGCAGACCTATTTGATACAGTGTGCGCCGAATGGTCTGAGCACTGACAGGCTGACCCCCCACCCCTTCAACCTCTGCACCAATGCTGGCAGCACTCATACATCTATTTCCCAAAGACAACCTCTGGATATGATGCTGATCATGTGCACTCAACTTCTTTGGTCCACCATGGCGAGGCCTGTTCTGAGTGGAACCTGTCCTGTTAAACCACTGTATGGTCTTGGCCACCATGCTGCAGCTCAATTTCAGGGTCTTAGAAATCTTTTTATAGCCTAGGCCATCTTTATGTAGAGCATGAGGTGCCATATTGAACTTCCAGTGACCAGTATGAGAGAGTGAGAGTGATAACACCACATTTAAAACACCTGCTCCCCATTCAAATTTCAGACCTTGTAACTACTAACGAGTCATATGGGAGGGAAAATGGCTAATTGGGCTCAATTTGGACATTCTCACTTAGGGGTGTACTTACTTTTGCCAGCAGACATGAATGGCTGTGTGTTGAGTTATTTTGAGGGGACAGCAAATTGACACTGTTATACAAGCTGTACA
>BLSH010101095.1:11713-26073 GCA_018402905.1 Glandirana rugosa | reverse complement strand
CGCTCACAGTGCGCGTTATCGCAGCCGCCGTCGTATGACGGCGATTTGCGATAACGAACCACCTTGTCGCCGTCAACCTGCGGTTGGCGGTCGGCAAGTGGTTAAAGATTAGGTACAAGGGTCTGACTTGCAATGCTTTGCTCTGACTTGCGATGCTCTGTGGTGACTTGCGATGCTTTGTGCTGACTTGCTATGCTTTGGGCCTAGTGGCGGGAAACCAGCTGGCTGCAGTTTGTGTCTTCTTTGTGGGTAGCGGTGTACGCACTTTATCTCTGGACTTTGGCCTCCCACCATGTGTCTTTTTTCTCTCTCTAGGGATTGCAGGAGGGTTGGCGCTCTTTCTGTGACTATCTTGCGTTTGTCGTTCTGCCACTTTAAGAGTTGGCTGCAGATTGACTAAAGCAGTGTTTCCCAACTCCAGTCCTCAAGGAACACCAACAGCTGTGCCTTAAATCTGCCACATAGATCACTTTATCTGAAAGCGGGCCATCTGCTGTTTAAAGTGATACTGGGGGGTTATGGTAGCTATCTGCTACCATAATGACAGTATTAAATGGCAAAGTCCTGCCGTATAATGACAGAGGGCGGCCCGTGAGGGGTTTGAACCTCTTTTAGGAGTAAAGCCTCATACACACGGGACGACGATCGTACGACCGATCGGCTCAAATCGTATATTGGCTGTTGTATCTAGCATACTGACTGCAATACACGATCGTACGTATTAGCATCCGGCCGTTCCTGACTTCTGAGCATGCGTGTTTTGAACAATACAACTTGTTGGACCAACTTCTCTGTACATACGGTACAACGGTCGTATGACCACTTGTTGGTACGACCAAGTTTTCTGGTTTGCTCATACAACTCCCGTTGTACGTCGGCTGTTCTAATCGCACGTAGTAACGATCTATTTTACATACAACGGTTGTTCGTACGACCTGTTGTATATGATCGTCGTCCCGTGTGTACGAGGCTTAAGGCAAGTTACAGTAACTGAAGCACATGGTTTTCCGTTAACAGCTTAGTACTCGCTAAGTGACCTGTTTTAGGATTGTTCTAAGGTTTGCCAAACTCATGCACATAGGACGTTAAAAAAATGTCTGCAGCTCATCAGTGATTTTTTTTCAGCTTTTATTAATGTTATATTACCAGTGTTTTAGCACCTTTTTTGGCGTTTTTAAAAGGCCAGCGTTTTTTTTTTTTTTTTTCTCAATTGATCTAGAACGTGAAAAAATGTTGGGGATCTGCGTTCAGCCATGCTTTTGAGCATTTTTACAGCTGAAAAACGTCTCTCAGAACCCACTGGTCTTTGTTTTTTTTTTTTTTTTTTGTTTTTTTTTTGCTACAGCTCAAAAACGTCCCAGCCAAAAACAGTTGATAACAGCCTATGTGTGCATGGAGCCATAGGATAACATGATGAGGAGTTTATTGACTGCAGCTAAAAACAGCCACTGTTAGGCCTCATACACACGGACGTTTTTTGACGCCGGCGTTTTCTGGCGTCTTTTGCAGCTCTCCATGTTAGTCAATGGCCCCATAAAAACGTCGGCGTTTTTGAGCTGTAGATGGCGTCGGCGTTAGTGAGCTGAAAGTAGAACCCACGGCCATCGCGTTCTGAGGCTGTAACGTTTTGGCATATTTTGACGCCGACGCCGCAAAACGCCAACAAATGCCAACTAATATTGTACCTGCGTTTTCCGGCGCCAACGTTTTTAGGTTGAAAAATAGCAGAGGGATGATTTTTTTTTAAAAAACGCCTATTGACGCCGACGCTCACTAACGCTCACTAACGCCGATGCATAACGCTGAAAAACGCTGATTTTTTTTCCTTGACGTGCTAGCTAAGTTACATGTGCACACATCACTCTCTATTGAAATCTAGACGTAGCTTGAGATCTCTCTCTCTCTCTATCTATATAAACATTTGTAAGACTGACCACTCTGTTTCTGAGGTGGTGGGGCCCTTGCTGCCTGAGTTGAAGCAGTGTGAAGATAAAAAAAATTGCAAAACATTTTATCCATGACATGAGAAGGACAAACAGAGGAAAAACAGTCACAGAAAACTTCAAACATGTGGGGAACCCTAGCCACAGCCAAGTCCTCTTGTTGATTGTTGCAGTTAGGTGCCAAGACCCCTAAGGCTTAAATGAAATGATATACAGTCAGGTCCATAAATATTGGGACATCGACACAATTCTAATCTTTTTGGCTCTGTACACCACCACAATGGATTTGAAATTAAACAAACAAGATGTGCTTTAACTGCAGACTTTCAGCTTTAATTTGAGGGTATTTACATCCAAATCAGGTGAACGGTATAGGAATTACAACAGTTTGTATTTGTGCCTCCCATTTTTTAAGGGACCAAAAGTAATGGGACAATTGGCTGCTCAGCTGTTCCATGGCCAAGTGTGTGTTATTCCCTCATTATCCTATTTACAAGGAACAGATAAAAGGTCCAGAGTTCATTTCAAGTGTGCTATTTGCATTTGGAATCTGTTGCTGTCAACTCTCAATATGAGATCCAAAGAGCTGTCACTATCAGTGAAGCAATCCATCATTAGGCTGAAAAACAAAACAAGCCCATCAGAGAGATAGCAAAAACATTAGGTGTGGCCAAATCAACTGTTTGGAACATCCTTAAAAAAAAAGAACACACCGGTGAGCTCAGCAACACCAAAAGACCCGGAGGACCACGGAAAACAACTGTGGTGGATGACCAAAGAATTCTTGCCCTGGTGAAGAAAAACACCCTTCACAACAGTTGGCCAGATCAAGAACACTCTCCAAGAGGTAGGTGTATGTGTGTCAAAGTCAACAATCAAGAGAAGACTTCACCAGAATGTCTGTGCCACCCTGCTGACAGTGACTTCAAACTGAGATTTGAAGGTGAGGTGGACCCATGTGACTGTGCATAGGGGAAACATAGGGGCAGAGGATGGCAGCCAGTGCTGGAGGACACACACCATTAAGTCAAGATAAAGAGGGGAGGAGGCAGGTGTAGGGAGCAGCTGAGAGGAGGAGGAGGCGGCGGCGGCGGCATGGCCCTGAAACATTACCCAGCAAAGACAGGGCTGTCCATTCCTCCACTCTGCACTAACACACTTGAACCCACTGCTTCCCTGCATGGCCAGATCTGTCCTGTCTCCCATGCCACATTGCCCCCTCTGCTGCCATGCACCAACAGCTGTGTCCCTTTCCCTTCCCTCACTGGCAAATGAAAATATGGAGTGAGGGGTGACAGGCTGTCTTGATCACTTTAGTGAATTTCTCCTCCTGCTCTTTGTGCAGAGACATGGAAGGCTGTTATGCTGGTCTTTGTAGTGCCAGATACAGTCTCTCCTTCCTCTCATCCTCTTGCTCTCTTCCTCTCTCCCCCTCATTCTCGCTCTTTCTTTGTCTCATTATCTCTTTCTCCCCCATTCTAGAATCTTTTTCTGACCCATCCCCACCTCCCCTCACTTTTTCTTGAGATATTGACCCCCCCTCTTCTTTCACACCCTCTCCATACCTCTCTCTCACCCCCTCTTCTATACAATCTATTTGTCACTCTACTTGCACCCGCCACGCCCCACTAAAAGGGTGCTTTATGCACCTTTTTCAGTGAGGAAGTTGATTTCTCCATTTAAAGCTTCTGCTCCAATGATAAGCTTGGAGCTCAAAGATATGTACTCCATGCTTCCGTGCTAAAGGGGCTTCTTAGAAAATGTCTTGGTCAGCTACAAACATTAAGTGTTTTCTGGCCACCATGCCTAGATCCTCTACACCAGTATTTCTCAACTCTAGTCCTCAAGGCGCACCAACATGTCATGTTTTCAGGATTTCCATTATTTTGGACAGGTGATTTGATCAGTTTCACTGCCTTAGTAATTACCACAGCTATTTCATCTGAGGGTAATCCTGAAAACATGACCTGTTGGTGAGCCTTGAGGACTGGAGTTGAGAAACACTGCTCTATGCTAACAACTAAGCTGCATTTGGTGGGGCACACAAACAGTTCACTTACCTTGAACAGCTTGGCACTGCTGAGGGCCAACAGAAGAAGCCTCTGAATCTGAGGACTCTGAGAAGAACCAACCTCCTCGGGGGATTCGTGAGGCCCCATCCTTTCAAATTGCCAGGAACCTAGACAAAAACAGCCACAAATTACAATAAATCTGTGTCCATTCTAGGGGCATTTACAAGCTTAACAAACAACACACACAATATGGAACCCAAGCCACAAAAACATTTAATGGTGTAAACACCAGTATCAGGTGAGGTTAACAGGCCAAAAAACAACACAATAAAAACCCAGTCCAGGTACAATTCAGGGAACAACACAACCAATTAAAATAGTATGGCTTCATTAAACTATGTCAAACTTAAACTGAGCAATGTTCCCCACAACCCCCACAACTAGGTTTTAATAGGGCAAAGTAAGGTGCTACCCCTTCAGCAATGACTGTGTATAAATAATATTTAAGATAATTTGGGACATTGATAGGAAAGCAAGACATTTCCTGGATGAACAGCCTTACATTGGCCCTGATAGGAGAATCTCTGTCCCTGAACTTCAGAATCCTTCAAGCCCAACACACCTTTCTGTCACGTCCAGGTGACAATATGGCACCACAGAATACCTTAAATTAGCACTAATCCCATACTAACAGTACACATATTACATGTTAGAAACCTAAATAAGCTACTTACAGTGGGGCTGGGGTGAGGGAGCCTGTTTTGTGGCCTGGGCCCGCTCCTTCTCCTCCTCTGCAGGGGAAAACCTAGGTGCTATACAAAAAAAAAAAATTAAAAAATAAAATCCTGCCAGCTTTGAAAAGAACTAACTAAAATAGGCAAACACATTGAACGAACTTACAGGAGGCACGCGGCAAGCCCTCACTATCCTTTTCCTTCTCCTAATAAATGTTGTTTGGTGCTACATAAACCCAACAAATTTACCAATAAGACCAAAATAAACATATGGCCGTCCTGAAAGATAAACAGGGGTACAGAGAACATCCAAACACATTGTAGGTACCCATATGGGGCTGGGGGGTGACCTCCTGGCTTCCCTGGAAATCTTCCCCATCCTGCCACCCAGGAGAACACAGGTTTGCACCAAACCATAACAACCAAAAATATATATATATATACTGTATATATACACACATACACAAAAATAGATCTTTCACACATACACATGCCAAATGTGCACACATAACATAGGAGAATCACATTGAAGATACTTACATTGGGCGAGGGTGTGCCAGCCTCCTCACTCTGCTGCTGCTCCTCTTCCTCATCCCTCGGGGACCCAAATTTGGGGGCTACACAACGAACAAAACAAAAATGCAACAAACACATTTTAAGTTGTAAAAGAGACAAAGATAACAGGCTCTGGCCTTTATTGGACTTACATTGGGCCCAAGACTCCTCCTCCTCATTCCTCATCCTCAATCCTCATACTCCTCCTCATCATCCTCCTGATCCTGAGGCGGGGATGGCTCCTGCTGATCATCATTACTGTCCCCCCATGCAGAAAGAACAACACATAATAAACGACAAATATATATAATGATATATATAACCAAATGCTATATCAATATACATAAAAAGACATAGGTAGCAGTGCTAAATAAATATAGAAACATAGTAAACACCCAGTGTAACAGATCACAATAAGTCCAATGATCCACTGATGGACAATCAGATTGCAGTAACAAAAGTCCACAGATGACTTGCCACACTCTGAATGCTCCTTCACCACACCAAGTGTACTGAACAAATCCTTACCAGATGTAGGGGCCAGGCATTCTCGTGCACTGGCAGACGTGCTTTTTAGTGTTTCCCAAACACAGCAGATGACAAGGGTATCCCTCTAGTCCAGTGAGCACAATCCAATAACTCTCATATGGGATAAAAGGAACAGATGCCACCACATAGTGTGAGATCTTTTTATAAATTGCTTTATTAAGCACACGCGCTCTCTTCCCTTCCCTCTGGTAAAAATTCTTACCAGACACTTGTAGATAAACAGCACATAAAATCAAATGAGTACGCCTGCCATCCCCCGACTCCTCGCAGGTGCCGCCAGGAAGCTTCCACCCTCTCCCCGTCCCACAGGGATCAGGTAGATTTGGGCGTCCTATTCAGCTGAATTGCCGTAGAGCCGCCTCAGACGCGTTTCGTCACGTAGACTTTAACCTGTGATTGGCTGTACGGCATGGCAACCAAGATTAAATACCCTGCCTCCCCCACATGACTACAGAGTCTGAATCATTCTCCTACTGGTGTCTACCAGTGGTGAGGCAAGGCTGGCATCCACATCTTACAGCAAGGATGACATTATCTAAAATAACCTATTTCATGATACGATCATAATTAATTTTAAAAAATTACACTATTCACCAAAATTGCAAAAGAACGACCGTTCACCTAAAAGTATAAGCTAATAAGAATATACCAGGCTGCATTATAACTCCATCTCAGTTACTGTTATAACATTAAGGATCAACATACTTTCATGGAAAGAATAATAATATCTCTATACACCCTAAAAACATTACTAATGAATGCATATCACTAAAAGCATATATGGATCTGAACTCCACTTCTCCATTAGATATCATCCTCCAATACAGCTCACATCACAGTATATCATGTTACTAATAAAGTTGTAACAGCACATAGATGTTTCTATATACAGGGCTTAATAATCACTAATAAATGCATTTAAATCCAGCTCTATATTGAGCCCCCTTGGTGTTAAGCTCCTCATTAAATATATCCATTGGGTCTCGCGCTGTGAGAGGTCCCTAATTCTATCGGAGCCCCTCCATGAAGGATAAACACAATCTATTCCACAAAACTGGAGCAGGTATTTGTCCCTATTGTGCTTTTTCTGGAAATGCAGAGAGACACTATGGTGTCTGAAACCCTTTTTAATATTTTCCAGATGCTCTCCTATCCAAATCCTATGGAGTCTTTTTTATATATGCAAATGTATTACATTAAAAACAAATGTGTGTGGCAAAGCTATTTACACTTTGGCAAACTGCAGCTGACCATGTCCTGGGTGCATGTGGCACATACAGGCACTGTTACATACATCTACATCATTGCCTAGGCAATTAGAAGGGGGCTGTGCAGCCATTTTGTAGTGCACCCAGACCTCCCCCCTATGCAGTGTCCATCACACTCCAGCCATTAGTGAAGCATGGTAGCAGGCCAATTTGTTCTGCCTGGGGAACATGTGTTTGCAATGTGCTCACATGATCCCAAAGGTCAACTAAGCTGTAACGAATGCATGTACAGTATTTCAGAACTGCTTTGCTTCCTTGACCAGTGAACAAAGACATTGTTAAATACAGGGCTTTTTTACTAAGAGTATAGGTGCAGAAACTCTCCCTTTCTGAGACACCTCTTTTCTCTGCACCTACCCAGCACCATTCCTTGGTCCCCCCCCTACCCAGCTCCCAGTCAGGACCATCTTTCACACAGGGCAAAAGAGGCAGCTGCCCCGGGCTCAGTCTTTGTTGTGGGGACCAAGGTAGCTATCCCTTGAGCCCGCACTTGCTGCAAATAGTTAGGGAGGGCCACAGAACAAATTAGACCAGGGTCCCAGCAATACTAAAAATGGCACTGCTCCCAGTACTGCCTTTTTCAGAGAGAACAGAACCAAGTATTTTATGGTGCTTCCATTTGTAATTTGTATGGAATTTGGAAATGATCACACAAAAAGTTTAAAATAGAGCCCCTGCCAGCAACAATGGCTCCCCCTAAGAACAATTGGCCACCCACAACAAAATTCCCCCCATCAACAAGAGACTCCGTGGCAACCAGCAACAATGGACCTCTCCCTCAACAATAGATCTCTCCCAGGAACAACTGACCCTCAACAATATAAGTTCCACCCCCAGCAACAATAGGGCCCACGCCAGCAACAATAGACCCCTAGTGCTGGAAGTGCCAGAGCTGTGTTCCCCCTGTAATAAAAAAAAAAAACTGGTTACGTGTAATAATGTTAAAACTGTATTTCAAACAATTATGAAGGGAATGTGGTTTGTATCTTTTGTATATTTCTTCAAACAAAATGGTAACCACAAAGATGGTTGTAGTTAAAGATTTCCTTGATATACTCAGAAATCATACACCCAACCTAGGTTCACATTGTAGCTTCAAGTCACAGCCTATTGGCAGCAATGGCACTGTTGCAATCGTTGCGACATTGATTTGCACTACTTTTGCCAATTTCAGGTGCGACTTCAATAGACATCTGTGCATGAAGCCTCACAGATGTCTATCAACTAGCACCTGAAATCACGCTGACCTTCCTACTTCAATTTCAACTGGCTTTCCCTAGTCCTCACCAAATTAACTTTTGAAGGCCCTTTCACTCACTTTATACATCAATTGTTCTCCTCCCCCATGATCAGGCTAGTAGTAGCCGACATTCTTAGCAAGGAATTTAGACTGTTCAAAGGAACTAGACAGGGCTGCCCGTTATCCCCCCTGCTTTTTAACTTGGCCATAGAACCCTTATCTATTATACAGAGCTTCCCTGCATGGCATTCAGGTAGGAAGTCAAGAACTTTGATCAGCACTTTTCACAGATGATGTGCTAATTTTCACAGAAAACCCAATGGCCGACACAGCTACCATCAAGGAGGTATTTCATCTGTTAAAATTATGCTCAGGCCTCCAGATCAATTATAGCAAAAGCAAAATCCTCCTCCTTGGCACACAAAAAAACCCTCACTGGTCTAATAAGTTGCCCTTCTCACTGGCCAAATCTCACATCACATACCTGGGCATAAAAATAGGTAAAACTCCCTCTTCCCTATATTCACTTAACTTCCCCCCTCTCTTAGAGAAAAATATCACAGGAACTAGGTAGTTGGATGGTCCTTCCCCTCTCACTTCTGGGGAGATGCTATCTCTTCAAAATGGTGAGTTTTGCCAGACTACTGTACCCCGTGCAAACAATCCCATTGTTATTGAAACACAAAGATGTGCAAAATCTTACCCAAACTGCATCTCAATTCATCTGGCATAAGAAAAGACCACCAATTGCCATAACCTACATTCTATCTCCCCAGAAGTGAGGGAGGTGCAAATCTCCCTAATATCCGGCTAGATAACCTCACATGCTTTCTTCACATAGGCCTGGACTGGATTGCACAGTCGTCCTGCTACTCTAACTACGACTTAGAAACTCATATGGTCCACCTATACTCACTGGCAGCTGTCCTCCATACCAAATGGAATACATTGGAACCTACCCTTCAACATAATGTACTTCTACAGGACACTATTGTTACCTGAACTTGCTTTTATCCGTGTATTTGGAAATTTGGTTATTTTTTATTATGAATTTGGAATAAAACAAACAATAGTTTTTACATATTACGCTATGGAAGCCTCTTTTTGCTCTTTTCCCTAACAACTGGACGGATGCACGCCCCACAACGAGGAACATCAGTGGATTATAAAGATAGGCATTTCACCCCTGCAGGGGTAATGCCCTCTGGTAAGGAGGGGTCCAAAGGGGAGCACGTGTGATCAACACTTCTGCCTCACAATTGTGTTATGAATTAGTTTGCACAGGAAACCACCTATGAGCACTGAACACTTTATATTGTATGAAGATTATATCAACTCATTTATGCGAAGAAAATAAGGATACCTGGGACTTGTGATATATGAACTGTATTTTATGCATATGGAAAGACATAAACTTTTGAATCCCACAGAATTTTTAAACATAGCAGCTCACCACTAATGAGACTCAGGTTGATTCAATGGTATTTCTTGGAAGTTGTAAGGTGTATGCAATTGCACAGTTGCACATACAGATTTATTTTTTATTTTACATATACCTTTATTATTAAGTTTATGGAATATTGAAATACACAGGAAGACACAGTAGCACTTTTGCACTTTATTAAAACTGGTTTCAGACACAACTTTTCCAAAAAAATTTAGCCTATATTAACACACCATACTAGCACTTTACCTAACATATTTTATATACACGCTCAGATAGCACCACATCCAACCTCACATACTGATCCTTATAAATCCCCCCTGAGGGAGGGAGTTATTGGAGGGCAGCTGCTGAGTCACTTTCTTAAATCCTAAGCGCGATACCATTCCCCCATTTGTACAGGACACTATTATAGCCTGGAGAGAAACACGTAAGCTATTAAAACTACCTCCATATATCTCTAAATACCAATTAGAGGTCACCCTGGTTTCCCCTCAGGACTTCAGCACAAATCCAAACAAAAATGTGAAATGAAAGGCCTAGCAACTTTTGCCTCCTTATGTGACCCAGTTTTGGGCGCCCCCTTACCCTTTGAAAACCTCGCAAACTCATTCTCCCTGCTGGCATCACATGCCTTCTACCACTCTCAATGTCACAGCTTTCTGAAAACTACCTGTAAAATGGACCTAAGCATTTGGAATCTTCAAATATTGATAAACTGATATGTAAAGGCTCTTACTCAAGTTCTGACATCTATAAACCTTTGAGGCTGGCTACCACCTCCATCCCACTATCCTTTTTTGCAACAAACTGGTCCAAACACTTCCCCAAAGGCTACAACTCAGTCCTCCTCCTCACCCCAAGTGAACACTGGAGAGAAACCCAGTCGAAGATGCTCCACAGAGCTTTCGTCAAAGAAGACCCTCATTCTACCACCTGCCATCTCTGTTCTCAGAATCACCCATCGCTAGATCATCATTTTTGGCACTGTCCTTAAATTTGAAGCTTCAGGAACCAAGTCCTTTCCTACATAGCAGGTATTTCATCCGTCCAATTACCAAAAGATCCTCTACATCAAGGATATGCAATTAGCGGACCTCCAGCTGTTGCAGAACTACAAATCTCATGAGGCATGGCAAGACTCTGACAGCCACAAGCATGACACCCGGAGGCAGAGGCATGATGGGACTTGTAGTTTTGCAACAGCTGGAGGTCCGCTAATTGCATATCACTGCTCTACATCTTCTCTTTGGCTATAGGGACCCCTCGGCCCTAGCTAAATCCACTCGAGAATCTATCTATCTTCATGGAGCATGGATGCAGACGACACTTCTGGTGGCCCGCGGGAACATACTAAAAAACTGGGTACGCCCGCTCAACCCTCCATATCTCAAATCAAAAAAAGAACAACTTCTACTTCTCTACAGGGAGAGGCTAACGGATGACTTTTCCCATCCCACTTCCAGTAAATGTTTCTACAAAAAATATCAGCTACAGAATTGGAATCCTTCAAAAAATCTCCTCGCCTTTATTACGAAGGTCTCAAGGAACTATATGGACTGGAGGTCTAGCTCTACACACTCTCCTCACTATACTCTACCCCATCAAGTTACTGTAATTAGCCTCTCTGCTCCCCTGACCTTCTTAGTCAGTCTAGTTCAGGGTTTCTCAACCGGGGTTCCTTGAGCAATGGTCAATTTCTACCTCTCAGATAATTTCTTAATGACATCATTGATCTTTTTATCAGTCTGTAAGGGGGGGTAATTCTCCCCAATGACCACAAATGTAAGGAACATTCTTCCCATTGACCATCACACTAATGTATAATGAGTTGTTGATTTATCATTTTTAGCAGGGGTTTCCTGAGACCGGAGAATTATTTCAAGGGTTCCTTGATGTTGAAAAGGTTGAGAAAGGCTGATCTAGTTCAGTGCAACAAGAGTACGCAAGGTCCATCCAAGTTACTATTGGGTCTAACTCTTTGGTATACTTTTATTGCTGGTAACCTCTATCGGTTCTTTTCCTTTGCCCCCTCCCCTCAGCAGAACCTTCCAGTACCTACAAAAATACCCCCAGGTGCAGCACCCCTCCCTTGTTTATTTTTCTTTTCCTGTCAAAACCTTTGATTACTCTACGTCAGGAAAACTAACCATCATTTCTTTCTCTTGGTCCCTATTGCTAATGTCATGGCATTATTGTGTGTTGTTATTAGATTGTAATTTTGTAACAATAGAGCGTTTTATGTTTAGTCGCAAACTCTTGCTGTATGTCAAATATTTCCAAAACTAAAAAATAGCTTGTAAAGAAATAAAAGAAGCTAAAATCTTTTCGAGGTTGAGCTTACCGTCAACTATTTGTAGCTGCTGGCGTGCAGCTCCCCCTCGTGCCTCATATTTCAATACAGCCTTCCTCCTCCTCCGCATCCTCACCAAACATACCACCGGCTGCCTCCCATCAGCTGTGGCTATAACAATGTAACAAAGAAGAAAACATTACAGAATAGGTAATTTTAAAATCATTTTGCCAAGCACACACAAAGATCTTGCTTTAATTTTTGATACCAGGTTGACCTACCAGAGATTCGCCGGGCAACGCTCTTCAACATAGCAGTGTCCTTTCTCTTTACATCACTCCAACATTTCTGGAGTTGAACCAGAGTTGCCCTATGTCTGAACCTTTGCCACAGCTGCTTCACAACCTCTCGCAGGATGGCATGTTTGGCATAATTCGTTTTCCCACCATCATATTTGTGGAGGAGGAGGATCTGTGTATACACAAAAATAATTATGATTAATATATATATTGTTGAAACAAAGTTAAACCTGCAAGACAAGGCAGTGTCTAAGTGGGGCAAAAAATACAAGCAAATTGATTATCTAGCTAAATCTAGCTATGTGTTTTTGCTTGAGGAAGCACTGCCGTTCAAGAATATTTCAAGCCCTTCATGTACAGCATAAGTTTGACTATTCCACAGTACACTATTTAGCATGTATAAATCAGCCAGGCGCCTAAGGGCGCATAAATAGGGAGGGTTTACACAATGCAGGCAACAGTAACTGGCTGGGGATTCTGATATTTGGCAAACATATCTGACGTTCCATGGATGGGGGTCAGGGCATATGCACACCAGCGCCTCTACACCAGGGTTCCGTAAAACCCTAGGGTTCCTCCAGAGGTTGCTAGGGGTTCCCTGAGCAATGGTCAATTTCTACCTCTCAGATAAATTCCCAATGACACCATTGATCTTTTTAACGATCTATAAGGGGGTAATTCTTCCTAGTGACCACAAGTGTAAGGAGCACCCTTCCCATTGACCATTACACTAATGTATCATGAGTTGTAGATTTTTAATTTTAAGCAGGGGTTCCCCCGAGACCAGATAATTATTTCAAGGGTTCCTCAGTGTTGAAAAGGTTGAGAAAGGCTGCTCCACACCATTCAGTTCCTGTCACAGGTGGGTTCAGGACTCCATAATCACCATATTTGTTTGCTTAACTGATGATGCCCTTTGTGGCTACACACAGCAGTATGGAAACTCAGTGCAGAGCTGATCCAGGAGACCAAACTCCTAGTTCCACCCAAAACTGAAATGTATTTGTCCAGGTTGCTCCTGGCAGGTAAGGTAAGATTCCCTCCCTGCCCCAAGGACAGGTCTGCCTGGCTGCCTTTAAAATCTTGGCTTGGCCACAACAAATTCCTGGCTTTAGGTGAACATACATTGGCCAGCATCAGAGCAAGTATCATGTACTGGTGTCCTACTGTCACAGTTCTTACCACCTGTCACCCTGCCCCCCTCCACTAACAGTATCCCCCTCCTTTCAGTCTGACCCCCTACAGACAAAGTGCCCCCCCTTCTGTCACACTTGCCACATACCCTTCTCGTTTCACAATGACATCCTGTCACAATAGGGGGCACCATTGGGGTAGGGTTGATCAAATGGACCTTTGCCTATGAAATTAAAATGCCTACACTGGTCCTGATGGACAGGCAACAGTGCACAAAGTGAAATTTTTGGGTTTAGAAAAGTAGACCATATGAGGTATTGTTAAGAGGCATGGTGATCTTGGTGCAGCTGTTTTTTACACACTAATATTTAGGAGCATGAAGACATATAACTTATTATTTTGAATTTAAAAAAATGTGTCTATGTACATACTGCCCCTAGCATAGTACAGCATCATCATATGACTGGTGTGGTGGTGAATAGGTGCACTGACTGGGGACAGTAGTCCAAAAAATGCCCCCCCCCCAAAAAAAAAAAAAATGTGTGTGGGCCACAAACTTGACTAATGTTTAATAAGAATCTAGCAGAAATGTATGTAACATAATTTCATCAGAGTAGTTCAGTGCCAATATAGTTACATTGAACTACTCTGTGGGCTAGATAGCCTTTTTTAAATATACCATATAGTCTTGCTGATGCCATTAAAATCATTGTAACAGCCAAACTTTGAACTGTGAGACATGATTGACATTCATGTCAGCTGGGATTACTAATGATCTGTGATTAGGTACAGGTTGTTGAGATTAGCCCAGGTACCATGTGATAGGTGGGGCCCAATCCCAGCTCACCAGTCTAGGAAACCAAACTGGTATTAAAGTGGTGCTACAGCC
>BLSH010101095.1:0-11703 GCA_018402905.1 Glandirana rugosa | reverse complement strand
GTGGTGCTCCAGCACCCCCAGAAAACTTACAAGTCAGCAGCTACACATCCTGCAACGGATGACTTCAATTCAAGCTGTCTTCAATTTGACAGCTCTTATATAGGCAAGGGCAGGGCCACCAGGTACAAGAGCTCGCCCCCTATGACATCCCATGGTGGCTCCACCCTTGCCTATATAAGAGCTGTCAAATCGAAGACAGCACATACCGTGGGTAGCCTCCGAGTGAGGCAGATGGGCATTGGATTTTTTCTGAATTTTCGGGTCCGTTGGACATCAAGATTGACGGTAGATGTACATTGCAGGACCATTTATTAAATTTATCATTTTTTAATAAAGCAATTGTCAAAAAATGGTCTCTTGTATTTTTGACTTTATGACACTTTTTTTTTTTTTGAGAATGGGTAGGGGTACGATGTAATCGATACCCATTCTCATGGGGGAGGGCGGGATCTGGAGGCCCCCTTGTTAAATTTGGGGGGGGGGACCCTAAGCACCCTACCCATGTTGAGGGCATGTGGCCTGGGGGAGACCCTACACTGTGTTTTGGCCAATCTCTCTTGATCATTTTTTAATCTATATTGAGTGGGCAATACATTACAGCAATGATCAAGTTAAAATTACATTGTTTTCCTTTAGGAATGTACTTATTGCTGTGGCATGTTGTTCACATCACACAAATGCACCACTTTACAGGCAGACTAAGGGGACCCCCCCAGGCAGGATAGTTTAAGGAATTTTTCCTTAGTCATGTTTCACTTTAAGCATCATTAAAATGACTGCTCCTGAAAAAACTTTTTCTTATTTTATACCTGTCCCCCAGGGCAGGACCCAGACACCCATAACCCTTTCATGACTAATTCCATACCCCTTTGATGGCACTTTTTTTAAATATTATTCAGCTGTGAAATCCATCGACAGCTGATGACTCATCGGTTGTTAAGGGCGCTGCAGCTGGCTTCCCGTTCCTTAACAACCATATCACAAATAGAGCTTTCTTTTGGTGGTATTTGATCATCTCTGCAGTTTTAACTTTTTTCAATATAAACAAGGAGCCACAAGATAGAAAAATTAATCAATTTTTAAACATTTTGGCTATAATAAAGATCCACCAAAAAAAGTACAACCCACAATTCTTTATTTGTTTAGGCCAATCTATTCTTCTACATATTTTTGGTAAAAATAACTGCAACAGGCGTATATCAATTGGGTTGCGCAAAAGTTATCACGCCTACAAACTATGGGAATATATTTATGGCCTTTTTTTTTTTTTAATAGTAATGGCGGTGATCTGTGATTTTTATTAGGACTGCGATCTTGCCGTGGAAATATCAGACACTTTTTTGGGACCAGTGACATTTATACAGCGATCAGTGCTTTAACTAGCCCCTGATTGCTGTATAAATGTAATTGGCAGGGAATGGGTTAAACTCTAGGCGGCGAGTAAGGGGTTAACTGTGTGTGGGGGGGTGGACTGGCCCAGGGCACAACAGATCTAAGTGATCCTGATTATAGGAATCAGCAGATCTGTTACATGTCCCCTGACAAAATGGAAAACCGATGTGTTTACTTTGGCAGATCACCGTTCTGCCTCTGTAACAGGCGATCGGGGGTCGCTTGGGCACTAGAGTTGCCACATCATCCCTTTAATCCAGGACACATATGAATTCCACAGGTTCTGAGACTGATTTAACACAGATAAGGTACCAAGTGAGTTTAATTACCACCTTAATCAGCCACAGAACCTGTGTAATTAGTATGTGTCCTGGATTAAAGGGATGATGTGGCAACCCTATTGGGCACGCTCACGCAGCTGCATGAGCCGGCATACAGCGATCCATGCAACAGTGCCAACCTGCCACTGTATTATGACAGCGGCCAGTGTGCAAATGGTTAAAAGTCACCCAAGTGTGAAAAGAGCCTAATGAGATTCATTGATAACACTTTTGAATTAGGCCCCATTCGTACTTGTGTGACCTTAAAGTTTCACAGCTCTGCTGCGACTTGAAGCTATGCCTGTATAATCTTGTGGTCTATGGACCTTAAGTAGCACCAAAGTAGTACAGGGATGAATTTGAACAACTTTAAGGATGCACAAGTGAGAGGGCCCAATTCAAAGGTGGTATCCAGGAATCACATTCACACTGTTGGGACCTGAAAGTCACACAATTTTCCTGTAACACTTCATGGAATGCCTGTGTAATATTGAGAGCTATGGAACTTCAAGCCACAGGAAAGTCACACCAAAGTAGTACAGGGATTACTTTGAAGTTGCTGTAACTTGAAGTAGCACAGATATGAATGGTTTCAGGAAAAGCTGGCCAAGTGTAAAAGCAGAGTGTATATACACACACACCTCTGATTTAAATTAGCAGAAGACATGCACGTAATGGGCCTGTAACCAGGAAGGTATCTGTGTACATGGGCACAAAATGAATGTGTGGGGAGCCTAAATTAACAAATTAACCCCACTCCCACCAAATATAGCTACCGCATTCTCCACCACACTGAGTAAGCACAAGTATATTTCCTGCACTTATCCGGCAAATAATTAGCACTTCCTCTCTGCAAAAGAGAGACCTTGCCATGTCCATATAGAGACCCTGACCAGCACAGACACTTCCAGGTCAGTGATAATTTGCATATGTCAATCTGTAGTTCTGTATATGAAATTAGATTTTAATGGAAGCTAAAGGGAGTTTGACAAGAAATGGTGTCCCTGAGATTGCAGCAGGGGAATTAAATAGCTTAAGAATGTAAATTTATTTGCACAGCAACACCAAAATGATGTACATTTGTGTATTATCATTACAGTATTAACAGTATGTATGGGGGTACATTTAGCAATTGTGTTCTAATAGGACACACAGTTTTACTTTCACAGTGTATTACTCAACACAGACACACACACCAACCCCCAGCAAATGTGTAGCTGCAAGATTATACAAAAATAAACAGTAATTCTTAAAAGAAACCATACAAATATTAAAAAGCTACAGATGCAAACAATCAACACCCACCACCCCCTACATTCTACACATACATTGATGACTATGTTCTGGAAGATACATGATTAAGCAATGATATCAAAGAGTAGAAGATCAGCAGATGCTCCCAAATGCATAGTCAGACAGGAACAAGACACCACCACCACCCCCCCCCCCCCAAAAAAAAAAAAACCCACAACAAATAACACAACCTCTTTTGAGGCCAAACCAACCCACCTACTGCAGAAATTTATATAGCATAGGTTGTATTGTTAGCACAATGACACGCCCACCAGTGTCATTCAATCTGTCTCCTCAGTTATGTCTAAATTGATTGCACATGATTAGCAGGTACACCTACTATTTGCTACTGTGTATGACCCCATACACACTATGCAACTTTTTTTTGTCAGATTTCCTTCAGATTTACCAAAGCCATGTAGTGTAAGGGCCTGCCTGATTGCATACAGATCGAAACTCCTAAAGCCTCGTACACACAAGTCGACGATCGTATACAACAGGTCGTATGAACGATTTGAGTGACAATTACTCAGTCATGCTACATTGTATCCAAACTAAATTTTTATAACTTTTTTTTCAAATCTTTTGGTGGTATTTAGTCCCCGTTGTTTATTTTTTTATTTTTTTGCAGTATAAGCGAAAAAAGAGCGAAAAATTTTGCAAAAAAAAAAAAACACTTTTTTATTTTGTACTGTATTTTTTAAAAAAAAAAATACTTAGTCTTCATACATTTGGGCCAAAATGTATACTGTTGCATATCTTTGGTAAAAATAACCCAAATTGGTGGATATTATTTAGTCTGTGTGAAAGTTATAGAGTTTACAGAACTATGGTGCAAATCGCCCCTTTTTGGAAAGTGGACATTGCAAGGTGTTTAGTAAGAGGCATGGTTTCATTTTTTTTATGGTTTCATTTTTTTCCCCCACAATTCTTTGCAAAATTACTTTTTTTAAATTTTTTTCACAAAATTGTCATTATAATAGGTTATTTCTCTCACATGGCATATGCATAC
This sequence comes from Glandirana rugosa, assembly GCA_018402905.1. Classification (NCBI taxonomy): domain Eukaryota; kingdom Metazoa; phylum Chordata; class Amphibia; order Anura; family Ranidae; genus Glandirana; species Glandirana rugosa. Next base: position 7,686 of record BLSH010101095.1, on the reverse strand, counting down.
CACAAATTACACCCCAAAACACATTCTACTACTCCTCCTGATTATGGCGATACCACATGTGTGGGACATTTTCACAGCCTGGCCACATAGAGAGGCCCAACATGCAGGGAGCACTATCAAGTGTTCTAGGAGCATACATTACAAATCTCGTTTCTCAACCACCTATTCGATTTTAAAGGCCCTGGAGCACCAGGACAATGTAATTACCCACAAAATGACCCTATTTTGGAAAGCTAACACCCCAATGTATAATCTATGTGGCATAATGAGTCTTTTAACAATTCATTTTTTTCCAGAAGTTTTTGGAAAATGTGAAAAAAAAAATGAAAACACTTTTTTTTACACAAAGTTGTCCATTTATAAGATATTTCTAACACCTAGCATGCACATAGCTAACATGACACACCAAAATCCATTCTGCTACTCCTCCTGAGTATGGTGATACCACATGTGTGAGACTTACACAGCCTGGCCACATACAGAGGCCCAACATTGAAGTAGCACTGTCAGGCATAAATTGCACATCTCATTTTTCAACCACCTATTACACTTTTGAAGGCCCTGAAGCACCAGGACAATGGAATTACCCACAAAATGACCCCATTTTGGAAAGCTAGCACTCCAAGGTATAATCTATGAGGCATAATGAATCTTTTGAACGGTTCATTTTTTTCCAGAAGTTTTTGGAATACATGGAAAAAAAATGAAAACACTTTTTTTTACACAAAGTTGTCCATTTATAAGATATTTCCAACACACAGCATGTGCATAGCAAAAATGACACCCCAAAATACATTCTGCTACTTCTCCTGAGTATGGCAATACCACATGTGTGAGACTTTTACACCGCCTGGCCACATATAGAGGCCCAACATCCAAGTAGCACCTCCAGGCGTTCTAGGAGCATAAATTACACATACCATTTTCTGACTACCAATCACATTTTTTGAAGGCCCTTCATATTTGTAACACATAGCATGTACATACCAAATAACAAAAGATTACCTGTGGTTTTAGCAGTGCAGTGGTCCACAGAGGAGAGCATCGGTCCAGGCACCAGGCAGGAATGTGGTCAGTGACGGCAATCGTCCAAGCAGCAGGCAGGAATATTGTCCATAGTTAGTACAGGCAGAAATACTGTCACATATGTGAGACCCCTGTGCACTAATGCATAAGGGCAAAAGATCAGTCCAAGTGGCAGGCAAAAACATGGTCGATTAACAGGCCGAAGTCATACACTTGGAAGTCAGAAACGTGGTTTAAAATGGCAGGAAAAGACATTGTCGGTAAACAGGCCAGGGTCAGTTAATGTGGTAGCAAACAAATGGTCCACATAGGTATTTGAAATGCGGAAATGGCAGTCTATAGTCTATATGGGGAACTAATATGTGATTTGTGTATGATAATTTTTGAAACAATGTCCGATGCACAGGCCAAGTTGGGAGGGACAGTCAGGGCAATAATAGGTGGGATCTCTTCTAACGTCTCTTCTGGAGCATACACAACATTTCTTCTGTTGTCTTCTTCTGGATTCTGGGGGGGGGGGGGGGGGGTAAGGGATAATGTTGCTCGTGGAGTCGACTCACACTATTGGAGCGAATATTTTCTGGGACGGGTCCTTGCTGATAAATGAGGGCAGTAATATTTTTTTCAATGTATTTGAAGTAGGCGAGGGATTGATTTTCGGAAGATCTTTGGAAACACACAAACTAATTATACATGGCCATATGAAAAAGGTGAAGTGCGGCTTTCTTATACCAAAAATGTGACTTACGGGTAGATAAATAAGGCTGTACCATCTGGTTGTTTACATCCACCCCCCATGAATAGATTGTAGTCGTAGACACTCTTTGGGCTTTACAACGGGGCCATATCTTTGGATCTCCACCAAGTTGTTATTGTGTATAGTAGAGAAGATGTGGACATCTTTCTTATCTCTCCACTTCATGGCCAATACCTCTTCATTCCTCATGAAGGCAGATTCCCCGTTTTGTAGCTTTTGGGTGAGGAGATTTTGTGGGAAGCCCTTCCTGTTTTTCTTGAAGGTGCCACAGGCTAGGGTTGTTTTTTGATATAGATTGAGAAATAGGGGCAGGCTGGTATAATAGTTATCCACGTATAGGTGGTATCCTTCTCCAGCTCCCAGACAATCTTCCCACTGGTTCCAATATATGTGGGGCAATCACGGGGCTGGAGTTGGGAGTCTTTACCTTTGTATATTCTGAAGGAGTACACATAGCCAGTGGCTCGATCGCACAACTTGTTAAGTTTTACGCCATACCTGGATCTCTTGCTGGGTATGTACTGTTTGAAATGCAGCCGGCCAGTGAAATGGATGAGGGACTCATTCACACAGATATTTTTATCCGGGATGAACACTTGGGCGAATGTCTGAGAAAAGGAATTAATTAGGGGGCGTATCTTATAATTTTTCATGGTTGGGGTGATCTCGGGGAGGGCACTGCGAATTATCACTAAAATGGAAGAAACGCATTATCATGTCGTGTCTTGTCCAGGACATGACCGCTGAGTATATGGGCATGTGGTGGGTTGGGTGGGTGGACCAATACCCATGGAGTTCATTTTTTTGGCGTAATCCCTATATTCAGTGTGAGGCCCAAAAAAATGTTTAATTCGTCCAGTGTCAGACGTTGCCAATGGAACGTGCAGGCATAAGATGAAGTGGGATTGGCAGCAATGAATTGTTCTGCGTACAGATTGGTTTGATCCACCATACTCTGTAGCAATTCGGGGGTGAAAAACAAATAAAAGTAGTCCAATAGGGTAAAATTTGTAATGTCAACCTGCACACCTGGTTGTGCGGTGAAATTGGCAATTATTGCAGACCCTGAGTTGGCGGGCAACCATACAGGGTTTGCCAGGGCATCGGGAAGGAAGGACTGGGCCCCGGCCTGGATTAGGGTTTTTGGGTTTGGGCGTGTAGTGTAGTTCCAGTGCTAGTACTGGGCTCCTCTTCCTGGGGTCTGGTGCTGCTGGTGGTGGGCAGGTCTTCGGTTCTTGGTCCTATTCTTCTCATTCTTTTAGGAGGGGGCAGTTTCCTCAGCTGAATCGGACTCTGTTCCACTGCCCTCTAATGGCTCATACTCTGAACCAAAATGTTGGAGGAGAACTCCCCACTGCTTTCATCATCCGACATGGCAAGTATTTCATACGCCTCCTCAGGGTTATATACCCTCTGAGACATGATAGTGGGCCTGGTGATTATACTGATGGGTGGCAGTATTGGTGGTGGACCTGCGTTTAGCTGTACTGGTGGCTGGCCTGTGTGGCGGTACCGATGGCGGAGGTGATAGGAGGGGATTTGGATAGTGGGAGTAGGTATAAGAGGCTGTGCAGGAGGTAGACCTACTGGATCTTCACCCTGGGGTCTTTGACTGCTGGGGGGGCTTAATGAGGATCTGGAGGTCCATGGGGTCATCAATTGACAGCCATACCACCACGTTCCTGTCCCCTTCCATCCCAACATGTCCATATTTCTTCCTGATCTCCCATATATTATAGCCCCCGATTGGTTCCATGAGTCTCAGTCCTTCTGCTCGGTTTCCCTCTCCCCTTCCCCTCTCCCCTTCCCCTCTCCCCATCCTTTTCCCACACCTGGTACATCTGCCCAGTCTTTGGTATGGTGGTTTACTTCCCACACCTGGTACATCTGCCCAGTCTTGGGTATGGTGGTTTACCAGGTGTGGGTACCAAAGAACTATACTACCATAATGGAGACTCTTTTACACATAAAATCGGTTTTGTCAAGTAAAATAATTCGGAACATGAGTAGATGATACATACGACACCACAAAGAAAAAATAATAATTGTATTTCGATTGTATTTTAATTTAATTTTATTTGCTTTTTTGTAATTCAAAAAAAAAAAAATCTTGTAATATACACATATAAAATATACACCAGGTCATCAGTAATCACACAGCCAGTGTGTGTATGCACAGAGGTGGGTCCCTATCTAGATTGGGGGAAGTTGGTGTGTGCCCATGTAGTGCATGTGGCTACGTACACACCTCTTACTCCATTTCTCAAGTATGAGGTTCTCACACGGAGTAACAAGTGGAAGCAAAAAATGGTGGTTGGATATACAAGTCTGTAAGGACAGTGTAGATATCTTGATAAACAAACAGATACATTATTTAATCAACACTCTGGACAGAAACTTGAAGCATTGTGAAATATCACTGTCCCACCATAGGACACCAGCCAACCTGGGATAGGCAAACCTCCAATATCATAAATTAATTTAATCATAATATAAATATATAATTTTAGAGAATTCATGTACTTTGGTTCCATCTTAAAAACTATATTTTTTATTTCAAATTATTATTAATGTATTATTTCTTCTAATATAATAATACATTTAACTAATACAGTGATTTAGCACACCCTTTCTCTCCCCTCTTTCATTGTCTCACTATTTTGAATTGTTTTGTTGTTTTTTTGCTCACCCTTTGCTTGTCATTTGTGATGTTTTGCTGTAATTTTAACCACCACCATCTTCTTAGGAACCAGCTTGCCCCCCTCATTATTCCTTTCCCTCATTTAGATAAATAGATACGTGGAGCTCTTCTCCACTGGATGGAGCTGTGCCCCACTACCTATAATGACCAGCTCAGTACACAAGAGCTGGAAAGTTCCATTCAAATAGAATGGCAGATATTTGCCCTTCAACATGAAACACAGAGTGGCGTTTCCAGTTCTGGATGGGCGCCAGAAACACCGGTCATGAATATTGAGGCTTGGAGCGCAGAAGGGGGCGGTGCATAGAGCCCTGCCCCTTCGCGTGTGTTCCACAGGCCAGTTATTGGCGCTGAGGGAGGGGCAGAGTGTCAGGAGCAGCACAAAACATTGAGCAGGGACCTACATTGGAGACCCCTACAGTCAACTATACTTGTATGGTTCCCGGATAAGTCTGTGCCAAGATGTGGATTCAAGGAGCAAGAGCCTGTGTCTCCCCCAGCATAAGGTATCTTCTTGCCTAAAGTCTATCTTTTATTTATATATATATATATATATATATATATATATATATATATATATATATATATATATTGATGGCATCCTGGAAAGGGCTATACAGTCGAAGCATAATGAAGTAGTGAGTTTTGTGGGGTTATAAGGCTCTCTACGTGATCAATAACATAGGTTGTTCCCTTGGGATCAGGGAGGCAGGTGTCCTGTGAGTGTAGGACATACAGACCAGTCACATTGTGGCCCACAACCCGTGGATGGGTGGGACCACAATTGACTCCACCCCTTCAATTGTGCTGGCTGTGTGATTTAAAACTGAGGCCTTGACATGGTACGTTAGGTTCTGAGGAAGAGGCTGTGGCCTTGAAACATGTTAGCCAGCCTGTCTAGGACACCAGCAGGAAACGGTGGATTGGGTATGTAGCCGTTCCAGTGCTTGAAATACCTGTTATCTGAACCTGTTCCTTGTGTGCTTTTTTGTACTGGTGGCTGGCCTGTGTGGCGGTACTGGTGGCAGATCTGGTGATATGCATGGCTGTAATGGTAGCAGATCTGTTTAGTGGTGCCAGTGGCTGGCCTGTGTGGTGATAAGGATGGCTGTTCTGGTAGCAGATCTGTTTAGTGGTACCGGTGGCGGTACTGATGGCGGTACTTGTGGTGACAGATGGGCCCTGTGACAGATCCAAATGGTACTGGTGACAGGTTCTCTTTATCAGGGGGGTAGTGTTGTGCACAATACAGTTGACAGTAGACAGACTGACTAAAACTCACTGATCCCTGCTCTGCTCTCTTCTCACACGATCGGTGTGTGAGGAGAAAAAGCAGGGATCACATAGCGACTTTTTTTTGTTTACATCTATGACCGGCTGTGATTGGACACAGCCGGTCACCATGGTAAACAGCCAATTTTATTGGCTGTTTACAGATCGGGAAAACAATGTGTCCCCCCCCCCCCATCACGTGGGCGCGCCTCCAGGGTGCGCACTCTATGCACTTGCTGCGCGCTGCCGCTTACCAGAATTCTGTGATCGGCTGTGTCTTATACACAGCTGATCATACGGTAAACAGCCAATTTTACTGGCTGTTTACCGTGATCAGTGACAGCCCGTGTCCGGCAGACACGAGCCGTGCATGATTGCCGCGATGGGCACTCCCGCGGGCGCGCGCTAGCGGCTTATGCTGAGGACGTCAATAGCCACCCAGTCAGGATAATGAACCCCCCTCACCTGGTCATTTGTCAATAGGTTGGGCGGGAAGTGGTTAAAGGAGCTCTATCTAAGCTAGCAAGTAGCAAGCAACCGTTAGGCCTCATACACACGGGCATTTTTTGATGCCACATTTGTGGGCGATTTTTGCAGCTCTCCATGTTATTCAATGGCCCCTAAAAACGCAGATGTTTTTGAGCAGTAGAAGGCGTCGGCGTTGGTGACCTCTAACTAGAATGCGGGACCAGCGCGTTCCGAGGCTGTAGCTTTTTTACGCTAAACCGACAAAACACTCACTAACACTGTACGTTTTTAGGTTAAAAAATAGCAGAGTATTTTTTTTTTTTTTAAATGCCTATTGACGCAGATGCTCACTAACGCCGATGCAAAACGTCAATTTTTCTCTGACGCCGGGCCCGACATTTTGATAATTTTTTTTTCATACGCCCTTGTGTATGAGGCCTTAACGTTTTGCTAAAATCACAGCACCAAAAAAAAGTCTCTATACGCAGTAAAGCATGCTTGTTATACTCACCATGGAACCTAAGAAGTTAATCTGCTGCATTGTGTACAAAGGCTGCTTGATCCTCTCCTTCCACAGTCCCCAAATCATCTACTGATAGAGCAGCGAATTGGGGGGAATTGCACATGCTCAGTTTGGGGTGTATTGTTAGAGAGGGTTTTTTTTTTTTTTCCTTGGAAGGGTGCATGTGATCAGAAGCACAGGGCCAATCAGCACTGTCCAGACAGAGCGTCAGGGGGCCTTGCAGTCTCATAGGACAGTCAGAGGGGAATGAAAACTCCTCCTACAAACCCAGTGCTTGGCTGGACATTGATAAAAGTCACATGACTGCTATTTAGCATTACAGTTACTATTGCATTTCAATGTTCTGTGTACTGAGGGAGACCGGATATAGTGAATGCAGGGCCCTGGGTTTAGTAACACGTTAGTAGTTTAACTTGGTTTTTAAGAGTCCTCTGGCATAACGGTACATGCTCTAATTTTTGTGTTTATATTCTGGGATAATATATTCTTTAATGTGTTTAATTTGTGTTGTGTTTTTTTTTTTTTTTTTAAATCATATTATAGTTAAAAAATACTTGTGGTTGCTACTCTTGTTAATGTAAATAAAAATAATTTTTGGGTAATTAGGCATACTTTAGTGATTTATATTTTGATAATGCGCTTTTTTTACACTACATCACATATCTGGTTGAGTAATAATAATTCACTATCACACATGGAAATCAAACTTAAATAGCTAAATGAACACTCTTTTTTTTTTTTAAATCATATTTTATTTGAGTTTTATCTTTACTAGATACAAAGTAAGACATGTCAATAACTGTTATATATTACATATTTCTTTGGAGGTAACCTTTTGCGAATCTGAGTTCGTGAACCTGAGTATGTAGGTTGCTCTACAAACATGAGGGGGGGGGGGTGTAGAAAGATTGTCCTTGGGGAAGAAGCCCCGTTCATCCT
>BLSH010101080.1:2132888-2176708 GCA_018402905.1 Glandirana rugosa | reverse complement strand
ACGTATTGACGTGGCGTTAACGTGTGTTAATACCCCGTCAACACCTCACCAGGATATCTGAACGTACACAGTGCAAGACGGTGACGGTTACGAGTTGGCGGACTATCTGGTATTTTTACTCTAATCTTTAGACCAACCAACGTAACCAGTTACGAAGACAACCGAAAGGAAATCGTAAACCTTCATACCACTGAAAAAAATAAAAATATTAATAAAAAAAGTCATTATATGTATGTCAGTCCAGGTATTTATAACCCTGTAACTGTGTTAAATGGTCTATCAGGCGGTTGAGCATTGGCAGTGGCAGAACGTGACACATGCAAGTCTATAGGACCACTCCACAACTGCCCCATAATTGTGTGCAATTGCGGTGCAGTTATGCAGCATTTACAAGGTTAAATGAGTCAGGGACGGAAGTGATATAACAACCCTTCACCACCTGTCAAATGCCTTCTGAAAAGCAATCCGAATGCCGATTGCTCTTCAGAGGAAAACACATTGTTCTGTTTACATGAAATCTGTACTGATAGACAATATAGGAACAGGCATAGTTGACCTCCTTCCAAAAAATAACAGTTCCCTGTGTGTCCCTGACTAGTGGTTAAAGAATAAGAAGTCAATGTGCACCCCCTAATGCTTACATTTGTCCAACCAAAGCTATTGAATTACCATGACAGCCAGGCAAATAGCATTTTCAGAAGGATCTCATCAATGGCAAGTGGCATATTCTGTCAGTATAGCTTTCCTTTGAAGCAGCAAAAGAGGTTAGGAATATAATGTGATGTGTGAAGGTTGGTGGCGGAATGAAGAAAAAGTGGGAAAATAGTCAAAAAGTATTAAAACCTGCAGAAAAAATGAAAAGTAAAGTGATGCCACTTGAAAAAGATATTCATCAATTCTTAAATAAATCCAATGGGCTTTGCTGGTATCTCACTGTGCTACTGTATCTTACCTGAAATCCTTAAGAACTAGATTTTCTTATGAAGAGGATTTAAAGGGTAAAGAAGATAAACGGCAATAAAATGTTGCTTTAAAGCAGAACTACAACCCCACTAAAATCAAAATGCTATTTCATAGATTTTTAATATTCAAAGCAAAATCACCCACCCATCCATGTCTCCATGTTGGGAAATCACTTTGAAAAACACCCCTAGCATTTCTGACCATGACCATATTGACTAAGGGCAGATCATTCATGTAGCATTTACTTTCTGGAATCCATCTGCCCTTAGCCCGGGCATGTGGGCAGTGCTTAGCTGACAAAACCTCCCCTCCCGAAGACTCCTGGGATTTATGACATCATGCTGGCATAGGCTTGAAAAACAGAAAACAACTGAAGAAATGTAAAAAAAGAAAAAAAAATTAAACCAGTAAATATAATCTACCTCCCTATTTATTTATGAATGCTAGCAGCTTAACGATTAAAAATAGTCAATGTTGATTGAGAGAGTTAGTGCCTGTTCACACAGGGGAGACTTGCGATCCGACTTGAGTTGCCTCAAATCGCCCCAAGTCGCTTGACATTTGAAATCCCATTGAAATGAATGGGAGCCGTCTTAATATACACGACTGAAGTCGCTCCGACTTCAAGGCGACTTCTGAAAAGGTTCCTGTACTACTTCTAGGCGACTTCTATCCGACTTGTGCCCATAGGATTCAATAGACGTTGCCTCCAAGTCAGATCCCATCTACATGGAAGCGACTTTACAGTTAAAAGAATAGAATTTATTTTTAGGCAGCTGGAAGTCGCGCTGAAAGTCGCGCTGAAATCGCCTAGCGAAGCCGCGCCGAAGTCGGGTCGCCCCTATGTGAATACAGGCTAAAGTTCCACTTTAACTTCTTTATAAAGAGACCCCTATGGCATTGTAGCCCTGATCCGATTGGTTGTTAAATAGCTCCGGAATGTCAACCCCTGGGGTATCCCAAAACCTCTATACAGCATGACTGATTCATTGATTAAAATGTTCTTTGCAGTCCTTTACAAGTACAAACATCCAAACAATTGAACCCATGCTTCCATGTTCAAGAATGAAGCTTTTAGGGGGCTTCCCCACTAAAATATTAATTTATATTAGCTAGTTATAGCTAACACCACCCATAGATACCTTACCCCCATCTCACAGACCACATTGGGATACTGGTAAATGGTTTTGCTATATGGGAAGTCATTTGACTGTCATTGATAGTTTGACTCCCACCAAAACTTTGATTATGCTGACATCTTGTGGTAATAAATGGGATGGCAAGCCCCCATTTATGCTTGGAATGTTGTGCATTCTATCCAATCACCAGTTTTGGGATTGTTCCTCCTTTGTTTCTTAGGGGAAAAGGGGGTGAGCGACATTCTTTTGGGTATCTTTCAGCCTTGAATAGTTCTTAGGGTTGTAAAAATGAGACTATGCCCTCAAAAACATCTCAGCAATGGCAGCTTACTCATAGTTTACAACTTTCACTGATTATGAGGGGGCTGTCCCTGATTCAGAACAAAAAATCCCTCTGTCCCTCTTTCCTCCTCATTTGTCCCTCATTTTTGTCTGACCTACAGTTAAGTCCATATATATTTGGACACAGGCACAATTTTCATAATTTTGGCTCTTTATGCCACCAGAATAAAATTAAAACAAAGCAATCCAAATTAATTTGAAGTGCAGACTTCCAGCTTTAATTCAAGGGGTTGAACATAAATGTCAAGTATAAATTTTAGGAACTGGAACCATTTTTATACACAGTCCCTCCATTTTCAGGGGCTCAAATGCAATTGGACAAATGAATATGATCATAAATAAAATGTTCATTTTTACAGCAGTAAAGGACCTGATGAGGATGGAACTACTTGTAGCATTTGGCAATAATAGGGTCCTCCAAGCAGTGTCTTCCAATAATGGTGTCTTCCAATATTGGTGTCTTTCTATAATTATTATTTTTCAATAATGATGTCTTCCAATTGGTATCTTCCAATATTGGTGTCTTCTAATAATGGTGTCTTCCAATAATAGTGTTTTTTCAATAATGGTGTCTTCCAGTGTTGGTGTCTTCCAATAATAGTGTTTTTTCAATGATAGGTGTCTTCCAACATTGGGGTATTCCAATAATGGTGTCTTCTGATAATGGCGTCTTCCAATAATAGTGCTTTCCAATAATGGTGTGCACAATCCCCTGATGAAGGATTGACCGAAACATGTTGGGATATCTGAGAAATAGCTCCAAGACCCTGCTCATATAGCGGCTCCTTGAATGTATCTATTCTCATATGCATCTAAGCTTTTTCCATATATGCTGTTCTAACGTTAGTACCATGTTGAGACAAATTCATTTTTTTGTCTTTTTATAACTGCATTTGATGTATGCATTGTTTGTATCCAATTTTTGACCTTGTATATCCATACATAATTTGAAGTGGACTGGGAACTTCTTGTCCCAGCTCACTCCAATGTTGGAATATATCATATGTTTTTGTATCAATAAAATTGTATATTTTTTTACTATTTCTTAAATCTCTTTTTTTTGTACCTTATCCAACCAACTGCCTGTAAAGTCCAGGGGATAGCTTACAATCTGGGAGTTTCTCCCTCTTTTTGAATTTCTAAACTATAGGACGTGGCAGTATTTTTCTGTCCTTACAGAACCACTCTCCCCCTCAATTTATTCTATTTTTTCCATTAATGGTGTCTTCTGATAATGGCATCCTCCAATAATAGTGTTTTCCAATAATGGTGTCTTCTGATAATAGTTATTACAATAATCGTGTCTTCTGATAATAGTGTCTTCCAATAATAGTGTCTTCCAATAATAGTGTCTTCCAATAATGGTGTCTTCCAATAATAGTGACTTCCAATAATGGTGTCTTCCAATAATAGTGTCTTCCAATAATGGTGTCTTCTGATAATAGTGTCTTCCAATAATCGTGTCTTCCAATAATAGTGTCTTTCAATAATGGTGTCTTCTGATAATAGTGTCTTCCAATAATCGTGTCTTCCAATAATAGTGTCTTCCAATAATAGTGTCTTTCAATAATGGTGTCTTCCAATAATAGTGTCTTCCAATAATGGTGTCTTCTGATAATAGTGTCTTCCAATAATCGTGTCTTCCAATAATAGTGTCTTCCAATAATGGTGTCTTCTGATAATAGTGTCTTCCAATAATAGCGTCTTCCAGTAATAGTGTCTTCCAATAATGGTATCCTCCAATAATAGAGTATTCCAAGACCTGGTCTCACGATCCATCCAATCCACAGCAGAAGATTTGTTACTCAGTAGGGTAGAGCCTAGGTTCCTTACCCCAGGACTCTTTAGACCCCTCTCCCCATGTCTTTCCATCCCCTTTCTCAGACATTGTCCACTTTCCTCCTCTCTTTTGTCCATCTCTCACATCGTAGACTCTTCTTATTTTCCTTCTTCAATATTTCCCCCCAACTCCCTAAACTCCCTGATTATTTTACAATTAGAATAGCGCTATCAGCCATGATCAACAACATGTCGCCCATTTGTTCCTACAATTTATAAGCCTTCCCGATAGCCCTTCTGGTCACCCAGTGGGAAACACCTCAATGATATTATGCACTCTACTATTAAACCCTCAAAACAAACATTTTATATATTACACCTTACCATTGCTTGGATGTGGAGGCTGCATTCGGTTTCTGTTATTCGTACACTTTTTAACCTCTTCCCACTGATGTAAAACATAAATGCAGTCCCAATGCACTGGGCTTTTTTTCGTGGGGCCACATATATGCATATCTCCTTTTGTGCTGGGAGCACAGCGAGAGCCCGGGCCCCATACTAACAATTGGAACCCAGAATTCCAGGTCACCTGATTGCTGTGGTAGCCTCTGATTGGCTACCACAGTGATCAGTCACTCTGAAGCCTGCCCCTGTGTTTCTCTCTTTCTCTGTGAATGGAGAGGAAAGATACAATGTATCTTTCTCTTTCCTTGCAGAGAGGGAAAAAAAGGGTTTGTAAATAAATAAATAAAAAAATACCTAGATCAAGGTTTGATCTAGGTTAGTGCCAGGGTTAGTGTTGTGGATCAAGTAAGGATTGAAGGTCAAGGTCAGGATTTTCTTTTTTTTGAAATTAGCTTCAGTGTCAGTTAGTGTCAGGGTGTTTTAGGTAGAAGAACTATATGCACACCACACTAATCACATATTTATTTGTAAAAAAAAATTGAAAACCATTTATCATTTCCCTTCCACTTCACAATTAGGTGCCACTTGGTGTGTTGGTCTATCACAAAAAATCCCAAAATACATTTATGTTTTTGGTTGTAAAGTGACAAAGTGTGGAAAACTTTCAAGGGGTATGAATACTTTTTCAAGGCACTGTAGATGGGAGCAGAAACCATTAATTAAATTAAAAGTTTTAATACAGATTCTTCATGCTGTACCTTTTTCTGCCCTGCCGGGCTGAGTGCTGGGGAACTTGGAAGAGTTTTTTTCACTTGTAGAGAATTTCCTTCCTATTTGCACCCTCTGCTTGTTAAATGTACTGCACAGCTTATTTCTCTTTTGTAACTCTTGCTGAAGTAACACGTTAACATAATAGTCTAATGAAAATAGAGGCAGAAAGTGTCTTTGTTCATTTCAGAAGCTTAGGATTCCATTTGGCTCATCAAATCCTTTTTCACATTTGGCAGCTCCTAACACCCACTGGTCACTAGGTGGCAGCAGAGACCACAATATGATTGCTTTTAAGTACTTTTTTAACAAACCCTAAATAAATACATAAGCAAAACAATAGATTTAAGTTATTATTAAAGCCCTATGCTAGGTGGGGAGAGCCCCCCTGCATCCCTCATATGTGGACACCCCCCCCCACACACACACATTGGCGCACACTCCTACTTTTTTTCTTTAAAGTGTTAGTTCACCTTTTCAGAAAAAAATGAGAAAGTGGACTAACACCTTACACCCTGTCCACTGCTTAGTCCCTATTGAACTTTTATCCTTGAGTGATACAGTTTCAGTGTTCTGGGGTTAGAAAGCGGCACTATTCTTCTTTTTCTTTCTCTGAGGACACCAGGACAGATCGCAGCAGTTCTGATTGGTTAGCATACTCACTACATTATTTTCCTAATTGCTACCTTGTACTCAACTGTGTCTCTGTGTAAAGGCATCCATCTTGCTAGAGGTTGGGTTTTGCATCCTCATGTCAGAGCCTCCAGCAAGGAGAACGGTGAGCAGCACAGTAGTGACATCACCGAATCTCACTGCAAATCTTCTGAGACTAGCAGTCAGGGAACAGCTATACAGGTATAGGGCTGTAGATACAAAAGTGCATAGGCACCCTCACATACCAAGAAGTGCTCTGCCATTTTTCAGGAGGAACTCCACACATTTTGCACAATTAAAGTAGCACCATCAGCAGTTTTTTTTTCACTTAAAGTGGTTGTAAACTCCCATAAAAAAAAGAAAAAACCCCCTGCAAGACAAAGGCATAATGAGCTAGTATGTATCGCATACTGGCTCATTATGAAGCACTTACCTTGGAATGAAGCTGTTGCAGCGGTCCCTGAACACCGCTGTGACCTGCGACATGCTGCCCCAGGTTCGCGGCTCCAGCCAATCACAGCGCGGCCTCCCGCACTGTGATTGGCCGGAGCCGCGCTGACATCACTCCCGCGCATGCGCACGGGAGCCATCGGTAGCGGTACACTCAGTGAACAAACGGTACACTCAGGCTGTTTCTTTACTGCTTGTGTGCCGATGGCGTCGGCACATGCGGTTACAGAGAATAACTCCTAAACAGTGCAGGTTTAGGAGATATTCTCGGTACCTACAGGTAAGCCTTATTATAGGCTTACCTGTAGGTTAAAGTGGTTGTAAAGAGTTTACAACCCCTTTAACACATTTAACCCAATAGAATTAAGATTTCCCAGTAAACTATTTGTTAAAATTCTTATCCCAGCTCTTGTAGTTTACAATTTTCCGTTCTCTCAGTGCTGCTTCCCTGAACTTCTGGTATTCCCAGGAAAAGGTTGACAGTGGACAGTGCATTATTTATTCAGGCTGTTAGTTTGGAGAAGGGAGGTGGAGGAGGAGGGAGGAGCAGTGGAGCACCTTGACATCCTAGGCTATGAGGCTGTGTGTTGTGGAGACACAACTCTAGTCCCTACATGCAAGGGCTTAGGACTCCGTGGGGATTCAGCTGGAGACAAGGTCAGAAGACAAGCCGGGGTCATACATGGTTAGGCAGTCCATACATCAGAAGAGGCAGCTGGAGCGGTGCACCAGGAGAAGGCTGAGCAGGATCGCAGGGTAGGCAGAGCCAGCAGTGGAACAAGCCAGGAGAGTAGTCAAAGAAGCAAGCCGAGGGTCAGGACTGGAGAGCAGGTGCAAGGTCAGGACAAGCCAGGTCGGATAATCAGGAGATCAATCAGGAAAAACAGGAACACAGGAATCACAGGGGAGCTGAGAGATAATCCAGCAAAGTCCTCTTGTTAGTGACAGGTTTAAATAGCCCAAAGGGCGCCAAAGTGCTTGCTACTGCGCGTGCCCAGCGCGTCCCCGCGCATCAGTGTACGTTAGTTCGTGCAGGAATGTTCGTTTGTGCGCGTCGGCGCGTGCCCGCTCGTACAGGCGGCCGGACGCGGCCATGTTGGAAATGGGCAGCAGTTGCCGTTCTGGGTCTATTTCCCTGACAGGGGGGCAAAGATGGGAGAAGACAAGGTCAAGGGAATTACCATAAGAGTGAGTGCCGGTGTGGAGGTGAGATCCTGGAGGACTGGGATTAGGGGAGATATCCCCAGAGGTTAGCAGAAGGGGGAGGGTGAGGAAAGTAAGATGGGTGTGAGATGTGTATGTGTGCACATACTTTCCTGTCCTTGTGTGTGGGTCAGCAGGTGGGTTAAGTATTAGCAGGAGGTGATGAGAACAGTAGTACGGAGAGGGTAGAAGTGATGGTGATATGTATACGTTTTTGGGTGGAGAAGAGGGGAAAAGAAGTGAGAATTTGAAAGCAGAGCATACTAGTATGAGAAGGCAGAGGGGACATATTAAGGGGTGATGGGGATAGGTTTCAGACTTGCAGGATGCCTTCCAAGGTGGTGGTTTGTGGTCTGTCCAGAGTGGAGTAGAGTCCTTGATGGTCTTTTCTTGCTGCCAGGGGCGTTGCTAGGTGGGAAAAAGACCAGGGGCTCTAGCCCCAAGAAATGCAGCGTGCAAAGTGCAGCGCAGCGCAGCAAAAAATGGGTGTGATCTAACCTAACTGGTGGGCGTGGCTTAAATGGGCGGGGCATTGGGGGTGTGGCTCACGTCTGAGATGAACGAGGGATGGAGGAAGGAAGAAAGAAAGAGATAGGGAGGGAAGGAAAGAGAAGAGAAGAGAAGAAAAGAAAGAAGTCAGGATGGAGAGACAGCAGGCCCAGATCCTACACCACAATAGCAATATGTGTATTCCAGAAAGTTTAATAATCAGCAGATAAAGATACTCCATACACCTGGTGTTGGCGCTTCAATCATCCCGGCACCATGGTTGTTATGGTGTCAGGATGATTGAAGCGCATTATTTCTATTATTACAGTGTAATATAAAATGAAATAATTCAACTCACCATAATGCAGAATCAGTGGGAAGCCTGAGTGTGTCACTTGCCACCGTCACCTGCTAGCAGATGCCATCAGGTGCCCCCAGCGGAGTCCCTCCTTCCATCACAGGTGTATCACCATATGGAGCCAGTATCACAGTATGCAGCCAGACAGAGCCAGTATCACAGTATGCAGCCAGACTGAGCCAGTATCACAGTATGCAGCCAGACTGAGCCAGTATCACAGTATGCAGCCAGACTGAGCCAGTGTCGCAGTATGCAGCCAGACTGAGCCAGTATCACAGTATGCAGCCAGACTGAGCCAGTGTCGCAGTATGCAGCCAGACTGAGCCAGTATCACACTATGCAGCCAGATTGAGCCAGTGTCGCAGTATGCAGCCAGACTAAGCCAGTGTCGCAGTATGCAGCCAGACTGAGCCAGTGTCGCAGTATGCAGCCAGACTGAGCCAGTGTCGCAGTATGCAGCCAGACTGAGCCAGTGTCGCAGTATGCAGCCAGACTGAGCCAGTGTCGCAGTATGCAGCCAGACTGAGCCAGTGTCGCAATATGCAGCCAGACTGAGCCAGTACACAGTATGCAGCCAGACTGAGCCAGTGTCACAGTATGCAGCCAGGCTGAGCCAGTACACAGTATACAGCCAGACTGAGCCAGTGTCACAGTATGCAGCCAGGCTGAGCCAGTACACAGTATACAGCCAGACTGAGCCAGTGTCACAGTATACAGCCAGACTGAGCCAGTGTCACAGTATGCAGCCAGACTGAGCCAGTGTCACAGTATGCATCCAGACTGAGCCAGTGTCGCAGTATGCAGCCAGACTGGGCCAGTGTCACAGTATGCAGCCAGACTGAGCCAGTGTCACAGTATGCAGCCAGACTGGGCCAGTGTCACAGTATAACAGCAGACAACATTTTTACACATACCAGCTACTGGAGAGAGCAGTCGCCCCTCCTTCACAGTGTGTCCCAGCTTTCACGTGCCACAGGACTGCAGCCATTGCCTCTCCCTTTAGTAGACCTACCAATAGGGGGAAAAAATAAAAAAATCTATAAGTTACAGCGCACACATGATACATACTCCTGTCAGGCTATTTTAAAAGCATCTAAACGTATATAGCAAAAAATGCAAAGATACGGGGGTTTGGTCACACTAAATGGCCATGAAGTGCTTAAGCCCACTGACTGCTGAAAAGTACCCCGTTACCAGTGGGAACCTACACTGACCTTAGAGTGAATGCTCATATCTCTTAAACCATGGAAGCTAACGCCTCTCTTTATGGGAGACCAGAGGACACATCCCATTGATCAGGTGGACACTGATTGGGGCTAATTAAGGAGGATGGGGTTCACTAACCCAAAAAGGTCTGGTCAGGACCCAAGAGTGAGCATTCACTCTAAGGTCAGTGTAGGTTCCCACTGGTAATGGGGTACTTTGCAGCAGTCAGTGGGCTTAAGCACTTCATGGCCATTTAGTGTGACCAAACCCCCGTATCTTTGCATTTTTTGCTATATACGTTTAGATGCTATTAAAATAGCCTGACAGGAGTATGTATCATGTGTGCTCTGTAACTTATAGATTTTTTGTTTGTTGGTTGTTACGAGCAGCACCATGCGTTTGGCAGGGTGTTCCCCCCAAATATCTAGTTTGTTTGTCTACCAATAGGGGGGGCGCCCAGCAACTGCGCACATGCCGTCATCCCAGGACCCAGTCAAAGAGCGCGCGGCTGCGCTGGGCATCAAATGAGGAGATGGGGATTGGAACCAGCAACTGTGGGCGCCCCGACAACTGTGCGTGCGCTGCTATTCCGGGATTCAGGCACAGCCAATGAGAGCGGCCGTGCCAGGAATCAATGGGGAGGCGGAGACTGGAACCAGCAACTGCGGGCGCCCGGCAACTGCGCGGGAGGCGAGCTTTCATCCCGGGACTCAGGCAAAGCAAAGCCAATGGATGCAGCTTAACCAGGAATCAATGGTGGAGGTAGGGATTGCATGCCACGGCCGACAGCAATACTTGGCTTGCATGCCATCATAAACACAGCTGCGTGCCATTTCCGGGGCTTGCCGTCCCCTGTCCTAGAGACTCGGGGCTATGGGCCCCATATTCGGGGCTATAGCCCCCAAAGCCACCCCCTAGCGACGCACCTGCTTGCTGCTTTCATTATCTTGCTTTAGTTAAACTCCTGTGTTCAACTGCTTATTACTCCAGCAGAAAAATTACTTGTGGCAGCAAAAATGACTCTGCCGAGACCCCCTGTCTCTGACTTCCCCCTGTGAACATAACTCAATTTATACAAAGATGATCAAATAAGGAAATATTCCACACCCTAATTAGGGACTGATAAGGAACACATGAAATCGGGGGAGGAATGGTCAGAAAGACACAGGCCAGTCATAAAGAATCTCTTAGGTCCCAAAAGGAGGTGAGAATCCATCATTAACAAATGGTTAAAGTTGCAAATAAAAAACTTTGATGCATACCCAGTTATAGCAGAGATTTTGCAAAGCAGTGAGACAGTTTTGAATTGCTTGAAAGAAAGTTGCATTCCTGTGAAGAAGCAGAAAAAGACTGTTGCATTTAGGAGGGACATGCAGAGCCGATGCCCTCTCCACCTGTCCATCGTTTTTTTCCGCTACCTCACTCCCAGTAACAGGATGGGGTTCCACTATGCATCTATCAGTGGTGGCTGGTGGTTTTTGTTTTTGGGGGGGGCGGCACACAGCCACCCCCCCGAGCACCACCCACCCCACGCTGGTTGCCGGTCGGTCCGGATCTTACCCCATTGTGGCGGGTGGCGGGCAGCGTGGTGCAGTGGCTCGGCCCAGAGTTCTCTCCTCCATGGCAGCTTCCAACTCCTCCTCTTCTCCTCCTATGCATCCAATAGGATCACCTGTCCTTTCGGGTGATGGGTGTCAAAACCTGATTCCTGATTGGCCGGGAGGAGGATCAGTGTTGGAATAGCGAATATTCATTTTCTGTTGTAATGCACCTGGGTGGGCTGAGAGCGTACTCTCTGCACCCCCCGAAGCCCACCCTATATTGAAGCTTATTAGAGCCTCTGGCTCTAATCGGTGCTTCAAAAAAAACACCCCTCCCCGTTGGAATTCATGCGCCGGCATCCTGAAAGGGGCCGGGCACATGGACAAGGGAGGCGGCGCCCGTAGTATATAGTGTGGGCTCCATACGCGCACCTAATTAACTCTTGCTCTTCTGTACCTTTGCACAGATTGAGGACCTCTGTGGTGCTGATCTGCTCCCGTAGCTATGGGAGATGGACCACTCATGGAGAGAAGGCTGACAAATCCTCCTGCAAGAGGCTATCCCACGTGTCACATGTACTTTCTTATGGCAGGGTACTATAGAAACCTTCATTACCCTTGGTAACCACTTGTATCTTCACACGGTATTAACTCTTGTACTGCTGTCTTCATACCCCAGTGTGTTTCATCTGACCCAACTGTGAACTATGTGCGCTGGTTATTTGCACCTCTTTAATTACTTCATACCAGGCAAGAACAAAGTTTCAAAAGCTTTACTGAAACCTCTCAGCATAACAATTCCAAAACAAAGTGTAGTCTTTTCCTAACATCCCTAGTCCTTAACTCAGGCTTTGTAGCTGCCCCAGCATACCTGCACAAGTTAGAGTTCATTATGACAGATCTCCAGACCTGGTATCTTTGAGCAATTTGCAGATCTCAGTTGTCCTGTACTCTGCAGAAGGCTTTTTATCCATAGGTGCTCCGAACTCGGCAGTAGAATGGACAGACCAACTACGGCGATGGCAACATGTCGTATACTGTGTTCACCCTTGGATCAGACTCCTGTCCCTTTTTTATATAGCACAGGACCATGGGGTCAGACCCAAGAAAGACCGCCAAGAAAGATCTGGAAAGAAAGCTAACTCTAACCCTCCAGGCAGCATTAAACTTAACCTGCTAACAAATAGTTCAATATTTGCTTTTTGTGACAGAAAAGGATGTTTTCAATTTACTAAAAGTTTTATCTCACAGATGAATGGAAATTATGGCATCCGTATTATTGATTTCCATGCAAAAGACTATAGAGTAAAATGATCTCACTGGTTTTGCTTTTCAAAGGCCTGGTATGGATTGGGGGGACCCCCACGCTGTTATTTTTTAAACAAATGTTGTTTGTTTATATCCTGCTACCTCTCCCTAATTCACACCAGACCCTTATCCGAGCATGCAACCTGGCAGGTCAGGAAGGGGGAGGGGGGGTGAGCAAGCTCCCCCCCGAATCATACCAGGCCATGTACCCTTAAAATGGGGGGTGCTTTGAAACAGAGGGCCCCCCCAAAGCAGCTCTTCCCCACATTCCTGGGCGATGGTTGTAGGGGTCTGTGGACAGGGGGCTTATTGGAATCTGGAAGCCCTCTTTAACAAAGGGGTCCCCAGATTGTACCCCTACTCACTTGCCATAAAAAGTGTCATAAATAAATGAAAAACCAGAGACAGTTCCCAGTGCCGATGTTATATAAATAAAGGGATGGGGGCGGGGTTGTGGCCAAAAAAAGGGAACTTATTGGCGATCTCCTTTTCAACATGGTACAAACATTCTAAAAAAAATACATTGTTCATCTGATTTTATAATAATGTATACTAGGCTTAACCCTAGTTATGAGTAGTGACCTGCCCCCCTAGCCTCCTGCCACGGCTGGTCTGACAATAGCTATGAAGGAGACAGTTGATTCATAGCTGCAGCTTGTCTCAACTGTCAGCACTTTCCAAGACAGGTAATGGCAAGAGGAATGCAGAGGGTCGAGGGCAGTGTCAGGTTCTGCATTCCTCTTGCCCCTTCATCAGGCATTAGAAACATGGAATGAGGAATGGACTGCTGATAGACATTACCACAATTGTTACAACAACGTTTTCCATCAGACTGAATATAGATCCATTTGATTGTAGTTTTCTTTTGAGTCCATTCAAGTCCGTTCTTCTATACCCTGATGAAGGCGTTTTTATGTGGCAATATTATGAACAATTAAAAGCATTTTCGCAGTGGCGGCTGGTGCTAAATATTTGGGGGGTTTGGATAACTAACGCCACGTAGCCCCTGGGGGGAGACAGACAGGAAGGAGCGATTGTCGCAAGCACCTACGGGAGACAGATGGCGGACGGGAAGGCAGCGATCGTGGCAAGCACCCACCCCTCTTCCCCCCGTGTTAGATGTATGAGAATGCGGCAGCGATCCACCAACAACCCCCCGGGAGACTGACCTTAACTAAGGAGGTAAGGGGAAGGAAGATCCGGGCCGTTGCTTATCCTCCGGGCTGAACAGGAAGTATATCATGAGACCCGATCGGCCAATTGGGTCTCAGGATCCGCTTCCTGATTGGCTGGGAGGAGAATCAGGAAGACAATAGTGAATATTAATTTGCTATTGTCACACAACTGGGTGGGCTCAGGGTGCAGTACTCTGCATCCCAAGCCCACCCTTTTTTGAGGTTAATTAGAGCATCGGGCTCTAATCACGTGCTTGAAAATGAAACCCAGTTGGAATCAATGCATCTGGCGTCCTGCATGCAGATTAGGGGCCGGACGCATGGATTAGGGGCCCATTGCTTTCAATCAAATCCAGTGATACGGGAGCCAGGGGGCGGGGCTGAGTCCTGCTGAATGTGTCAATGGACGCAGCAGCAGGACTCAGAAGCGTGCCCGCACGGGTGCCCCCAGGGAAATCGCTTCTCCAAGGGGGCACCCGATGAAGAGGATGAGCCAGAAGAAGAGAAGAAGAGGATCGGAGCCACGCTGTGCAAAACCGCTGCACAGAGGAGGTAAGTATAACATGTTTGTTATTTAAGAAAAATAAAAGACGACCCTTTACAACACCTTTCAGGCTGGACAAAAAATCTGATTGCATAAATACAGCTGAATAAAAAACTTCCCCAATTTGCTGTTTCATAAATTGATTCACTCATTGCTACACAGTGGAGGGGTTACCCTGATTGTGAGCACATAGGCAATGGCCGTTGAAAAGTGAATGGTCATTATTTTCTCCTCTACCTTTCTGCTCCATTCCCGGATATTCCCAGGTGCTTTGCTCTAAAAAGAGTTATAGCAGTTCATACATATTAGTGTTTTATAGTTTACATTTGTTTAGAGCTGACAGTCCCATCCAAGTTTCTATGAAATACAGCGGCACAAAGACACCTGGCATTGGCTGCGCATATTAATAATGATCAGACTATGAAAACCGAGAACTGAGGCATAAAACTGAAAATAAAACATCAAATACTTATATAACTCAGAGAAGGGGCAGAAAACTTGCAGATCTGCAGGGGAAGTACGGGCGCAGTATGCATTTCCTGCTGGGACTTGTGTTCTCCAACAGCTAAAGACTAAGGAGGATAGCCTCTAGACTAAGGTGACCAGATTTTTAAAATGAAATCCGGGGACATATTTTTTTTATTGGAAAATGTTAAACTGTTTTATAAGCATATTTTACTCAAATTATATACAGTATGCAGTGTATGTGGTATGTGTTTATGGAATGATTGTATGATATATAAATTATACTCACATTTCGTCCATAAATAAAGATAAAAAAAACATACTTCTTAGAATTTTTTCAGATATGACTACCAAATGTTATGAAGATAATATAGAGGAAAAACAGAGTGCAGAGTTCAGGAGTGCACTACATAAAGAATGCAGGGCTAAGGAGTGTGCTACATAAAAAATGCAGGGCTAAGTATTGCTCAGGAGCATGCTACATAAAGAATGCAGGGCTAAGGAATGTGCTACATAAAGAATGCAGGGCTAAGTAGTACTTAGGAGCATGCTACATAAAGAATGCAGGGCTCAGGAGTGCGCTACATAAAGAATGCAGCACTCAGGAGTGCACTACATAAAGAATGCAGGGCTCAGGATTGCACTACATAAAGAATGCAGGGCTCAGCAGTGCGCTACATAAAGAATGCAGGGCTCAGCTGTGCTCATCTAGGCAGTGCTAAGGGGCGTGCTATATAAAGAATGCAGGGCTAAGGAGTTTGCCACATAAAGAATACAGGGCTAAGTAGCGGTCAGGAGCATGCTACATAAAGAATGCAGGGCTCAGGAGTGTGCTACATAAAGAATGCAGGGCTCCAGAGTGCGCTACATAAAGAATGCAAGGCTCCGGAGTGTGCTACATAAAGTATGCAGGGCTCAGAAGTGCAGTACATAAAGAATGCAGGGCTTAGGAGAGCAGTACATAAAGAATGCAGGGCTCAGAAGTGCACTACATAAAGAATACAGGGCTCAGAATTGCGCTACATAAAGAATGCAGGGCTCAGGAGTGCACTACATAAAGAATGCAGGGCTCAGCAGTGCACTACATAAAGAATGCAGGGCTCAGCAGTGCACTACATAAATAATGCAGGGCTCAGCAGTGCGCTATATAAAGAACGCAGGGCTCAGCTGTGCCCATCTATGCAGCCTCACCAGTGCCTATCTATGCAGCCTCACAAGTGCCCATCTATGTAGCCTCACAAGTGTTCAGCAATGCAGCCTCCCCAGTGCCCATCTATGCAGCCTCACCAGTGCCCAGCAATGCAGCCTCACTGGTGCCCAGCAATGCAGCCTCACCAGTGCCCATCTATGCTGCCTCACCAGTGCCCAGCAATGCAGCCTCACCAGTGCCCAGCAATGCAGTCTCACCAGTGACTAGCAATGCAGCCTCACCTGTGTCCAGCAATGCAGCCTCACCAGTCCCCAGGAATGCAGCCTCACCTGTGCCCAGCAATGCAGCCTCACCAGTCCCCAGGAATGCAGCCTCACCTGTGCCCAACAATACAGTCTTACCAGTGCCCAGGAATGCAGCCTCACCTATGCCCAGGAATGCAGCCTCACCTGTGCCCAGGAATGCAGCCTCACCTGTGCCCAGGAATGCAGCCTCACCTGTGCCCAGGAATGCAGCCTCACCAGTGCCCAGCAATGCAGCCTCACCTGTGCCCAGGAATGCATCCTCATCTGTGCCCAGGAAAGCAGCCTAACCAGTGCCCAGAAAATCAGTCTCATCTGTGCCCAGCAATGCCACCTCACCTTTGCTCAGGAATGCAGCCTCGCCTGTGCCAAGGAATGCAGCCACACCTGTGCCCAGCAATGCAGCCTCACAAGTGCTCAGGTAAGCAGCCTCACCTGTGCCCAGCAATGCAGCCTCATCTGTGCCCAGGAATGCAGCCCCACATGTGCCCAGAAATGCAGCCTCATCTGTGCCAAGGAATTCAGCTCCACCAGTGCCCAGGAATGCAGCCCCACCTGCACCCAGCAATGCAGCCCCGCCTGTGCCCAGCAATGCAGCCCCACCTGTGTCCAGGAAAGCAGCTCCACGTGTGCCCAGGAATGCAGCCCCACCTGTGCCCAGGAGTGCAGCCTCACCACTGCCCAGGAATGCAGCCTCACCTGTGCCTAGCAATGCAGCCTCACCTGTACCCAGGAATGCAGCCCAATGTGTGCTCAGGAATGCAGCCCCACCTGTATCCAGGAATGCAGCCTTACTTGTGCCCAGGAATGCAGCCCCACCTGTGTTCAGGAATGCAGCCCCACCTGTGCCCAGCAATGTAGCCTCACCTGTGCAGAGGATCAGAGAGGAGAGGAAGAGGAGAGCCAGCCAGATCATTATACAGGCCGGAGTTGCCCGCTGTGTCAGCTTTAGTTTGAATAGTGATTCAAATTACACAAGTCCCGCCTCCTGGATCGACTCCCACCTATGATAGACAGCACATGTCCCAGCATTGGACAAGTGTGCTGTCTGTCAAAGGAGCCATACCTCGAGGCGGGACTTTATGTGACAGCGGCACCCGGCAATTCAAATTAAAGCTGACACAGTGGGCGACGCCGGATGAAACCCCCCTGTGTGTGGACTGCCCCCCTCTCCCTCAGCACCTGCCTTGTAATCCGGGGACAAATCCGGGGACAGACTGGCTCCGGGGACAGTGTCCTCAATCCGGGGACTGTCTCCCGAAACCGGGGATGTCTGGTCACTCTACTCTAGACTAGCAGGTCTTTGAAAATGTTCAAATAGAAACTAAGGTGACCAGATTTTTAAAAGTACATATTTTTTTTTATTGGAAAATGGTAAACTGTTTTATAAGCATATTTTACTCAAATGATATACAGTATGCAGTGTATGTGGTATGTGTTTATGGAATGATTGTATGATATATACATTATACTCACATTTTGCCCATAAATAAAGATAAAAAAAGATACTGCTTAGAATTTTTTTAGATATGACTACCAAATGTTATGAAGATAAGATAGAGAAAAAACAGAGTGCAGAGTTCAGGAGTGTGCTACATAAAGAATTCAGGGCTAAGGAGCATGCTGCATAAAGAATGCAGGGCTAAGGAGTGTGCTACATAAAAAATGCAGGGCTAAGTAATGCTCAGGAGCATGCTACATAAAGAATGCAAGGCTATGGAGTGTGCTACATAAAGAATGCAGGGCTTAGGAGCATGCTACATAAACAATGCAGGGCTCAGGAGTGCACTACATGAAGAATGCAGGGCTCAGGAGTGTTCTACATAAAGAATGCAGCACTCCAGAGTGAGCTACATAAAGAATGCAGGGCTCAGGAGTGCACTACATAAAGAATGCAGGGCTCAGGATTGCGCTACATAAAGAATGCAGGGCTCAGAAGTGCACTACATAAAGAATGCAGGGCTTAGGAGTACAGTACATAAAGAACGCAGGGCTCAGAAGTGCACTACATAAAGAATGCAGGGCTCAGCAGTGCACTACATAAAGAATGCCGGGCTCAGAAGTGCACTACATAAAGAATGCAGGGCTCAGAATTGCGCTACATAAAGAATGCAGGGCTCAGGAGTGCACTAATAAAGAATGCAGGGCTCAGCAGTGCACTACATAAAGAATGCAGGGCTCAGCAGTGCACTACATAAATAATGCAGGGCTCAGCAGTGCGCTATATAAAGAATGCAGGGCTCAGCTGTGCCCATCTATACAGCCTCACCAGTGCCTATCTATCAATTCTGAGCCCTGCATAATTGAGAGAGGGTATGTAAACTTATGTGGTGTAATGGAATTCAAAGTGCAGATATGATGAGAATTGACCTCCCCTCTTCCCAGTGTAGGAATATAAGTATGCCCCTAAATATGTTTTGAGCTAAATTATTGGGGGCTATATATATACACTGATCTATTATGATTGCTGAATGCAGATCATTGGGGTGCTATTTCGGGACCATGGACTGGTGAATACACAGACAGAGCAATTGATAACCATATATCAGTATATATATATTTTAGTCCTAATATACCATGTGTTCTAACCCTCATGGTGCACTTGAATATGACGGGATGTTTCCCGTCTTGTAAGTTGGGCATACACGGGGTTAAATTCTCTTGTGGTAGCCCATAAATTGAGTAAGCCATGCTGTGTGGCCCTCTGACGAAGTCTATGACGAAACGCGTTACAGTGGGACCATGCAGTTACAGGGTCAGTGAGCAAGTGTGCAGCTCAACTCGAGAATCACCGCAAGCAGTTTCTCCATGAGCGGTGAGAGCACTATACACAGGTTGATAAGCAACCTATTGTTTACATGCTTTTAAAATATTTTAAGCTTGTAAGTACAATTGTTTAGAGGGGCTCTTTGGTGAATACATTTTGTATAACAGAATCACGCTATAAGATTTTTATTTGCATTGTGAGTTACTGCTGATGAGAGGAGGATCCTAACATTCAATGAACACTGGTGGGAGAAGGTTGCTGTGCTTAAGGCGTAGTTCATACCGTTCATACAGTTCTGTGATCTGGTGAGTTCAACATCCATAGGAAGCGGTATTCCATGAAGTGTGGTGATGGGATTTATGGAGAGGTGCAAACAATTTAGGACTCACTTGGTGTACATATGTTTTTGGACTATTTCATTGAATACACTAGTTTAGCACTGCTAATGCTCTTTCTTCTTTTGGGAAGTTAAAGCATATTTTGTTTAATTTATGTGTAATTTATATAGTAGCGGCTTTCATGTGAACGGATATTCCGTGCATTAATTATTCATTTTCACATACGTGTGCTAAGCGAAAGTGATACTTTTTTTGTTTGATAAGATTGCTTTATATATAATTGGTAACAATGGTTTCTTTTCAATATTCAGACCTGCTCAGCAATGGTGTATATATATATATACATACACAGTATCTCACAAAAGTGAGTACACCGTTCACATTTTTGTAAATAATTTATTATATCTTTTCATGTGACAACACTGAAGAAATTACACTTTGCTACAATGTAAAGTAGTGAGTGTACAGCTTGTATGACAGTGTAAATTTGCTGTCCCCTCAAAATAACTCAACACACAGCCAATAATGTCTAAACTGCTGGCAACAAAAGTGAGCACACCCTTAAGTGAAAATGTCCAAATTGGGCCCAATTAGCCGTTTTCCCTCCCTGGTGTCATGAGACTTGTTAGTGTTACAAGGTCTCAGGTGTGACTGGGGAGCAGGTGCGTTAAATTTGGTGTTATCGCTCTCATTCTCTCATACTAGTCACTGGAAGTTCAACATGGCACCTCATGGCAAAGAATTCTATGAGGATCTGAAAAAAAGAATTGTTGCTCTACAAAAAGATAGCCTAGGCCCTAGGCTATAAGAAGATTGCCAAGACTCTGAAACTGAGCTGCAGCATTAGCCATTTTCCCTCCCCGGTGTCATGTGGCTCATTAGTGTTACAAGCCGAAAGACGGCTACAGGGCGGACCTCAAATGCCGGGAGGGCATCCATGTACATCCTCAAGTCACCTGCGCGCCCCAGGGGGAACGTGTGATCACCAAGTCCTTCGGACTTGGCTGATTACAGAGCAGGGTAAAGGGCCAACGACATCTGATCACGGAAGTTAACAGAAGCTGGTTACCGGCTTTTTTTTTCTTCGCGCTGTCAGCAGCTTCTTTTAGAGGGAGATAAGTCCCACACAGTGCCAGTTCTGCTAATAAGTGGCCTCCAGTGCTAAAAATCTGTGCCCCACCAGTGCCATCTATCAGTGCCCATCACTACTGCTTATCAGTACCCACCAGTGCCACCTATTAATGCCCATCAGGGGCTCATCATCAGTGCCTCATAATCAGTGCCTCCTGATCAGTGCTGCCTATCAGTGCCACCTCTCCATGCCACCTATCAATGCCCACAAGTGCCACCTATCAGTGCAGCCTCATCAGTGCCCACCAGTGCCACATATCAGTGTCCATCAGTGCTGCATCATCAGTGCTGCCTATCAGCACCACCTCATCAGTGGCCATCAGTGAAGGAGAAAAATTACCTGTTTGCAAAATTGTATAACAAAATATGAAAAACATTTTTTTCCTGCAAAAACTAAAAAATGCAGAGATGATCAAATACCACCAAAAGAAAGCTCTATTTGCGTAAAAAAAATGATCAACGTTTCATTTGGGTACAGCGTTGCGCAATTCTCACTCAAAGTGTGACAGCGGTGAAAGCTGAAAATTTGCCTGGGTAGGAAGGGGGTAAAAGTTCTCAGTAATTAAGTGATTAAATTGAAATTGATTCCATCTGAAAACTAATAGAAAGCAGACAGATTTTTCCAGCATGTTTGAAATGTAAAGTTCAGTAATATGATTCAACACATATACCTCTTATCATTACTATTAGCTTTTTTTGGTTGGATTACCGGTATTGCTACGTTATGTGCCAAAACATTTGCACCAGTGATGACAGAAAATGGGATATTTTACTGATGACAAAATTCTATATACCATCTAGGGTTGCCACCTCATCCCTTTAAACCCAAAAACATATAAATTACACAGGTTCTAAGGCTAATTTAATGCAGATAAGGCACCAAGTGAATTTAATTACCTCCTTAATCAGACTCAGAACCTGTGTAATTCATATGTGTTCGGGTTTAAAGGGATGAGGTGGCAACTCTAATACCATCCCAGTGCTCTATGCCCTAACAGAGCAAACTCAGATCAGGGTATTTCATATTGTTGCCCCCCCCAAGCAAAAAACTGCCATTGTGCTCCCAAGAGAACCAGTGGCATACAAATGTATAAAGCAAGATTCTTATCACTTCTCCAATCGGTAGGATAAGGCCTTTCTCCCGGTACGGCTGGACTTGGCTGATGCATTTATTTGCCTTTTGTTGCGGTTCCATTCTGTGTGACACAATGAGCTGAAATTAAAGAGTGCACCCAGGGAAGCAATGTCTTGGATAATGACCTTTTGCTTTGTGTGCAGCAGTTTATCAGCCCCTCATATTCTATTCATTGACATTAGCTTTTCTTTTTAAATTAACCAGCCTGCCCGCACAAAGCCACGGTGTGATGAATTCACTTAGTCAGGCTTGGAATCAGACAGCAAATGAAACAATCGCCCCAAAAGGCTTCTTTTTTTTAGGTCACCCCACCTAAAGTAAAAGTGTGGAAGAAAAGTTTTGTGACGCAATTAGGTATGAATATAGTCATGCCTGAACACAAGTGCAGGGAAGCAGTAATGTATACAGCCCACTAGGGAGCGCTATAAGCTTTTCATGTGAATTAAAAATGTTCCATTGACATTCGGCAGCTGTCTATTAGAAGTATTAGAAGATGAAAAGCAATGGCTGTTTGCAGTGTAATGTTCAGTAACCCATAGCAGCTATCAAGACCCATGTTATGGAAAAGTCACATTAGTAAAAAAGAGTCTCATGAAAAAGTGCCGATAGGATCACACGGGTTACGGAAATGCTGGGTTTAGGCTGGACTCAAAAGGGGGGCATTTACTAAGACTAGTGCAAACAGAGTCTGGTGCAGCCCTGCAAAGTAACCAATCAGCTTCCAGGTTTTATTGTCAAAGCTTAATTGCACAAGCTGAAGTTAGAAGCTGAGTGGTTAATTTGCACAGCTGCACCAGATTCAGTGTACAGCGGTTTTAGTAAATCTCCCCCAAAAAGTTTTATTTGACAGTGGCTCTCAACTCTGTCCTCATGTACCCCCAACAGGCCATGTTTTGGGAATTTCTCTTAGATAAAATAGCTGTCCAAAATACCAAGCCATTGATTAAAATCACCTGTGCAAGATAAAGGAAAACCTGCAAACATGGCCTGTTGGGGGTACTTGAGGACAGGGTTGAGAACCACTGCTGTATGACATCTCTAAAACCCACCTACAATTTACCTGTACTTAAAGTTTACACCAATCTAAGGCCAGCCATACACAGAGAAAATTTCTTTCCTAGAAATTTGCTTGATTCCCCCATAAACACAGACAGTGTTGATGCAGGAATACCTTCTGCCGGGCCATTGTCTTCTTCTGGTGGAGGGAAGGGGGAGACCATCCCTGCCGGGAGAAGACAGTGATTATTGCTAGTGGCTATAGCAGCCACTAGTGATAATCGCAGGTGAAAGCAGGCATGCTGGTTGTACCCAAGTTGATCGATCAACCAACTTGGTACATTCAGGCTACCAATGCACGGTTCAGATCTCAGCCGGTTCTTCGGCGGGAACCGAACTGTGTGTGGCCTGCCTAAGTCTGTATGTAGACAATGAATTGACAGATATTGGTGCACTCCAGCCTAGGCAGTGGACACTGACATCTCTGCTCATATAATAAAATTAGTCTATTCAGTACATAATGGGTGGGAGTTCATATATGATAGTAGAATGCGTTCCTAGTGGTTGCTGGCTCCAGTAAGAGAAGGAAAAGAGCAGCACCATCTAAGTGCAGTAGTATGACAATTTAATGGCTTTAAATAAGTGTTACAATCACAGGATGCAAATAAAAGTGAACAGCAATTTTCAAGTCTTGCAACAGATTCTCAATTGGATTTAGGTTTGGGCTTTGACTGGGCCATTCAAACACATGAATATGCTTTGATCTAAACCATTCCATTGTGCCCTGTATTTGGCTTCATCCATCTTTCCATCAACTCTGACCAGCTTCCCTGTCCCTGCTAAAGAAAAGCATCCCCACAACATGATGCTGCCACCACCATGTTTCACAGTGGAGATGGTGTGTTCAGGGTCATGTGCAGTGTTAGTTTTCTGCCACACATAGCGTTTTGCTCTTAGGCCAAAAAGCCGATTTTGATTTCATCTGACCGGAGCATCTTCTTCCACATGTTTGCTGTGTCCCACACATGGCTTCTTGCAAACTGCAAACAGGACTTCTTATGGCTTTCTTTCAACAATGTTTTTCTTCTTGCCACTCTTCTATAAAGGCCAGATTTGTGAGGTGCACGACTAATAGTTGTCCTGTGGAAAGATTCTCCCACCTGAGCTGTGGATCTCCGCAGCTCCTCCAGAGTTACCATGGGCCTCTTGGCTCCTTCTCTGATTAATGCTCTCCTTGCTGGGCCTGTCAGTTTAAGTGGATGGCCATGTCTTGGTAGGTTGCATTTGTGCCATACTCTTTCCATTTTCGGATGATGGATTGAACAGTGCTCCGTGAGATGTTCAAAGCTTTGGGTATTTTTTTATAACCTAAACCTGCTTTAAACTTCTCCACAACGTTATCCCTGACCTGTCTGGTGTGTTTCTTGGCCTTCATGATGCTGTTTGTTCACTAAGGTCCTCTAGCAAACCTCGGAGGGCTTCACAGAACAGCTGTATTTATACTGAGATTAAATTACACACAGATGGACTCTATTTACTAATTAGGCGACTTCTGTAGGCAATTGGCTCCACTAGATTTTAGTTAGGGGTATCAGAGTAAAGGGGGCTGAATACAAATGCATGCCACACCTTTCAGATATTTATTTGTAAAAAGAATTGAAAACCATTTATAATTTCCCTTTCACTTCACAATTATGTGCCACTTTGTGTTGGTCTATAACATAAAATCCCAATAAAATACATTTACTTTTTTGTTGTAACATGATAAAATGTAGAAAATATCAAGAGGTATGAATACTTTTTCAAGGCACTGTATATATATATATATAGATAGATAGATAGCTCCCAACTGTCCCTGATTTCGAGGGACTGTCCCTGATTTGGAACAATGTCCCTCATTTTGGTATGATCTATATAGTTGTATACAAAATGCACTATTTATCTTTCAAAAAATGTTTCCCAGTCAATCTGTGTCATATGTGACCACAAATGTAAACCTAAGCATAAATGTGGGCTTTCCGATTAGGTCCATCTGTCAGTTTTTGAGGTGGACCCGATCAGATGCTCCATTCACTCCTATGGGGCAGCGGATGTCAGCGGTGACACCCGCTGCTATCCGATCCGATCCTGTGTGTGAAACCCTATTTTCCACCCCTCTAGTAGTTCCTTTTCATTCGATCTCACCATAGAATAGAGCAGGGCTCTGAAAGGTCCATGTCAGTACAGTGAGCGGAGATGGACCTGTCATTCACCTGGTCAGCGGGGATCAGCAGATCAATCCCCTGCTGAGCAAAGCAGGGTCCGTTAGGGGGACCACTTGCTGAAAGGATCCTAAGATGAGTATTACCTACAATACTTTGAATGTGCTAGTAGTACAACTCTTCCAGCACTAATAGAAAGACTAACTGCTAGCTGCTATTTGATTAGTTGAACTGTACTTTGAACGTGTGGTGAGCTTTAGGTCTGCTCTAGTTGAGACACATTCAGTATATGTCATGCAGTGTCGAACATGAGTATGTGTGTGTGTGTGTGTGTGTGTATATATGTGTGTGTGTGTGTGTATATATATATGTGTGTGTGTGTGTATATATATATGTGTGTGTGTGTGTGTCTATGTGTGTGTGTCTATGTGTGTATGTCTGTGTGTGTGTATGTGTGTGTGTGTGTGTCTGTGTGTGTGTATGTGTGTGTGTGTGTCTGTGTGTGTGTGTGTGTGTGTGTGTGTATGTGTGTGTGTCTGTGTGTGTGTATGTGTGTATGTCTGTGTGTGTGTATGTGTGTGTGTGTGTCTGTGTGTGTATGTGTGTGTGTCTGTGTGTGTGTATGTGTGTGTGTGTGTGTGTATGTGTGTTTGTGTCACTACCATTTTCTATATCCCTGCACATTGTGTTTACTAAGAAACACATCTAAAAAGTTTTTCAATTTATGAGCAATACCCACTGACACCACCAACTGTGGAAGGGCGTTCCACCAGGGGCAGCTCGTCCATTAGGGGAGCACGGGCGCCGCCCCCCATCCATGCATCTGGCCCCCCCATGCAGGACACCGGATGCATGGGTGGAGTGCTTTTTTGTAGAGCCAGAGGCTCTAATAAGCTTCAAAATAGGGTGGGCTCGGGGCGCAGAACACTGCGCTTCGAGCCCACCCATCTGCATATAATAGCAAATGAATATTCACTATTGGCACACTGATCCTCCTCCTGGCCAATCAGGAAGAGGGTCTGAGACCCGTCATCCAATTGGCTGAAAGGAGACGTGATCCTATTGGACACCTAGGAGGAGGAGGTGGGAGATGCATGGTGGAATGCCGCTGTGATGCAATGACCCGATGGAAGCCGAAAAGTGCCAACCACCGCTCGTTGCAGCGCTGCCAATCCGCAACCTTGATAGGGTAAGTGGATGCCCCTCCTACTGCCTGACACCAGGGTGGGGGGGCTGGTGGGTTTGCATGACACCTGACCGATTGACAGCGGGGGTGGGTGGGGGGGGTGCCGCTGCCCGTCCAAAAAAAAAACTCCAGCCACCACTGCGTTCCACTTCCTTACTACTCTAACAGTAAAGAACCCCTTAAACATTTTAAAGGAGAAGTACAGCCAGAGCTCGTTTGGCTGTACTTCTCCTGTGTATCACAGAAGTGCAGTTCGTTCTGCAATCCTGAAACCCGTTTTCAGCAGACAGGAGGCTTGCTATTGGGGGCACTCGGCGGGGGAAAGGAGCCAGGGCCACTGGCAGGTGATCCAAAAAGAAGAGGGTCCGGGGTGCTCTGTGTAAAACCCCTGCACAGAGCAGGTATGTATAACATGTTTGTTATTTCTTTTTTTAAACTACAACCTTTAGAATCACTTTAAGTGGACCACACAGTACAGGGCATACCCAAATTATATCCCAGTACAAGGTGACATCATTCCTTTAAGAAGTGAATAAGGAAGGTGTTGCAGGCAGCCTCTCACCACCCTGCAGGACTGGATAACAAAGCTTTGGTCTGCAGACTCTCCCCACTTTGCTGTCTGTAATTAAGCCTCCTCTCTCTCAGGCTTCAGGAGCCACTGACAGCGACTCTGGAGCCTGCAGTTATAATCTCTTATTGTAGTGATGCCCCTTTCCTTCAGCTTACTAAGGTGTCCTTTTATAAAACTGTGATCAGCCGTGATCCCAAGGATCACCGCTGATCACAGCTCATTTTCGGTTTATAAAGCAGAGATAATGGGGAGAGAAGCTGTTCTTCACCGATTATCTCTGCACATCTCCAACTCTCATTCACTGACACAGAAACGGTCAGTTTATAAAGCAGTGATCACTGCACTTCATAGGTGATCTCGGTCAGAATTCACCCTCCCCGCTTCACCAGCTCAGAGGTGGAGAATTGGAGTGGTGAAGAGGGAATCCCTAGGAAAGAGGAAGATTAGAGACTTCCTCCTGCCTCCTTCAGACCCCCCAACACATCAGCCATGTCCCCCTGCCCTGTATATGTGTATATATGTACATACATGTATATGATGTATGTGTGTATATATGTATATATAAGGTGTGTGTGTGTTTATATATACATATATAGTGTAGGGGGGCTAATAATTTTATTTACTATTTGGGCGGGCTCCTCGGAGATGTCCGTTACTGAGCAGTGATAATTTATCACTGCTTAATAAATGGACATCTCTGAGTTTCTGTGAATTTCGGTGCCGTAATCTCGTAATGTCTCACGAGATCAGGGCGTTCTCCACAGTTTACAGCGTTTGTAGATCACTTCACTTCACAAACTGTGAAGTGATCTACACACCTTTATAAGCAGGCACACAGGGGAGAACGATCTCCTCTGTGAATGCCGGAGAAGTCAGCAGTGGATTTTTTACACTGCTTTATAAACGTACACCTTTATCTCTCTAACAGCTGTCCCTTCCATGCAGATGTGGCATCCTTTTATCTCTCCAAAACCATGGTGAACACTCACAGCAGGCAGTTCTTCAGTTCAGCAGCCCAGTCTCTGGTCACCTCTCACATCACATTTGAGATTCCCCTGACCTTCGGCTTTCTTTGTCCTCCTTCTGCAGCTTTCTGTCCTCCTGGGACTTGTAGTGCCGTCCAGGGCTTGGCTTGATAGAAACCTGTCTCCTGGGGACTACACCCCCCATAGTTCCAGGTAGGTCCCAGCAGTCTTTCTCCTCCCCCAGGCTGCAGAGCAGTCAATCACAGTGTCCTCTGCTGTCCCCGGTGGTGGGTGGGGCTTCCTTCAGGCTTGCTGTGGCTTCATCCTAGCCTGAGCAAAATGTCCTCTGTCCTTACTCTCCTCCACAGGGAAACTGTGTAGGTGGCAGCAGTGTTGCCAACCGCCAGTAATTTTACTGGCAGCCAGTAAAAAACAGGCAATTTTCTCCTGCCAGTAAATGTCAGTAAAAGAAAAAGGTTGCCAGTAAAAAATATGGCTGTGATACTAGGCTTAGTCTGGAACCGGCTGACACCATCTGAGTGCCTGCTACAGTGTGTTTGGGTGGCTCTGGCGGAGGCGGTGCCTGAGCATGTCGTGTGATGTCACGGTGCAAGGGAGCCAAGCAGAGCGGCCAGAGCCTGGTGTGCGGGTCTACGGTATGGGAGCAAGGCAGGCTGGGAGCGGGACTGTCAGTGCTGTTTGGATTGGAGGGACTATCTGTCTTGGAGAAGAGACTGTCACTGTGACTCAGGAGGGGACATATTGTGTCGGTGAGGTCTCATCA
This sequence comes from Glandirana rugosa, assembly GCA_018402905.1. Lineage (NCBI taxonomy): Eukaryota > Metazoa > Chordata > Amphibia > Anura > Ranidae > Glandirana > Glandirana rugosa. Next base: position 2,148,393 of record BLSH010101080.1, on the reverse strand, counting down.
TCATCTGTGCTGCACATTGCTGTCAGTGTCACCGTGAGAGTCAATTTCATGTCTGTGTGCTGCTCATTCTAATTTCTTGCTCTCCTAAGTCCTGTCCCTGAGCTACTTACTTACCATATTTTTAGCACCATAAGACGCACTTTTTTTCCCCCAAAAATTGGGGGAAAGTGTCCCTGCGTCTTATGGTGCGAATGCTGCAAAAAACCCCACCCCCTGATGGTGTACATGCTGTATTTTATGGACACTGGTATATGCTGCATTTCATAGGACTGGTATGTGCTGTATTTTATGCACTCTGGTATATGCTGTATTTTATGCACTCTGGTATATGCTGTATTTTATGCACTCTGGTATATGCTGTATTTTATGGACTCTGGTATATGGCTGCATTTCATAGGACTGGTATATGGCTGTGTTTTATGGACACTGGTATATGCTGTATGTTATGCACTCTGGTATATGCTGCATTTCATGGACTCTGGTATATGCTGTATTTTATGGACTCTGGTATATGGCTGCATTTCATAGGACTGGTATATGCTGTATTTTATGGACTCTGGTATATGGCTGCATTGCATAGGACTGGTATATGGCTGTATTTTATGGACTCTGGTATATGCTGTATTTTATGGACTCTGGTATATGGCTGCATTGCATAGGACTGGTATAAGCTGTATTTCATGGACTCTGGTATATGGCTGCACTGGTAAATATTTTAGTACACCATTTGGTTCAGAATATTTTTTTTTCTAGTTTTTCTCCTCTAAAACCTAGGTGCGTCTTATGGTGCGAAAAATACGGTACTATATAGAAAATAAAATAAGAAATATGTTTTTAACCAACTACTTTAAATCAATTTGCCAATTGCATAGTGTACTTGTTTGTAGCCTAAATAGTGAAATTTGCACTTAAAACTCTAATTTTGTAACTTTTTGAAATGCCAGTAAAAACGTGGCTGTGCCAGTAAATTTTTGGCGTTGTGTCAGTAAATTTCATTCTGGTAGGTTGGCAACACTGAGTGGCAGCAACATTAAAATGACAGGTCGTTTCATGTGGCATCGGGCAGAAGTGCTGCGGACTCAGGGATACACGGCCATATTAGAGTATGGAAGGTGGTGCAAGAATTTACAGGGCCCTGGTCTCCCTAAAGTTGAGAACCACTTTGTGATGATCTCTTTCTTCGGCCAACAATGTGGTGCTCTCGTTGTGCTTTTCAGTATTCCTGAATGTGAATTCATCCTCCTTGTTACAAATCACCATTAAAGTAAAGCTACTGGATTGCTGTTCATTTTCCGTGAAACGTTGTTGCTTTGTTTTAATTTTTCACAGAATTTACAGAAACCTCCCCCACCACAACCTTAGTATTCTGTGCTAGCACCTGGCTAATTTTCTGTGTATTGTAAAATCCGGCCCTTGAGCCCTGCTCTCAATATTCCTATAAATATATTTAATCGCTCGTTTTGCTTCCGCGGCTCCTGACAGGTCTAATGTTTTATCCGTTACAACTCCCAGGTCCCTTTGCTCCGGAAACATCAATATCTTTGCTTGAGAATCCAATCCTGGCTCATATTTTTTTTTTTACTTGAATCGAGCAGCTGTTTGGAAGTTGATGCATATTTTTCAACTTCCCTTTAACCTTGAACTGTGGGTATCCTACAAGTTAATTTGTCTCTCTGTTACAATTTTCGATGTAACAAATGATCAAACTGTCCTAGGAAAAGCTTTTGGAGCGTGTATGGGCAAATACAGATGTCTACATAGACGCATTTTGACATCCTGTGCTTAGAAGCATGTTAGCACATTTATATATCAGGCCCTATGATGCCTCTGTGGTGAACACAGGCATTAATACAAGTCATAGGTATGCATGGATGCTCAGTGCTCCCAGTGGTGCTGATGGGGGGGGGGGGGGATCGATGTAACCACCTTGGGGCTGGGTTGTTAAGCCAGTTCCTGGCCCAGATGCCCAAAGCAGACCTCTACATGTCCACACTCCTAAGATCCGAGCTCTCTTCTCGCTATCCCCCTGGTTCTCTATTGCACTACCCTTCTTTGCTGGGAACTATTCACTTCACAAGACCTTGCAGGTTCCAATGTATCAGGCTTGAGCCCTGAAGCATGTTAGCGCATATATAACAGGTCCTCTGATGCCTCTGTGGTGAACACAGGCATTAATACAGGACATATGTATGCATGCATGCTCAGCATCCCCAGTGCTGCTGATTGGGGGGGTTGATGTATGGAAGGAAAACCTGGTGGACAGTTCCAGGCCCAGGTACCCAACATAGCATGGGCGTCCGCAGGTAGGGGCAAGGGGGGGCAAGAGCCCCCCCCTGGAATCAGGGATCACAAAGTGTCTGCACAGATTGTGAGCAGGTGCTGGAACACTCCATGTACCAGCTCCTGGCACAGGAAGGAAGATTACACTGTGGACGGCAGCCGGCAGGGCTTTCCATCGTCCGGTGTTATGACAGCACTGACCTGCAGAACCTGCAGAAGCCTGTGCCAGGAGCCTGACCTGCCAATGTGAGTTATAGACAATTCTTTTCTGTGGGGGGAAGAGAGCTCTGTGTGGGGGATTGGATATGTATACTGGCATAGCACACTCCTGGAATCTGAACCCAGTACATAGCACATGCCTGGAATCTGAACCCTGTACATAGCACATGCCTGGAATCTGCACCCTGTACATAGCACACGCCTGGAATCTGCACCATGTACATAGCACACGCCTGGAATCTGCACCCTGTACATAGCACACGTCTGGAATCTGCACCCTGTACATAGCACACACCTGGAATCTGAACCCTGTACATAGCACATGCCTGGAATCTGCACCCTGTACATAGTACACGCCTGGAATCTGCACCATGTACATAGCACAAGCCTGGAATCTGCACCATGTACATAGCACACGCCTGGAATCTGCACCCTGTACATAGCACACGCCTGGAATCTGCACCTTGTACATAGCACATACCTGGAATCTGCACCCTGTACATAGCACACTCCTGGAATCTGCACCCTGTACAAAGCACATGCCTGGAATCTGCACCCTGTACAAAGCACACGCCTGGAATATGCACCCTGTACAAAGCACATGCCTGGAATCTGCACCTTGTACAAAGCACACGCCTGGAATCTGCACCCTGTACAAAGCACACGCCTGGAATCTGCACCCTGTACATAGCACATGCCTGGAATAAAGTCTGCCGTTTCCCCCTTTAAAATAAATAATTGTGAGTTGCGGCTAAGCCCCTCCCCTTCATGACATTGTCGAAAGGGGCGGAGCGTGGGTGACCTTAAAATGATGCCCCCCCCTGAAAAAAGTTCTGCGGACGCCCATGCAACATAGATCTCATGTCCGCACTCTTGACATCTTAGATCTCTACTCGCTATCCCCCTGGTTCTCTATGATACTTACCCCTTACACTTTTGCTGGGACCTATTCACCTAACAAGGCCTTGCAGGTCCTGAGGTATCAGGCTAGGGCCCTGAAGGTACCCATGTGACTGGTGGCCCAGGTCACCAGGCGTGGGACAAAAAAGAAGGGATCTTTCCTAAATGCTGGGCGGGCAACCTTCTCTGGAACTACCTACCATCAGTTCCATGGACCAACCAGTGTTACACTTTACACCTTATTAATCTGGATGTTGTCACTATTACCAATCCAACACATTATGAGAATGTGACTACCTTTTCTGGCTGTCTGCTGCCCTGTCATTTCCAAACTCGCTTCACATTCTGATACTTGAGCATGCAAGCATCAACTATGAATAATATAAAAATATGTCACTGTGCTGCAAAGGTAAGCCTCACCTTATTTTTTAGGAGCAAGCGAGCTCAAAATGTTGTCATCCACAAACACAATTAATTAGAACTAAGTAAATGTGTGCAGCATTAACATAAAAAAATCATAGCTGATACCTATGTTAAAATATATACAGTGTGCACTTCCTAACAATAAGATAAGTCACCTGTGCACCAAAAAACGTTCTTAAATAATTAAATGCAAGTACATACAGTATCCACACGTGTAACTAGTGGAAATAATGCACTCAAGTTTTTATTCCTGTGGTTTGGAAAGAAGCAAAAATGGGGTTAATCATCAAGGGTCATTTGTTGATATTCACCATGGTAACCGGTATTGCTATGTAAAGTGTGATGTCCGAAGGGGACGCCAATCCTTTGATGAAGTTCTGCTTCTTAAAGTAGAACTATAGGCAAAACTTTTTTTTTTCCATTTTGGATAGAGTAAGGGAGGGTTATAACCCCTGTCAGATTTTTTTTCGCCATCTGTGTCCCATTGCGGATATTTCCCTTAACTTCCTGTCCCATAGCCAAACAGGTAGTGAGAGGGAATCCCTGCAAATTAAAGGAATTATTTTGAGACTCCCAGATAACCATAACTAGTGTCCCCCATTGGAAGATTTCACCTCTATTAATCTTATGGGGACAACCCAAAATTTGGTATTTTCTTTTACCTTCACTTTCAATGATAATGGTAAACAGGACAAACAGAGAGCCTGAATTTCCTTAAAGAGGAAGTAGACCCTAATGGGTTTAACTTCCTCTTTGTTCCTCTTCATTACCCTGCGATATAAAAGCATAATAGGCTAGTATGCATCTCATGCTAGCCTATTATGTCACAATTACCTGCATTGGAAGCCTGCACTGTCCCCGCTCCAGCCCGCGTCCATTTTCGCCCCTCTACCCTCCGGGCTGCGGACTCCAGCTCTGTGATTGGCTGGAGCTGCGTGATGTCACTCCTGCGCGTGCGCGCGGGAGCCGCCAATCGCGGCACGATCTCAGTGAAGAAATGGCACGGAGGCCCTTACTTCAGTGCGCATGTGACTGATGACGTCGACACATGGAAGTACACTGTATATCTCCTGAACCGTGCAGGTTTAGGAGATATGCAGGGAACCTAGAGGTAAGCCTTCTTATAGGCTTACCTGTAGGTTAAAGTGGTTGTCCAGAGTTGACAACTACTTTAACGGGGGCACAGACAAAAAGGAATAAAAGCCTTATGGTTTTTCTAATCCCTCTCCACTCTATCCAATACAAAAAAATGTTGCCTTTAGTTATACTTTAAGGATGTAATCCGTAAGGTGGGGTTACCCTCGTGATGTCTTTGCGCTACAGCTGAGCCGCTGTATGTAGATTGATACTAGCCACAAATAGGAACCGAGTGGCACTTGTGATTGCTGTGCTAACCATTCTGTGCTGCATTATTCTCTAAGTTTCTGAGCAATTATAAATATATCTTTGGATAAATGGAGAGCACTGAATGTCTCTGAGGGAGACCCAATGGAGTGTGGTGAGGGGATCTGATGTGTTGGAAACCAGCCAAGTGGAACCATTCCTGAGCTTTGGAAAAGAGGCTCTGCATTCTTGCTGGTTAAGACCTCCTGTGATTAAGAGGTCTTTATTGCAGGTGAGAGGTGGCGTTTGGGGAAAAGGTCCACTTGAGTGCATTATTCACATTGAAGTTATTCACTAAATTAAGTGTTACACTTGTGAATTATATATGGACTTACATTGAGTTATTTAAGAAAGTTTTTTGGTGCACAAATCACTTATGTTATTGTTAGGAGGTACACGCTGTATATATATTTACATATGTATCATTTATGATTGTTTTAATTTATGGTTAGTGCTGCACAAATGTATTAATTTATTGGACTAATAATTCATTTTTTTCGTTTTTTTATTTTTTCGGTAATTCAAAAAATTTGGAATTCGGAAATTAAAACATTCTGAAATTTGCGGTAATTCGGCAATTGCGGTAATTCAGAAATTCGTGGTAATTCAGCAATTGCGGTAATTCGGAAATTCGTAGTAATTTGGCAATTGCGGTGATTGCGGTATTTCGGATATTCGGCAATCGGAACAGCCGAAAATCCGAAATTCAGAAATTCGGAAATCTGAAAATTCGAAAATAACTAAGAACATTTGAAATAATAACTAACTAATAACTATTAAATTATAGGTATTGGAAATTCCTTGAAAGTTTGGCTGTTAGTGAACTTAAATATGAAATTTATAACTAATAGCCATATTTTCAAGAAAATTCCAATACCTATAATTTAATAGTTATTTATTATTATTTGAAAGAACATTTGAAATAATAAGTTAATAATTTATTATTTTAACTTATTATAAATTATAATAAGCTATTATTATTTCAAATGTTATTTCTTATTTCCGAATTTCCGAAATTCGTAAATAAGAAAGAACATTTGAAATAATAATAAATAACTATTAAATGATAGGTATTGGAATTTTCTTGAAAATATGGCTATTAGTGATAAATTTCATATTTAAGTTCACTAACAGCCAAACGTTCAAGGAAATTCCAATACCTATAATTTAATAGTTATTAGTTAGTTATTTGAATAGTAGTGTGAGTACTGAACACAGGGACTTATAAAAGCTGCCGTTTTAACTGAAAAATATATACATTTATGAATTATACACACTAAAATAGCACTGCAACTCAGGTAACAACAAAGGTGTGTTACAGCGCTTTTTTAAAAGTCCATAGAAAAGTCCATAAAGCAAGGGGTGCAGGAAGTCCCAGAATCACAGACAATCCAAGTAAAGACTAATACAGGAGGTAATGTCACTGACTACCAGAGATGAAGTGTTCACACCACGTGCGGTACCCCCAGTAAATAATCTGCTTACCAGAACATTACTTTAATAAAGCCCGCATCTATACTTGGCAGAGATTCTTCTGGTTTGGTCACAGACTATTGCTTTAATACAGCCCGCATCTATACTCGGCAGGGACTCCTCTGGTTTGATCACTCAACCATAAAAGAGAAACTTAACATAGTGTCACTCCGTTTCAAAAGCTTTATTGCCAAACCCCTTGTATAAAATGCACTTACAGAATCACAGTCATAATGTCGTGATGACGAAACGCATCTGGCATGACCCCGCGACAGAAAGTGACGTCTGCGTTCCAGGACGCGCGGTGGAAGTGGTTATACATGCCGTGACTACAGCTGGAGTGGTGAGACGGCTTCACACTATACTGAGACACTCGCTATTTTATGACTGTGATTCTGTAAGTGCATTTTATACAAGGAGTTTGGCAATAAAGCTTTTGAAACGGAGTGACACTATGTTAAGTTTCTCTTTTATGGTTGAGTGATCAAACCAGAGGAGTCCCTGCCGAGTATAGATGCGGGCTGTATTAAAGCAATAATCTGTGACCAAACCAGAAGAATCTCTGCCAAGTATAGATGCGGGCTTTATTAAAGTAATGTTCTGGTAAGCAGATCATTTACTGGGGGTACCACACGTGGTGTGAACACTTCATCTCTGGTGGTCGGTGACCTTACTTCCCGTATTAGTCTTTACTTGGATTGTCTGTGATTCGGGGACTTCCTGCACCCCTTGCTTTATGGACTTTTCTATGGACTTTTAAAAAAGCGCTGTTACACATTTTGTTGTTACCTGAGTTGCAGTGCTATTTTAGTGTGTATAATTTATATTAGTTAGTTATTATTTCAAATGTTCTTAGTTATTTTCGAATTTTCGCATTTCCGAATTTCTGAATTTTTGAATTTCGGATTTTCGGCTGTTCCGATTGTTGGATTTCCGAATTACCGCAATTCCTGCAATTGCTGAATTACCACACATTTCTGAATTACCGCAATCGCCGAATTACCACAAATTTCCAAATTACCGCAATTGCTGAATTACCGCAATTCGGATAAAGTGAAAATTAGAAAAAATTTGGAAATTGAAAATTCGGAATTCGTCCGAATTGCCGAATTTTGCAAAATTTGGTAAAAACAAAATTCAGAACGAAACGAATTGCACAAGCCTATAATTTATTGATATCATCTTTGAATTATGAAATGTCCAGCCAGAAGCCAAGTTCTTTCACCTTAATTGTATGGCCATAGCCTTTTTGGTTATACCATAGCTACCAACTGTCCCTGATTTTGAGGTACTGTCTCTGATTTGGAACAAAGTCCCTCTGTCCTTCTTTCCTCCTCATTTGTCTCTCATTTTGGTCTGATCTATATAGTTGTATATAAAATGCACTATTTTACCTTTCAAACAGTGTTTCCCAGTGCTAAACCTTTCATCCAATTGCTAAATTGCGGCATTTGTACATTTCAAAAGGCAATATAAAGGAAAAGTAGTGGTAAAAAAAGCACTTGTGGGTTTAACTAATCTTGTTTTTGTATATTTCTCCTTAACCACTTCAATACTATGCACTTAGAACACTTTACTACCAGACCAATTTTCAGTTTTCAGTGCTGTTGCGCTTTGAATGACAATTGTGCGGTCGTGCGACGCTGTACCCAAACAGATTTTTTATCATTTTGTTCCCACAAATAGAGCTTTCTTTTGGTGGTATTTCATCACCCCTGCGGTTTTTATTTTTTGCGCTACAAATAAAAAAAGACCCAAAATTTTGAAAAAAAAAAAAAATTCTCTATTTTTGTCACAAAACTTTGTAAATAAGTAAATTTTCTCCATCACTGGTGGGCACTGATGAGGCTACACTGACGGACACTGATGTGGCAGTACTGATTGGCACTGATGAGGCGGCACTGATGAGGTGGCACTGATGATGAGGCACTTATATGCAGCGATGATGAGCACTGTTAGGCGGCACTGATAAGCAGCACTGATGGGTACTGAGAGGTGGTACTGATATACAGCACTGATGGGCACTGATATGCAGCACTGATGGACACTGCTAAGTGGCACTGATGGGCACTCATAGACAGCACTGATTGGCACTCATAGGCGGCACTGGGCACTGATAGGTGGCACTGATGGGCACTGATAGGTGGGCACCGGTAGGTGGCAATGGTGGGCACTGATATGTGGCACTGGTATGCATTGATAGGGGCACTGGTGGGTACTGATAGGGGTACTGGTGGGCATATACACTGATAGGGGCTCATTCCCTGGTGGTCTAGGGTGGCATCTGAAGGTGGCACTGAGTGCCATCCACACTGAGCATTATGTCACTTACCTGGTGGTCTAGGGGGTTCTCCCTGGTGGTCCAGATCGGCTCCCCGGTGGTCCCTGGTCGGCTCCCTGGTGGTCCTGGGTGGGCACATCCCTGGTGGTCCCTGGGCAGGCTCCCTGGTGGTCTAGGGTAGCGATCCGAGGGAGGGCTGTGCTGATAAATCATCAGCACAAACCCTCCCTGTCAGGAGAGCAGCCGATCGGCTCTCCACTCATCAGGTCTGCAGACCTGAGTACAGGAAAGCTGATAAACGGCTTTCCTGTATTACACTGTGACCAGCCGTGATTGGTCACGGCTGGTCACATGGTAAAGTGCTCCGGATCGAAGCGCTTTACCGAGATCGGTATTGCGGGGGGTCAGACTGACCTCCCACACCACCGATCGCCGCGATGCGCGCCCCCCGGGCACGTGGTGGCTTGTTATTGTCATTTTGCATACGGCGGTCGGGAAGTGGTTAAAGAGGGCGTGGCAGGGGTTGTGTCCTATGCCTACATACTTTTGCTAATAGGTGTTCCTTATTCTCATCTCAAAAAGTTGGGAGGTATGCTATACTTCTTTTGTGGGTCACAGGAGTGTACTTACTTTTGCTTTCCTGTGACCCAAAGTCAGCTGGGGGTGGGCTACTACCCACTGTCAGCTGACATAGCAGAGCTGCTTTAGGCTCTGGAAAGATCCCAACAATATTGACAGGATACACCTGGCTGCCTGATTAAGAGATAGCTCTGCCTCTCAGAGCCAATTGCTTCCATCCCTCAAATTCTGGGTGCTCCAGTGAGCTCTGGATGAGAATGGTGGAGAGTGGTGGCTGACAGTCATTGCTCTCTGCTCAGAACAGACTGAGAGCTGAGTGATCACCAGTTATGGGATCTCTCAGTTCTTGGTCTTATAGCTGATGTGGGACTGTGGCAGCATTACACTGGTGCTGCAGCATGGTAGTGAGTATGAATGTTTATTAAAAAAAAATATATATTTTAAAAAAGGTATAAAAATTAAAGAAACAAAAGTAGGTGCAGGGAAACTGGACTCACTATGACACATTCTTCACCACAGTGTATGCCAGAGCCCACAGACACAGACTCTTTCTGCCCATTATTAAACGCTAATGGCAATACCTTGACAATCACCTCTACTGAATTGCCTTAAAATGTCTAATATTTGCACAGAATAGCAGAGAGTGAGGTAGACACATAAATAAGTTAGGTAATGGGACCAGCCATGTAGCCAGAGCCAGAGCAAGGAGCTCTCAGAAGGGGCCCTAGTGTGCAGTAGGGTATAGGGTCCAATATAGGCAAAATGCAGGTCGGCAAAGGGAACCATCCCACTTCCACCTTCCACACAGCTTTTCCTGACGGAGATCCAATACATAAATGCAAAAAAAAAGAAGGCCCGCACAGCACATCCAGAAAATAAGGGTATTTATTGCAGGTTTAATAGCACACATCAATAGCAATAGCAATCACAAAACTTCTTGACATATTTTACCTTGAAGAGCTTAGTCATAAGGCTCATAGCAAACATTTATACCGGCCACAAAATTCCCTGACACATTTCACACTCAAGAGCTTGGTCATAAGGCTCATCACTGAGCCCTTTGGTGAGAAATGAGTCATGGAATTTTGTGATGACTAAAGATGTGTGCTGTTATCTTGCAATAAATATCTCCCATACTCCGTCCTAGTCCACTGAGCAGAATGAAGTTTGGACAGCAATAGCTTTTCTTGACCCCTTTCCCTGGTGACATCTACAGAACTTGAGATCCATATGGTCCTCTCAAGCAGAACTACGCATTTTGTTTTTTCTCATTGTGGGCACTGTGATAGGAAATCTCGTTCACATATTGTTGGCATTTCATTGTTTATCAGGGATGCTGGCCTCCATTATGGGAGTCTAGGAATCATCTTTAGCTCCTGGGCATTCTGTCTAACAAAATATTTAATTCACAAAAATTATATGACCTCTTAAATGTCAAACCTGTGGTTGAAGGAAAGGGGAGCCATGCACTTTAAAACCATGTTCAGTTTGCTCTTATTTAAGCTAATAAATGTATTTTATTCTCATGTATTTAACTCATATAAAACACAAACACTGCTTTATAGTTATATACCACAAAGACATTGGATTGGGAAATGCAATGAACTTCTGTATGTAGCACACAGATGTTCATATATCTTGAAGTTCTAAAATGTTTTTTGTGATGTAAATGAAAAAAAAATAATTTAGGGTTTGAACCAAGACCTCAGTGCAGCAAGGTAATAATGCTAACCAATCAACAACAATGCTGATAACAACTTGTGCTGTCCTCCATCTCAAGGCGGTCATAGACATGAGAGGACAGTCAGTCTGGCAACGCTCGTTTGACTTGTATGTATACCTTCCCCATAAATGTTCATACTTAGGTGAAGTCTTTAGATTAGGGGCCTAAGCCTACATTTAGTTTAACACAATTTGCAAGGACTACAGTATTGTAATGTGCAGTGTAAGCATGTGACAATCAGCTACATGACGACATGCACACCAGGGACACAATAACTATCTGACATCATTGGAACCGTTCCATTCAGCACTGCTCAACATCAGATCTGGAATTCCTTCATCTCTGCCGCAAAACTGCAAAAGATGTTATAAAAGTTATACATGAGCCCTTTAGGATCTCATGAATTATAGAAAAGAAGAGTTTCTGAACAGTGATGGTCAATTTTAAGAGAACTTGACACTACAATTAAAATTAATATAAAAAAATGTATCCTATGCTAACCTATTCTCTTACACTTTATGTCTGCACATTGTGTCAACTGACCACTCTCTCCCCACCATACCTTTCACACTACTCTCCTGCATATATTGACCTCATCATACCTTCCACTCCTCTCCTGCATATATTGACCTCATCATACCTTCCACGCTCCTCTCCTACACATATTGACCTCATCATACCTTCCACACTTCACTCCTGCACATACTGGCTTCATCATACCTTCCACACTCCTCTCCTGCACCTTCTGGCCTCACCATACTGTCCACAATGCTCTCCTGCACCTTCTGGCCTCACCATATTGTCCACACTCCTCTCCAGCACAAGCTGGCTCAATCACACTGTCTATGCTCCTTTCCTGCACATACTGGCCTCATTGCACCTTCCACACTGTTCTCCTGCACGTGCTGGCTTCATCATACTGTCCACACTCATCTCCTGCACATACTGGCTTCATCATGCTATATATTAATAGTAAAAAGGTTAGGTCTGAGCATGTAGGCCCTTTACAAAATAATATACAGTAGAGTGCGTAACTGGGGACAAAGAGAAGGCAAACTTATTAAACACATTCTTCAGCTCTGTGTATACAAAGGAGCATGGGGGAGCTCATGTCCATGTCGGGGTTGGTAGTGACACAGCCCCAAATGATCCACAATGGCTCAAAAGTGAAATGGTCCAGAGGTATTTAGACAGAATAAAGGTAGATAAAGCACCTGGACCAGATGGCACCCATCCACGGATCCTAAAGGAATTGAGCTCTGTCATTTCAAAGCCATTGTATCTCATTTTTAGGGACTCCTTAATGACTGGAATAGTACCACTGGATTAGCGTAGGGCCAATGTGGTGCCCGTATTTAAAAAGGGATCAAAGTCTTTACCAAGTAACTGTAGACCTGTTCTTTAACATAGATGAGTTCTTGTTGGAAAAAAATGTTTTAAGCAACAGACAGCATGAATTTATGAAAGACAGAAGTTGTCAAACAAACCTGATTTCTCTTTTTGAGGAGGTAAGTAAAACCCTGGACAGAGGGGTGGCTGTGGACGTGGTATACTTGGATTTTGCAAAAGCGTTTGACACAGTTCCCCACACACGGCTAATGTGTAAGGTAAAGTCTACATGCTTGAAAAGATCAGTTTGTAAATGGATAGAAAACTGTCTAAAAGACCAAATTCAGAGAGTAGTGGTTAATGATTCATACTCTGAATGGTGTAAGGTTATCAGTGGTGTACCCCAAGGTTCAGTGTTGGGACCCTTACTTTTCAATATATTTATAAATGATATAGGCCCTGGGATTAAAAGTACAATTTCAGTGTTTGCAGATATCACCAAGCTATGCAGTGGAATAACGTCCTTGCAGGATGTCTCCAACTTACAAGCAGACCTCAATGCACTGTCTAATTGGGCGACTGTGTGGCAAATGAGGTTTAATATTGATACATGTAAACTTATGCATTTGGGGGCTAAGAATATGTATGCATCATACATACTAGGGGGAGTACAACTAGGGGAATCCATAGTGGAGAAGGATCTGGGGGTTTTGGTAGATCATAAGCTTAATAATGGCAGCAATGCCAAGCTGTGGTTTCCAAAGCAAACAAAATCCTTTCTTCTATTAAGAGAGGAATTGACTCCAGAGATAGAGACATCATTTTGCCCCTGTACAAATCATTAGTAAGATCTCATCTGCAATATGCAGTTCAGTTTTGGGCACCAGTTCTCAAAAAGGATATCGGGGAACTGGAGAAAGTGCAGAGAAGGGCAACCAAAATAATAAGAGGCATGGAGGAGCTCAGCTATGAGGAAAGATTAGAGGAACTGAATTTATTCTCTCTTGAGAAGAGGAGATTAAGAGGGGATATGATCAACATGTACAAGTATATAAGTGGTCCATATAGTGAACTTAGTGTTGAGTTATTTACTTTAAGGTCATCACAAAGGACAAGGGGGCACTTTTACGTCTAGTGGAAAAAAGATTTCATCTCCAATATGGTAAGGTTTCTTCACAGTTAGAGCTGTGAAAATGTGGAATAGACTCCCTCCAGGGGTGGTTTTGGCCAGCACAGTAGATTGCTTTAAAAAAGGCCGGGATTCTTTCCTTAAAGTGGATGTAAACCCACCACCCACCCAGTATAAACTAATGACACAGTATTAATGTATATATGCATGCAAGCCTCCTGCACCTATCTCTACCTTTCAAATGTCCTTCCTGTAAGCACCAGCAGCTCTGTAAAACTCTGAAATCAGAGGGGGTCTGTGTTTTCTGGAGTTTGGTGGGTGGAGTTGTGATGTCACAAGCCTCCCCACCCACCTCCATACTGAGACATTGAGGAGGGAGGGAGGGGGGGGGGCGTGTAAAACTTTCTCTGCTGTGTGAAGGAGATAAGCAAATTGCTTGTCACTCACAGAGCAAGGGGCGGAACGACTGTGTATTTCCCTGTTAGTCGGACTTTCTCTTCCTGAAAAAAGATAAGCTCTACCAGGCAGAATTATTAATTACATTTTTTTTTTCGGGTTTACATCCACTTTAATGTAAATAATATAACTGGTTACTAAGATTTTTAGGTAAAGTTGATCCAGGGTGAATCCGATTGCCTTTCAGGGGATCAGGAAGGAATTTTTCCCCCCCGCTATAGCAAATTGGATCATGCTTTGCTGGGGTTTTTTGCCTTCCTCTGGATCAACTGGGGACAAAGGATTATATATGGGATTGTATGGTTATATATAATTTATCCATTTTTTTTTGGCTGAACCAGATGGTCTTTTTTCAACCTGACTAACTATGTAACTATATGTAACTATACCTTCTACACTCCTCTCCTGCACATACAGGCCTCATCATACTGTACACACTCCTCGCCTGCACATACTGGCCTCATTACACCTTCCACACTATTCTCTTCTACATACTGTCCTCATCATACTTTCTACACACTGCTCCCCTGCTCACATCATACATTCTGTATCCCTCTCCTGGTCATACCCTTTGTACTTCTCTCCTGGATATACTAACTGTCAAACCCTCTGTACTCCTCTCCTGCACACATGCCCCCCAACATACTGTACTTTCCACTCTCCTCAATTTCAACCATTCTGGAGTGGACATACGTTTGCAAGTATTAAAGACCAACTTTGGGTTTCCTCCCCCAGAAGTCCCCCTTTTCCAGATGTCCTCAGACTGGGTACTGGTAGTGGCTGGTCGTCAATGATGCAGAAAGTCCTGCTCTCTGCATCATTACTGTGAGTATAGGGTGCCATGATGACCACCCACTCACCTTCTCTTGGGGGCAGGTCCAGGATGTCTTATTAGTGGATGTTCACCCATGTCGCTGGGTGGGTCAGCCTGAATCCATGGCGAAGATACCAGCGGCAAAGAGGCCTCTGCAATCTCGAGGGTTACCCACTGCTTGGAGTCCGCATGGCAGTGCCAATCCACCACCCGAGCGAGGTGGGCGGCCCTATAGTAATTGAGTATGTCTGGTATACCCAGACCCCCAAGGGCCTTTGGCAGAGAAAGGGTCCGTAGTTTAATTCTGGCGGGTCTATGTGACCAGATGAAATCTCTGAAGAGGCTGCGCAGTTGCCCAAAAAAGTCCAAGGGGATCCGTATCGGGATGGTTTGTAGAAGGTACAGGATCTGCGGTAGAATGGTCATCTTCAACGCCGCACAGCGACCGAACCAGGTGAGAATCAAGGAATGCCAAAGCTTGAGTTCTGCCTTCAGCTTGGCAAGAAGAGGGACAAA
>BLSH010101080.1:2092442-2129649 GCA_018402905.1 Glandirana rugosa | reverse complement strand
AAATTATGAACGTTTGCATACAGGTGAGGTCTTACCAACTTTAACTCCTCTCACCTTTCATGTCATACAACCCCCGTACACACGTCCTCTCCTCACGTCTCCCATACTGTCAATCATATAGGTCCTCTCTTCATGTTTCCCATACTGGTCCTCTCCCTATGTCTCCCCCAACATACTGTACTTTCCACTCTCCTCAATTTCAACCATTCTGGAGTGGACATACGTTTGCAAGTATTAAAGACCAACTTTGGGTTTCCTCCCCCAGAAGTCCCCCTTTTCCAGATGTCCTCAGACTGGGTACTGGTAGTGGCTGGTCGTCAATGATGCAGAAAGTCCTGCTCTCTGCATCATTACTGTGAGTATAGGGTGCCATGATGACCACCCACTCACCTTCTCTTGGGGGCAGGTCCAGGATGTCTTATATTTACAATATGTCCTCCAGTTACACCGGGTGCCATAAATCCTGGAAGACTGAGGACATCTTGTGGTGAACAGGAATTACTGCAAAGACATTACTGGATTGAACAGTGTTTCTCAAACTTTTTTGTCTTGTGGCACACCAAAAAGATTTAACAATTTTTGTGGTGAAGAACTTATTTATTTTTACATATATATTTAATTTTAAATTTAATGCGAAGGATATGCCTGCTTTTGAGAGCAAATCAGATTGAAGCGATTGTAATCTTTGTACTTTCGCTTGCTTCCTTGCTTTTCATTTAACAGTTTCTCTTTCAGGTTGCCCTGACCCTGCCACCTCTGACACCCTAGGTTCAGACATTTTCCTTCTGGGTATTGATAACAATGAAATAGGTGCACCAGACTGGACTAAACCAATTAGATTGTTTACTTAGTTGAATTAAACATTTAAAGGATCAACGCAAGTTTACGGTTTAGAATGGCATCTTTTATAGGAATGTTATCAATAGTTAAATGGAAATCACAAATCAATAGTAAACAATCAACAGTGAAGACTATAATCTCTGTACACAGCAAGGCACATACAATGCCTATGTGAACAGGTAACAGGAGGGCAGAGGAATGGCTCTTATTTGTGTCAGACCCCTCTCTTCTGCTCCACGACACATAGATGCAGAACAGTAAATACAATGCTAGAACCTTTATCAGTAAGAAACTGTATAGTGATTCAACCTGCTCTTTCAGAGAGTTCTAGGTGAATTGAAATATGCATACAACAAATTACACCCCAAAACACATTCCACTACTCCTCCTGAGTATGGCGTTACCAGATGTGTGGGACATTTTCACAGCCTGGCCACATAGAGAGACCCAACATGCAGGGAGCACTATACATCTCATTTCTCAACCACCTATTACACTTCTGAAGGCACTGGAGCACCAGGACAATGGAAATGCCCACAAAATGACCCCATTTTGGAAAGCTAACACTCCAACGTATAATCTATGAGGCCTAATGAGTTCATTTTTTCCAGAAGTTTTTGGAAAATGCGAGAAAAAAATGAAAATTTTTTTTTTTACACAAAGTTGTCCATTTATAAGATATTTCCAATACATAGCATGTACATAGCAAAAATAACACCCCAAAATACATTATGTTACTCCTCTTGAGTATGGTGATACTACATGTGTGAGACGTTTACACAGCCTGGCCACATACAGAGGCCCAACATTGAAGTAGCACCTTCAGACATTGTAGAAGCATAAATTACACATATAATTTCTCAACCTCCTATTACACTTTTGAAGGCCCTGGAGCACCAAGACAATGGGAACGCCCACAAAATGACCCCATTTTGGAAAGCTAACACCCCAGCTTATAATCTATGAGGCATAATGAGTCTTTTGAATGGTTCATATTTTCCCAGAAGTTTTTGGAAAATGTGGAAAAAAATGAAACTGCTTTTTTTACGCAAAGTTGTCCATTCATAAGATATTTCCAACACATAGCATGTACATAGTGTAGGGCCCCTATAGTGATAGGTTCATTTTTGTAGAGAGTTTTTGTTAGGAGAGGTAAAATTTAGTCAGGCCTGACAGTGTGTACAGGCCTGATTGTTTTGATCTGGGCTGGGGAGTGGCTCAGGGAGTGGCTGGAGATTGCAGGAAGGTACACCCCTTGGATACTCCTCCCTTTTGGTGCCAGAAAGGTCTGGAAAAGGGGATGGATGAGGAAGGTGTCACTTTCTGATGTATGACAAGAGCCCTGACCAATCCACTGTCTGGATTGGCAGGGGGCAGTTCTCCTTAAATACAGTGATCTGCCAGCAGGGGGGAGGAAAGTTCGGGTGGAAGAGAGAGAAGTAGCAGAGGTGCTGTGGAGGCCTCACCTGGGAGGGAGCCCCCAGTCTGGAGGGGGTGACCTTGAGGCCTGGAGGCTCAGGTGCAGCCAGGAGAGGAGTTGTCACCCTGGAGTAGCACAAGGGAGCAGGAGAAAAGCATAGAGACTACAATGAGAGACTCTTTATAGGATCAACTGTGTTGGTGAATGGCAGCCCCTGGGAGTTGGATGAGAAGACTGGAGCAGGCTGGGAGAGGAGAGTGGACAGTCTGGAGTAGTCGGATAAGCCAGTCAGGAGAAGGAGGGCTACTGGGCAGTGAGGCAGGCTGAAGGGGCCTGGAAGACGGATGGGCTGGGAGTTGTAGTTCATTCAGTACCCAGCTAGCACCAACGTACTTAGCTACACAAATGAGGGTACATGGCTTCACAAATGGGAGCCTGTGTCCCTTTCCCACAAAGGGTGGTCTGGAGGTCCGGCTAGCAGTCAGAGCAGGCCTCACCATGTGCTAGCTGCAGTGGAAGAGGAAGTGTCATGAAGGTCTGATAAATTTCCCTTCAGGCCTGTAACAGCAAGCGGTGTGCTGGAGAAGAAAGGAGAAGAGTAACGGTCAGCAAGCAGTGTGCTGGAGGAAGAAGGAGTTTATATACGGTAGTGCATACAGAAGGTCCCGTAATCAATCCTTGGGCATCCCACAGTCATCCCTATCCTCATCTAATTTCAACCCCTAAATAAAACAACAAAAAAAACAAAGCACCAGCCTGTTCAGTGACTCTGGGTGTGAGGAAATCGTGTGATTGAGGGCAGCTGTCACGTACCTGGTAGGCGAGTCTGACTTATGCAGTAGGCAACCTCCCTTACTAACCTGACTCGGGAACCCCTGGTAGAGCAGACAGGTGGCTCGGGAGTACAGGAGAGCATGAGGGTCGGACTGGGTCACTGGTGATGGTTATGGGTCCGTTGGAGCGCTCGTGCAGCAGAAGCGTGGTTGTGCGGGCTGGGTCGGCAACTGGCTGGCGGTGCGGTACAGAGGAAGAGGTGGTCGGGTACAGGCAGAGTTCGTTAACAGGCTGACAGCAGAGGTGCAGAAGGATCAGGCAATCGGATGGTCGTAGTCAGGCCAAGGGTCAGTACAGGAGGAGTTCAGACAAGGTCGGGCAAGCCGGGTCACAGGAACAGGAGACAGGAACAGATAACAGGCACAAGTTGCTCAGGAAAGACGGGTACATGCTGTAGATCAGACAGCACTTGCTACAGGAAGCAGGAAGTTTAAATAGAGCTGATCCTTCATGAACTAGAGGAAACAATCAAATGCAATTAACCTCTAACCTCTAACCTTTAACCAATTAAATCTTCTAACAGCAACAGGCAGTTGGACCACAATTACCAGCCACCCCCAAGGGGGCACATGGCTACAATAGCAAAAATGACACCCAAAATACATTCTGCTACTCCTCCTGAGTATAGCGATACCACATGTGTGAGACTTTTGCACAGCCTGGCCACATACAGCGGTCCAACACTGAAGTAGCACCATCAGGCGTTTTAGAAGCATAAATTGCACATCTCATTTCTCAACTACCTATTACACTTTTGAAGGCCCTGGAGCACCAAGACAATGGAAACACCCACAAAATTACTCCATTTTGGAAAGCTAACACCCCAACGTATAATCTATGAGGCATAATGAGTTTTTTGAACATTCATCATTTCATCATTTTTTTCCAGAAGTTTTTGGAAAATGTGGAAAAAAAATGAAAACACATTTTTTTTACACAAAGTTGTCCAAGTGTAGCACCCCCATAGAATAGGTGTGTTTTTCTATCAGGGTTTGCTAGGAAAGGAAAAATTTAGCCAGGCCTGAGTGTAAAGGCATGTTTTGATCTGGGCTGGGAGGAGAGGCTCAGGGAGGATTGAGTAGACTTGCCAGATGAGGTCACCAGAACCTCCTACTTCTTTCTAGAAACCTGGGGAATGTTTCTGGTCAGAGAGCTGGGAGATAGGTGGAGCCACCTGGAGTATTCTGGGGAGCCCTGACCAATCCCCAAGGAGGATTGGCAGGGGGCAGGCCTTCTTAAATACTCAGACTCATGGAGGAGAAGTGTCGGGTGGAAGTCTGGAGATGTAGCAGAGGCGCTGTGGAGGCCCCTACCCGGGAGGTCGCCCCAGTCTGGGGAGGGTGACATTGGGGTCTGGAGTTTCGGGTGCAGCCAGGAAGGTGGTGTTCCTGGAGTTGCACAGGGGAACAGGAGAACAGCGGAGGTGCTACACAGTGAGAGACTTTAAAGTGATCCACCGTTTTAGTGAGTGACGGTCCCTGGGAACTGCAAGAGAAAGTGCTGGAGCAGGCTGGGAGAGGAATAGTGGACAGTCTGTGGGAGCCTTGGGAGTCAGTTCAGGGAAAGGAGAGTCACTGAGGAAAAGCAGGTCGTGGGACCTGGAAGAGAGATGGGCTGGGAGTTATAGTCCATCAAAGGCCTGGCTAGCAGTCAAGTAATTTTTTGCTACACATTCAGGGGCCTGTGATCCCTGCTCTGTAATGAGTGTTTTGGAGGTTCTGCTGAGAGTAGGCCTCGCCATGTGATAGCCTTGGTTAAGGGAAAGGAACTGGGAAGCTTGATAAATTCCCTTTCAAGCTGGAAACTAAGTGCAGTGCTGGAGAGAAGTAATGGAGTGAGAGCTTACTAAGTTCAGTGCTGGAGAGAGAACAATAGGTGAAACGGTCAGCAAGTCGAGTGCTGGAGAGTTGTGAGGAGTAACAGTCTGCAGAGGGACGGTCTGTAGGAAAGTGCACATATACAAGAGTGTATATGGACTTCATGTAATATAATTCTTTGGGCATCCCACAGTCATCCCTTATCCCCATCCAAGTTATTTCCCCTAAATAAAACAACAAAAACAAGAGCCGGCCTGGTCAGTGTCTCCAGATGTGTGAAATATGGTGTGATTGAGGGCAGCTATAAGGTGAACCACTACTACCAGCCACTATCAAGGAAGCACATGGCTACACATTTATAAGATATTTCCAATACATAGCATATACATATCAAAAATGACAACCCAAAATACATTCTGCTAGTCCTCCAGAGTATGGTGATACCACATGTGAGACTTTTACACAGCCTGGCTACATACAGAGGCCCAACATGCAAGGAACACCGTCAGGTGTTCTAGGGACACATAGCATGCACATACCAAGAATTACACCCCAATAAACATTCTGCTGAGCAAAGGGTAAACAAAAGATTACCTGTGGTTTTAGTAGCGCAGTTGTCCACAGGAGGATAGCATTGGTACAGGCAGCAGGCAGGGAACGCAATTGTCCAGGTAACAGGCAGGAATACTGTCTATAGTACAGGCAGCAGGCAGGTATACAGTCCATATACAGTCCAGGGTCAGTGCAGGCAGAGATATTGTCAACAGTGCCAAAATATTGATCTTGGTAGTAGGCAGGAACATGGTCCATAGTACAGGTAGCAGGCAGAGGTGTGGTCAGTTCATGCAGCAGGCAGGGGCATGATGGTAGTAAGTCCTACAGGCAGCAGGCAGAAGTTGGGCCTCGGTCAGGACAGAATGGGGACGAGGTAGAGGCTTCTGCCACCCAAATCTCTTTGAAGCCTTTGAGTCTCCAGACCCTAATCTGGGAGAGAAAAAACAAAAAAAATGTTTTCTTCATCCAGAAAAACAATTCTGGAGCCCCTACACATATGTGAGACCCCTGTGTTGGGAATACCACTACAACAAGGTACAAGATCAGTCCAAGAGGCAGGCAAAAAACATGGTCAAACGGTCCAGAGTCAGCTCCAGATCAGGCAGAGGTATGTACAGAATCGGTAAGCAGAAGCGTGGTCGAATAATAAGCCAGGGTCAGTTCCGAAGCAGGCAGAGGTATGTACAAAAGTGGCAGGCAAAGGCTTGGTCAAATAACAAGCCAGGGTAAGTTCAAGAGCAAGCAGTGGCATAAGGGATGTGATTGTAAATGTCAGGAACTGAGGATTATTAATCACTAATAATTTACTAAAGTGTGATAACGGCGGAAGCAGTCATCTATGCAGAGGCCTGGTTGGGAAGGGCACTGGGGACAATAATAAGTGGTGTCTCTTCTAACTCCTGCACTGGAGCACATCTGGCATTTTTTCTGGCACTTTTGGCCTGTTGGTCTGGGAGGTATTTTATCAGGGAAATGGCACTCGGAGAGTCTGCTAATCACATCGGATCTAATGTTTTCTGGTGGGCCGTTCGGGAATATAAGTGTGGTGATGATTTACTCCTGGTAGCCAAGGAAGGGTTTGGAGTTTTCGGTGGAATTGTGGTACAGTATATAGGTGTTGTATATGACCAAATGAAAAAAAATAAATTGTTAATTTTTTATACCAATGGTATGTTCGTCGGGTTGCAAGATAGGGTTCGAGCATTTGGTAATTTAAGTCGACTCCCCCCATAAACAAATTGTACTCATGGACACAACTTGGCTTTTGGATTGGGTCACTCCTTCTGGGGATCTCCATGAAGGTATTATTATGGATTGAAGACAACATGTAGACATATCTTCTGTCCCTCCACTTCACAGCCAGAATTTACTCGTTTTGCAGACTCGCTGTCTCCCCACTTCTTAACTTCATGTTGAAGAATCTTTGAGGAAAGCCCACCCTGTTCTTTCTGACAGTGCCACATGCTGGCGTATTGATCCTGTGAAGGTTCCGGAACAGGGACCGACTTGTATAGAAGTTGTCGACATACAAGTGGTAGCCTTTTTCCAGGAGTGGGTAAATGAGGTCCCAAACGAGTCTCCCGCTTGAGATTAAATAGTGTGGGCAATTAAGGGGATGCAGCTGGGTGTCCTTCCCTTCATACACTATGAAGGCATATGTGTACCCTGTGGCTCGGTCACATAATTTATAGACTTTCACCCCATAGCGGGCTCTTTTACTGGGAATAAATTGCTTTATTCCTAGCCTGCCGCTAAATTTAACAAGTGGCTCGTCTATACATATGTGTTGGTCTGGTGTAAACAATTGGGGGATTATTTCAGAAAAATAATTTAGTAGTGGCCAAATTTTATAAAGCCGGTCATAATTTTACGTCATTTCGTGGAGGGCACTGGGTATTATCATGGAAATGTAGGAATCTCATAATCATGAGATATCTTGTCCTGGGTCTTTCTGCTGAGAAGATTGGCATGTGGTGGATGGGGTGGGTTGACCAATAGGAGCGCAGTTCATTTTTTTTGGTGAGTCCCATGCAGAATGTGAGGCCCAAAGAAGTTTTAAACTCCTTCACTGTAAGGTCTCTCCACTCAAAGAGATGGGCATAATAGGACATTGGATTACTTTCTATAAATTGATGTGCATACAAGTTGCACTGAGCCACAATGGATGTTAGCATGTCCAGTGTAAAAATTAAATTAAAGAAATTGAATGGTGAAAAATTCTCTGTGTCCACCTGGACTCCTGGCTGGGCAGTGAAAGGGGGAATATTAGCTTCTCCTGAATTAGGAGGAAGCCACAAGGGGTGTTGAAGAGAATAGGGAAAGGGGACCTAACCCTTTGGGGCTGAGGTGACACCCCACTGGTACTTGGCCTTTCTTGCTGAGGTACTGCGGTGCTGTTGGATGGCACTGGGGTGCTGGTGGATGGCACTGCAGTGCTGGTGGATGGCACATCGGTGCTGGTAGGTGGTACTGCCTCCTCACCAACACGCCTTCGTCTGGCAGACGGACTATATTCCTCCTCTTAGTCCGTCAGTGTTCCACTGCTTGAGACTGGCTCATAATTCACATCAGACTCAGAATCTGAATTTGAAGAGGAATATGCAGCAGAGAGCTCCCCGTTGCTCTCGTCGACCACGAAAATATTGTACGCCTCTTCAGCTAAAAATGATCGTTTAGCCATTGTTGATGTGCAGCACTAATTGGCACTGATAACACAGATGACACTTATGACACTATGGCATTGATGGCACAGTAAGCACTGCTAACATTGACAGCACATATGAGGTGACACTGATGGCATTTATGACACTCTGACACTGATGGCACTTCTGACACTGTGGCACTGATGACAGATGGCACTGATGGGCACTGTGACACTGATGGGCACTTATGGCACTGATGACACGTGACACTAATGACACATGACACTGAGGACAGGTGGCACTGATGACATGTGACACTGATGACAGATTGCACCGATGACACGTGACACTGGTGACAGATAGCACTGATGGGCACTTATGGCACTGATGACACGTGGCACTGATGACAGATGGCACTGATGGCCACTTATGGCACTAATGACACCTGACACTGATGACTGAGGACAGAAGGCACTGATGACATGTGGCACTGATGATAAGTGGCACTGATGACAGGTGGCACTGATGACACATGACACTGATGGCACTGATGACACGTGACACTGATGATTGATGGCACTGATGACATGTGGCACTGATGACAGATGGCACTGATGACACATGGCACTGATGACAGGTGGGACTGATGACAGATGGCACTGTGACACTGTAAAAGTGATGAGCACTGTGACACCAATGGGCACCTTGACACCAGTGGGCACTGTGATACTGACAGATCTGCAGCACAGAACACTCTCCCTCCTCTGTGTGAGGAGAGAAAGCCGTCAATGAGAGATGATCTCATATGTTTACATTTAAGATCATCTCTCATTGGACACGCTGATCACCTGGTAAATGGCTGCTGTGATTGGCTATTTACCACGATCTGTGATTGGCTGTGTCTAAGGGACATGGCCATCACAAATCTTTCCCGACGCGCACCCGCGATGGCATGCGGGGAGCGCGCAAAGGGGCGGACATCCATGGACACCTGCCTGGTAATTCAGGTGCGCACTGTAGCCGTCTTTCGGCTATAGCGCGGGGGGATGAGGTTAATTACTCATTGGCATGCCTGGTATAACTGTGGGTGGATCCCGTTGGGAACCGAGCCATCTTCCCCAACCACAGTTGCTAACAGCCTTCTCACTAAGTCAGTGTTAGTCCCAATCAGCATATAATTCTGTTCAGCTCCTTAGGGCTGAATGTTTCCATTTTTCTTGTGGCTGCTGGCCTAAAAGAGATTTTGATGGGAATATATCCATCATATGGGAGCTTGTCAGTCCCAATTCCCCAAATTTCTACCTCTTTGAGATTACTTAGGGGAATGTGCTTCAAATATTTATCGTAGAAGTCCCAGTAGAGTAAAGTGCCTTGTGCCCCTGGATCTAGCAGTGCCCTGGTATAAACACCCTGTACCTGTACAGACACAATTGGTGACAGCTCCACTAGCTTTTCTGGTAGTCTTCCCGCTATGGCATTTCTTAGGTCCTTCCTACTTCAACTTTGAGAGGACCTAACTATGGCCTTCGGTGGCGATAGGGCATTGACTCCCTGTGCCCGAGTCACAGGATCCCAGTGACGGTTTACTTGACTTGGGAGATGCTGTACTATTCCTCCAACTTTTCTTCTCATTCTGTTTTTTTTTTTTTTTGGACTCTTGGAGCTCTGTTCCTTTATGGGGCTCTCAGTTGGCCCCTTCACTGAGACCCCATGGAAGTTTCCCGCCTTCTGACTTGTCAGCAGCTGATGCAATGCTTTCAACAGTTCCACAAGAAAATTCTGCTCTCCCTTTCTTTGAGGGCACTGCCTACAAAAATGCCCAGGCTCCCCAAATTGAAAGCATCTTCTGGGATCGGTCTTGTCCAGCTGAGCTGTAGATTGAGCCTCCATCACCCGCAACAGTGTCTGTTGCATTTGATCATAAACTTGAGCTACTAGTATAAGCAATTTAACAGGAGTATTCTCAGGAACAGGCGATGCAAGGGGTTTTGGGGCACTTCCCCCACTCTGACTCCTCATCACTGTCCCCTTCTTGGATCCCTTTATCCATCTGAACTGGCTGTGCTGACACCTTTCCTGTCTTTGGGGATATCTTTACCTTCTCACAACCCCTGATTCTTTTCATCCAGCAAAGCTTCTTCCTCCCTGACCACCTTCATTAACTTTGGGTCAATTGGAGCTATCTGTGTCCCTTTTAACAACAGACGAAGCACAATTGGGTGATTGGGTCAGGCCCCTGAAGAATTCTTTCTAGTCTGACTTTATCAGCCTCTTTCTGATCAGTGCTTTTCTTCAGAATAATCTGATGCAGAATTCGATCCACTCTAACAACATAGGCAGACAGTTTCTCTCTTCTGTACTGATGAGTGTGCTCAAACTTGTACATGAGATCGGGGATCTTTTTTAGTCTCCGATAGACTGCACACAAAGATTCAATATAGCCCATGGCTATACAGTCTGGCTTTCTCCTTTTTTTCAGCCCTGGAAGGATTTGCCCCCTTAATGACCAGGCCATTTTTTGCGATAAGGCACTGCGCCGCTTTGACTGACAATTGCACAATATTTGATTGCCGGACAAATCTGACCCTAAATTACACTTTTTGGGGACCAGTGACATTA
This sequence comes from Glandirana rugosa, assembly GCA_018402905.1. NCBI lineage: Eukaryota > Metazoa > Chordata > Amphibia > Anura > Ranidae > Glandirana > Glandirana rugosa. Next base: position 2,118,922 of record BLSH010101080.1, on the reverse strand, counting down.
TTATATTGATCAGTGCTATAAAATGCACTGATCAATGTAAAAATGCACTGATCAATGTAAAAATGACAGTGTCAGGGAAGGGGTTAACACTAGGGGGTGGTCAAGGGGTTGACTGTGTTCCCTCAGCGTGTTTGAACTGTAGGGGGGATGGGACTGCCAGGGACATGACATAGATCACTGTTCCCGATGACTGGGAACAGTAAATCATTATCATGTCCCCTGTCAGAACAGGATCTGCCTTGTTTACATTGGCAGATCCCCGTTCTGCCTCTGTAGTAAGCAATCACGGGTCACCGGCGGACATCGAGTCCGCCTGACCCGCGGGCATGCTCACTCACGCAGCGTGCAAAGGGAGCGAGCACGCACTACCACCAGTGCGCTCCCGCCTACAACTGCACCTCCGTGAGCTGCTGTACAGCTATGCGATTCGCGCAGGAGACCCAACCTGCTGCCGTATAACAACCGCGGCTGGTCGGCAAATGGTTAAACTCCAAATGATATCTGTGGCAGGGCTTCTGACACTCTCACTTATCCTTTGTCTCTTTACTGCCTCCAGCACACTCCATTCTTCCACCACTTGGATGGCTTGATCCATCCAATTCTCAAACTCCTCTTCTTCTGGGGTTGGTGTACGACCCAAGAAGAACTGTAGCTTCTGATACCCTTGATTCGCCAAGATATTAGTACTTCTTATCAAACTCTCAACCAGCCGGCTCATGTCCATATAAAAGGAAGCGAGGGGCATTCCCACCACAGAAGCATCTACCTCGTCCTCAGGCCCAGGACTCACTGAACCATGTCTGGAATGCTCTTCCTTTGGAGTACCAGCCGTCAGCAAATGTATCACTTGAGCCTCTAATTCTTCAGCTAAACTCACGGTATCTTTCCTGAATCCAGTGTGGACACTCGCTCGCCACTCATAGGTGTAATCTTCCTCAAATTCAGGCCTCACGTCCACAACGTTGGACCCTTGCTCAGGAACAGTCCTTCTTATCAGCTGTCTCACCTCCCTTTCAGCCCATCCAATTCTGGGTACTTTTACCATGGTGGCCAGTTCCAGTTGACTTCCTTGTTCTTGCGCCCAACTGGTGGCAGTCCATCTTTTCCCTCTTCCTTGGCTGGTCACATGACTTGCTTGGGCTTCTCATGAAGGGTATCCCCGATGAGCCCCCAAATGTAGAGCTGCCCTCGTGAGGGTCGCTGGTTAAATCAGTACCCCACTCACAAATAAAGCACTGTTGCCCAGTGCTTAGCTATACACATGACGATAATGAAAGCGTTCTGCCCTGGAGACAGCGATGGCCGCGGGTGCTTTATTTGTGAGTAAATTTCCACTTATTTTATTAAAGCATGATATTTTAAGATACAGAGAGCACTAGATGTGGTTCTTTTTTACTTCTATGTTACCTGATTGAATTCGGGCTGGCGATTCTTACTGGAGTATTATAAAGTGGAGATACCGGCATTACTCATGCTCCTGGATCCTTGACTTGTCCTTTGATTGAGACCTTTGATTGAGATCTTGTCCTTTGATTGAGACAACAGGTGTTATCCGGCTCCTGTAATAAGAGCCTGATATGGGAGGTGAGCTGTTAATGTTAACGGTGAAGGTGGAGTGGCAATGAAGCACTATTGTATCATCTTTGCACTGATCTGCACTGGGTGCCAGTTATCCAGAAGAATTTATCTCACAGCGCTGCACTTTATCTCTGTTTGGATAAGTAGAAATGGGGTCATAGGAGATAGAGATGTCTGTATACAGTGTCTATAATGTTTGGCCTAGGTCCTTGACACAAAGGATGATAGATGTACAGGAGGCAATGGTGTCTGTATACAGTGTCTATAAGGTTGGGCTATTGCACGCTCAGCATACTGGAACAAGAGATGATGATGATGAGGATGATGATGATGACTCTCTGTCAGGAACGTTGCTCAGGGGATAGTGTCCGGCTCTCAGCGCACCCCACTGCGGCTCACCCGAATCTGATGTCACTGCAGGATAGATGGAATAAGAGCTGCCTCCAGGCTGCCGCCGAACAGCCAAGGGGTGCTGTCCGCAGGTGTCCCTTCTCAATATCTGCTGAATAATTCTGCTGGTGTAGGCCGCGACTCAGTTGCAACACACCATAACAAAATCGCTGCACTCAGATCCAAGTCGGGGTCCCAAGAGAGTGTGCCAGGCCTCAATCCACTCCTCTTATAGATTATCCCAGCAGTCTGTTTTTCCCTATCAGCCATCTGGTAGTTGTAGTCCCTGATGATTCATCAAGGGGGTAAATCCCAACAATTTGGACTACATGTCTCAAGATGCTTTGCTCTGCTTTGTTTTTACATGAAGAAAGTAACAAGCCTGCATCCAACTAAGCATTAAAGGGAAACGGCTCCCCAACAGCAAAGCTATACAGTGTCTCCTGATTGCAGGAATATATACATATCCAGCTCCTGGCTACATAATATAATTAGAGCGATCGAGTTCTCCCGAGATCTTGCACAAGTCTCGCATTATGAAAAGAACCATTGAATGACAGACTGACAGAGATTGCGTTTTTATATATGTTACTTTTTTAACTTTCGTGATATTGATTTACCATTTAATTTTATATGTTCAAGGTTTCAAAATGCTAGCAATTTTAAAAACTCCAATGGCACACCTGCAAATCTCACATGGCACTCAGTTTGAGAATCACTGGGATAGGAAAAGCAAGAGCTTTTTTTATTTTTTATTTTGCTTATGCCTGGGGGACTTTTTAATTAAATATTAAATACCCCAGAGTTTATAGATACCCTGCCAACAAACAGGGTAAAACACAGAATCTAACAAATCATTTTTATTTTCCTTTGAACTTTAGAAAATTTTATTTCTTCATAAAGAGTCAATTCCCTACCACATCCTCCTCCCTATTTTTTTTCTAGTAGTGTCCATTTACTCTGTGGTGGCCCAGTTCCTCCTCACTCCTTTCACCTCTGCATATAACCTCTTATGTAGAAATTGGGAATACTGCAGAGTGTCACTTGAATAATGGCTCTGCGTCTGCTGGGGCTATTGACATCACATCCAAGATGGAGGCTGCCAGCAGCAGTCTCAGGGTTTTTGGATGTCTACACAAAGAAGGCTTTCACAGGTGGATAACATGCCTACAATATGTTAAATGAACATATCATCTTTTGGAAAGATTGATTTAGAAATGTATGGTTTGGTGACAGAGTTTCCTTAACCACTTGGGCACTTAAACCCCCCTCCTGCCCAGACCAATTTTCAGCTTTTAGCGCTCTTGCACTTTGAATGACAATTGCACGGTCATGCAACACTGCCTCACAGTGACTCCTCATCAGTGCCCATCAGAGCCATCTATCATTGCCCATCAGTGCCACTTCTCAGAGCCCTTCAGTGCTGCCTACCAGAGCCCATCAGTGCCACTTATCAGTGCAGCCTCACAGTGACTCCTCATCAGTGCCCATCAGTGCAGCCTCATCAGTGCCCATCAGTACTCCCACATCAGTGCCCATCAGTGCCTATCAGTGCAGGCACATCAGCGCACATCAGTGAAGGAGAAAAATTACCTGTTTGTAAAATTTTATAACAAACTATGAATTTTTTTTTTTTTTTTAAATGGCTTTTTTTGTTTCTTTAGCAAAAAATAAAAAACCCAGTGGTGAATAAATACAACCAAAGAAAAGCTCTGTTTATGTGAAAAAAAAATATAAAAATTGTCATTCAAAATGCAACAGCGCCGAAAGCTGAAAATTGGCCTGGGCATGAAGGGGATTTAAGTGCCCAGTAAGCAAGTGGTTAAATACATGCATTTCCATGTTCTGTGTACTGTGGGAGACCAGATATAGTGAATGCAGAGTCCTGGGTTAGGTAACACTTTAAGATTCACTGCAGTCTGCTCACATAATTTGTAATAAAAACATATTTGCCATTCTGAAGCTTCCCTCCAACCACTTTGCGTATTATTTTATATATACTGTGATTCTGTACTTGCCAAATATGCTGCAGAAATCTCCCCCCACTGAGTCTGGCTGCAACCATTTTAACTGCGGGCAGCTGAAGCTGCTGCCTGTTCACTTTCTGGATTTTCACAGACACACCTCCAGCTCTGCAGCTCTCATTGGCTCTCTTATGACTCATCCCCAATCCCTTCCTGGCAAACTCTCACGAGAGTGAGAAAGAGAGCTGTGCATGATGTCAAACGCTGAGGGTTTTTGCCAGACAAGAAATAGGAGGTGAGCTGTATAAGGTATTTACTGGCAGAAAAACGTTTTTACTATCCAAAGTTAACCAGTTCAGATCCGCGCTATAGCCGAAAGACGGCTACAGAGCGGATCTCAATTGCCCGGCAGACGTCCATGGACGTCCGCCCCTTTGCTTGCTCCCCATGCGCACTCACAGCCTGAGGCAGCACGCTCTCGCAGCTGCTGCAAGCTGCGTGGGTGTGCCTGCGGGTCAGGTCGACTCGATGTCCGCTGGAGACCCATGATCTCCTGTTAGTGCAGCAGAACGGGGAACTGCCGATGTAAACACAGCGGTTCTCCGTTCTGTGAAGGGTGACATAGCAGATCTACTGATCCCTGTCACTGGGATCAGTTAGATCTGTTATGTCCCTGCCAGCCCCGCCCCCTCACAGTTAGAACACATGCAGGGAACACAGTTAACCCCTTCCCAGCCCCCTTAGTGTTAACCCCTTCCATACCAATGACATTTACACAGTAATCAGTGGACATTTACATTTCTGATCGCTGTATAAATGTCATTGGTCCCAAAAAAGTGTCAAAAATGTCTGACATGTCTGCTGCGATATCGCAGTCCCAATAAAAATCACAGATCGTCGCCATTACTAGTCAAAAAAAAAAAAAACGCCATAAATCAATTCCCATAGTTTGTAGATGTGATAACTTTTGCGCAAACCAATCAATATACGCCTATTGCGTTGTGTTTTTTTTTTACCAAAAATATGTAGAAGAATATATCGGCCAAAACTGATGAATAATTTTCTTTTTTATATATTTTTTTGGATATTTATTATAGCAAAAAAGTGAAAAATATTGTTCTTTTTTCAAAATCGTCGCTCTTTGTTTGTTTATAGCGCAAAAAATAAAAACCACAGAGATGATCAAATACCACCAAAAGAAAGCTCTATTTGTAGGGAAAAAATTATAAAAATTTAGTTTGGGTACAGCGTCGCACCACCGCGCAATTGTCATTCAAAATGCGACAGCGCCGATAGCCGAAAATTGGTCTGGGCAGGAGGGGGGTTTAAGTGCCCAGTAAGCAAGTGCTTAACCACTTCACCCCCGGAAGAATTTCCCACTTTAGGACCAGAGCACTTTTTGCGATTCGGCGCTGTGTCGCTTTAACTGACAATTGCGCGGTCGTGCGACGTTGCACCCAAACAAAATTTACGTCCTTTTTTCCCCCACAAATAGAGCTTTCTTTTGGTGGTATTTGATTGCCTCTGCATCATTTCTTATCGCCGCTATAAACAAAAGAAGAGCGACCATTTTGCAAAAAAACCCACATTTCTTACTTTTTGCTAAAATTCAAATCCAAAAAAAAAATATAAAAAAACATTTTTTTTCACCGTTTTTGGCCGATTTATATAATTCCTCATATCTGCGATAAAAAAAATTGCAATCGGCGTTTATTGATTGGTTTGCGCAAAAGTGCCCGCGTTTACGGATGGAGAGAATTCATTTCTGGGGTTTTTATTTTTTTTTATTTTTTACTAGTAATGGCGGTGATCTGCGATTTTTAGCGGTAATGCGATATTGGGGCAGACATGTCGGAACATTTTTGACACTTTTTTGGGACCAATGACATTTATTCAGCGATCAGAAATTTAAATGTCCACTGATTACTGTATAAATGTCATTGGCAGTGAAGGGGTTAACCTGCAGGGGGAGAGCTAGGGGTTAATCGTGTTCCCTGGGTGTGTTTTTACTGTGGGGGGGTTGGGCTAACATGGGCATGAGAGATCTAACTGATCCCAGTGACAGGGATCAGTAGATCTCTCATGCCCCACTGACATGCCCGTGTTTACATCGGCGGTTCCCCGTTCTTTCCCTGTAGCCGCTCATCGCGGCTCGCCGGTGGACATCGGGTCTGCCCGAGCCGCGGGCACACTCCCCAGAAGTGCGGCGGGTGCGCGCGTGCGCCCCCTGGTGGCCAAAGGCGGATCGCCGCTTATTTACGGCGATTCGCGCAGGGCTCCCCGACTGCCGCCGTGAAAAGACGGCGCACGGTGGGGAATCAGTTAAAACAACAAGGGCAGAAGATTTAATAGATGGAAAGATGAAAAAAAAATACTGTTGGTGGGGCACTTTAGGTGTTAAGGCCGATCTCCGGGCAAAGTGGAAAGTTCTCGGCGTAGAAACCTATTGTATCCGGTAATTGGTGTCCTTCCTTATATTTTAACCAGTAACTGGATAAATGTATGGGTGAGCAGGAAAACCTCTTCAATATCTGTGGCCGGTGTTACAGTAAATTGATATTTTATTGTCGAACGCCTCCTATTTCCTGGAGAACCAACCCCGCAGAGTTCATAGAGGTCACCTTTCATTTTGATTTCATTTGCAAGTACTGCGGATACATTAACACCACAATTGACTGCATCCCGGCATCCTCTGCAGATGGCTGGGCGACAAAGAGGTATCCTCCTTTGTAATGTATCGCCAGTGATATTTTCACTGGAAAATCAGCAATATCTCACCTTCCACAGCCGGCTAAGCCTGCTCTGATAATATCTAACATTTCAGATGTTTTGACAGCTGTATCAAACAAGCTCTCTTCTCCCTCTCTCTCCTCTTTTGTTTGCACAATCGATTTAAATGCTTTTCACTTTCTCATTTTCCCCTCCGCTATTCTCCTGCACACTTTCTTTTTCTTTTCTCCCTCTCCATTAAATCAGAATAGGCTTCATCAATAACTTATGGGCTGCGGGCCCCCACAACTGAAGGTGAAATTAAAGGCAAAAGGATGAGATTGCTTCAATTAAATACACAAAAGAAGACAGCCGGATTCATTCTGTGTTTTCCGAAATGAAACATGTTTCTGTCGCCTTAATAAATATTACAAGGCTGTATTTTTTATTTTTTTTTTATTTTTTCCTGTTCCGCTCGTTGCAGGAAACAAATTCTCTGGAACGGTGTTTCTGAAGCTTATTAAATCTGAACTCTAGGCAGATATAAAGAAGAGCAGTATTCTGGCCAGGTATTCGTTAAAAAATAAATGTATGTATTTAGAAATATTAGGGTGTATTTATAAAAAAAAAGCTGCAGGCTGTTCATCCTGTAAAACTGCAGGTACATTTATTCTGTGCAAATTGGGGAAAATGATCCTTATTAGGCTATTGTCTCTCCAGGTCGAATGTTATTCTTCATACAGAAAAGAGTGAATCAGGAAAATACATCATGACCACTAGATGGAGCCGATAATCATAGTAAATAAGCATTTAGCTGATGATCATCGTACATAAGCTTTGTTCTGTGCGAATTGAGGAAAAAAAATGGTTATTCGGGACAAATGTTATGTTTCATACAGAATAGAGTGAAAAATTCCTTAATAGGACCACTAGATGGAGCTGATGATCACAGTAAGGCTCCATGCACTCTAGCGTTTTTTAAGCTTCTAGAAACTATTAGCATTTTTTTCTGTTCCTGGAAGCTAAATAATGTTATCCTATGTATCCATGCACACTACTTTAGGCTATTAGCGTCTTTTGAGCTTCAGTGTCTAGGGGCAGAAAAAAAAATGTTTTTGTAGAGTTTCTGGAGCATTTTTCCAGCAGAAACGCTCCTAATAGCGTTTTTTTGAGCTTTTTTTTTAATCACTTTTGCTGCAAAAATGCCAATAAGCTCTAAAACGCTCCTAAATTACTGCTAAAACGCTACTACAAAAAGCTACTACCAGCGGTTTTTTATCCAGCGTTTTTTTAGCTTAAAAAATGCTAATGTGCATGGAGCTTAAAGGGGTTGTAAAGGCAGAAGGTTTTTTATCCTAATGTATTCTATGCATTACGATAAAAATCCTGTGTGTAGCAGCAGCCTCCCTCGGCCCCCCCTAATACTTACCTGAGGTCCCTCTCTTTCCAGCGATATCCTCGAGTGTCTCAGCTATCCAAGATTCTCCTTCCTGATTGGCTGAGACACAGCAGCAGCGCCATTGGCTCCAGTCAGCTAGCCAATCAGGGAAGAGAGGGGATGGGGCCGGGTCAGGGCTCCGTGTCTGAATGGACACAGGGAGCTGTGACTTGGCTCAGGTGCCCCCATAGAAAGCTGCTGGCTGTGGGGGCAATGAACAGGAGGGAGGGGCCAGGGGAGCAGAAGAGGGACCTCAGAAGAGGAGGATCCGGGCTGCTCTGTACAAATCCACTGCACAGAGCAGGTAAGTATAACATGTTTGTTATCTTTATAGGAAAAAAATGAGACTTTAAAATCAATAACTATTTAGCTGATGATCATTGTAAATAAGCTTTATTCTGTGTGAATTGTGGAAAAAAAAAACAAAGATTAGGTGATTTTCTCCAGGGTCAAATGTAATTCTTCATAAAGAATAGAGTGAATCAAGAAAATACCTCATTATGGCCACCAGATGCTGCTGAATGTCATAGTAAATAAGCATTTAGCTGAGGAACATAATAAGTAAGCTTTGTTCTGTGCAAATGGGAGAAAAATATAGGTTATGAGGTTATTTTCTTTCCGTGTCAAATGCTGTTTTTCATACAGAATAGAGTGAATCAGGAAAATACACATTATGGTCACTAGATGGAGTTCATGATCATAGTAAATAACTATTTAGAAGATGATCTTTGTAAATAAGCTTAGTTCTGTGAGAATTTGGGAAACAAACTAAGATTAATAGGTTATTTTTCTATGGGGGTTGAATTCTATTCTTCATACAGAATAAAGTGAATCAGAAAAATACCTCATTGTGGACACTTGATAGAGCTCATGGTCATAGTATATAAGTATTTAGCTGCGGATAATAGAAAATAACCCTTTTTTCTGTGCAAATTGAGGAAAAAATAAAAGTTATTAGGCTTTTTTCTCTCCAGGTCAATGTTCTTTTTCATACAGAATACAGTGAATCAGGAAAATATTGCATTATGGCCACTAGATGGTGCTGATGATCGTAGTAAATAAGTATTAAGCTGAGGATTATAGCAAATAAGCTTTATTCTGTGTGAATTTAGGAAAAAAATTAAACTTAGACTATTTTCTTTCCGATTGAATGTTGTTCTTCATACAGAATAAGGTGAATCAGGAAAATACTGCATTATTGCCACTAGATGGAGCTGGTGATCGTAGTAAATAAGCTTTGTTATGTGCGAATTGGGAAAAAACCAAAAGTTATTACCCACTTCATGACCAGGCCATTTTTTGCGATACGACACTGCGTCACTTTAACTGACAATTGCGCGGTCATGCGATGCAGTACACAAACAAATTTGACGTCCTTTTTTCCCACAAATAGAGCTTTCTTATGGTGGTATTTGATCACCTCTGCGTTTTTTATTTTTGCGCAATAAACAAAAAAAGACTGAAATTTTGAAAAAAAAAAAATATTTTTTTTTACTTTCTGTTATAATACATATAAAAAAATATATTAAAAAACGAATTATTCATCGGTTTAGGCCAATATGTTTTTAAAAAAATCGCAATAGACGTATATTGATTGGTTTGCACAAAGGTTATCGCGTCTATGGACTTTTATTTATTTTTTTTTTTTTTTCTGGTAATGGCGGCGATCTGCGATTTTTAGGGGGACTATGACATTGCGGTGGACAAATCTGACCCCAAATGACACTTTTTGGTGACCAGTGACATTATTACATTGATCAGTGCTATAAAAATGCACTGATAAATGTAAAAAATTACACTGGCAGGGAAGGGGTTAACACTAGCGGGCGATTGAGGGGTTAACTGTGTTCCTTAGGTGTGTTCTAACTGTAGGGGGGATGGGCTGCTAGGGTCATGACAGAGATCGCTGTTCCTGATGATTGGGAACAGTAGATCTCTGTCATGTCCCCTGTCAGAACGGGGATCTGCCTTGTTTACATTGGCAGATCCCCGTTTTGCCTCTGTACAGAGCGTTCGCGGGTCGCCGGTGGACACAGAGTCCGTGGGACCCACGGGCGCTTTCCCGCTGTGTGTGCCGGGCGCGCGCCTGCAATCCCACATGCATGGACTGACGTACAGGTGCGTTGGTTCACGCAGGAGTGCTGACCTGCCACAGTATATCTGTGTGAGATGGTCGACAAGTGGTTGAGTTATTTTCTCTTGGGGTCAAATGTTAGTCTTTAATGAAATAGAAAATGAAATAGAATAATGAAAATATCTCATTATGGCCACTAGATGGAGCTGATAATAATATTAAATAAGTATTTAGCTGATGATCATAGAAAATAAGCTTTGTTCTGAGCAGATTGTGGAAAAAAATAAGGTTATCAGGTGATTTTCTCTCTGGGTTAAATTGTATCTGTCATACAGACTAGAGTAAATATCAGAAAAGTATCTCCTTATTGCCACTAGACGGAGCTGATGATCATAGTAGATAAACTTTGTTCTCTGCGAATTGGGAAAAAAGTGAAAGTTATCAGGCTATTTTCTGTCTAGGTTGAATGTTATTCTTCATACAGAATAAGGTGACTCGGGAAAATACTGTATTATTGCCATTAGATGCTGCTCATGATTATAGTAAATACATATTTATTTCCTATGACTATCAGATCCATCCAGTGGCCACAATGCACTATTTTCCTGATTCATGCTATGACGGACATTTAACCAGAAGAGGAAATAGCCCGATAATATTCGTTATCAGAAAAAGGCCAGACTGCATTTCATCATGCAATCACTAGATTGGGGTGTGTCCAAGGCCAAGTTTAATTTCTTAAAGTGGACCTTTCAGTAATTTTAGGAGTTTTTTTTTTTTTTTGCTCAATCTTTTATCCTTAAAAATCAGTGCTTGAGTTCCAGTCATGTGTTTTTGTGCCTGTAGAAGGATGGTGTCACCAGTTTTCTGCAGGCTGGCGAAAGCATTTTCTTAGTCTCTCCAACCTCATTGACCTCCAGGAAACTGTGAATGAATGCCTACATTGCAGCTTGAACTTCTCAATGAAATTTGAGGGTGCAGGTGAGTGCCCATGTAGTCCACTGATCTTCCTGCTCTTGGGTAATTGGCTGCCTGTACGATGTATGGGCAGACAGCTATCCTAAGAGTGTGCAAGAGCCTGACATTGCACCTGCGATCTGCTGATTGTAAGTTCAATGCTTCGCGGACTCCTAAGAAAAAAATAATTAATGCACATTTTTTTTACCTGCAAAAATTGGGCATTTGTTATTTTTTTCAAAAGATGAACTTAGCCTTTAATGGTTAGGAGCATCAAATGCGTCCATTGCATTTCAGGAAAAAAAGCCTCCTCCTTCTTCATGTCTTGAGTAGCTGATGTTAATAGAATCACAACAGAATGTATTAGGGGCTTGATGAAAAATAGCGTCTCCTGATGGCACTAAAGATGGCCATTTGCTGTGATTTTTTTTAACGTCAACTGCTCAAGCCCTAAAGAAGGGGAGTTTTTTTCCACTGAAACGCGTTGAGTGTATTTGATGTTCTTAACACCTAAATGTTTCAAAAAGATCTTTAAGTGAAATTAACTTTTGTACCAGGCACTCCTCCATTCACATTCAAAAATATACATCTTGTATGTACAGTGCCTTGAAAAAGTTTTCATACCCCTTGAAATGTTCCACTTTTGTCATGCTATAACCAAAAATTTATTTTATTGGGATTTTATGTGATAAACCAACACAAAATGGCACATAATTGTGAAGTGGAAGGAAAATGATAAATGGTTTTCAACATTTTTTACAAATAAATATCTGGAGAGTGACTTTCTTGGCCATTCTTCTTTGCAAAATAGCTCAAGCTCTGTCAGGTTGGATGGAGAGCGTCTGTGAACAGCAATTTTCAAGTCTTGTCACAGATTCTCAATTGGTTTTAGGTCTGGACTTTGACTGGGCCATTCTAACACATAAATATGCTTTGATCTAAACCATGCCACTGTAGCTCTGGCTGTATGTTTAGGGTCGTTGTCCTGCTGGAAGGTGAACCTCCGCCCCAGTCTCAAGTCTTTTGCAGACTCTAACAGGTTTTCTTCTAAGATTGCCCTGTATTTGGCTCCATCCATCTTCCCATCAACTCTGACCAGCTTCCCTGTCCCTGCTAAAGAAAAACATCCCCACACCCATGATGCTGCCACCACCATGTTTCACAGTGGGGATGGTGTGTTCAGGGTGATGTGCAGTGTTAGTTTTTCACCACACATAGCTTTTTGCTTTTAGGCTAAAGAGTTCAATTTTGGTCTCATCTGACCAGAACACCTTCTTCCACATATTTGCTGTGTCCCCCACATGGCTTCTATCAAACTGCAAATGGGACTTCTTATGACTTTCTTTCAACAATGGCTTTCTTCTTTCCAGTCTTCCATAAAGGTCAGATTTGTGGAGTGCACGACTAATAGTTGTCCTGTGGACAGATTCTCCCACCTGAGCTGTGGATCTCTGCCGCTCCTCCAGAGTTACCATGGGTCTCTTGGCTGCTTCTCTGATTAATGCTCTCCTTGCCCGGCCTGTCAGTTTAGGTGGAAGGCCATGTCTTGGTAGGTTTGCAGCTGTGCCATACTCTTTCCATTTTAGGATGATGGATTGAAGAGTGCTCTGTAAGATGTTCAAAGCTTGGGATATGTTTTATAACCTAACCCTGCTTTAAATTTCTCCACAACATTATCCCTGACCTGTCTGGTGTGTTCCTTGGCCTTCATGATGCTGTTTGTTCGCTAAGGTTCTCTAGCAAACCTCTGAGGGCCTCACAGAACAGCTGTATTTATACTAGGATTAAATTGCACACAGGTGGGCTCTATTTTAGTTAGGAGTATCAGAGCAAAGGGGGTGGAATACAAATGCACGCCACACTTTTCAGATATTTATTTGTGTAAAATGTTGAAAACCATTTATCATTTTCCTTCCTCATCACAATTATGTGCCACTTTGTGTTGGTCTATCACATAAAATCCCAATAAAATACATTTACGTTTTTGGTTGCAACATGACAAAATGTGGAAAATGTCAAGGGGTATGAATACTTTTTCAAGGCACTGTATGAACATTGAGCAGCAGCTCTTCTCTCTTCCTGTATGCTGGGTGTAATTCTCAGGATCTGTTCTTATTCTGTATATATGGACAGTGCACAGTAGCACTTCTCTTTGTGATTTTTTTCAGTATTGTAATTTTCAATATATTTTTGCATGGACACTTATATGGTACAACTTCTATTGCACCCTGGAAGTGACTCTTGATAATTGTTCGCTTTGTGCACTACTCAATGTCCTTCAAGCTATGGCTCTTAAAGCGGAGCTCCAGGCTCCTTCAGAAAAAAATAAAAGTCAGCAGCTACAAATACTGTAACTACTAACTTTTAATATAAGTGCACTTACCTGTCCATGAATCCAGTGGTGTCTTCACCTGAGCCGATTTTTCAATTGACTCTCGGGTGCTGCCACCACCATCTTGTCTAAGGGTAACCAGCAGTGACCACCTTGTGGCTTCACAGACAGTTCCCTACTGAACATGTGCTCTGTGAATGGCTCCTGCGCGAGCGTGCCCGTGGCTCGGGCGGACTCGATGTCCGCCCGAGACCCGCCGATGTCTTTTAGCAGCCTCAGAACGGGGAACCGCCGATGTAAACACGGCGCTTCCCCGTTCTGTGACAGGGGACATAGCAGATCTACTGATCCCTGTCACTGGGATCAGTTAGATCTGTTATGTCCCGGCCAGCCCTGCCCCCCCACAGTTAGAACACACCCAGGGAACACTGTTATCCCCTTCACTGCCCCCTGCAGGTTAACCCCTTCACTGCCAATGACATTTACACAGTAATCAGTGGACATTTAAATTTCTGGTCGCTGTATAAATGTCATTGGTCCCAAAAATGTGTAAAAAATGTCCGTCATTTCTGCGGCAATATCGCAGTCCCACTAAAAACCGCAGATCGCCGCCATTACTAGTAAAAAAAATAAATAAATAAAAACGCCATAAATCAATTCCCAGTTTGTAGACGCGATAACGTTTGCACAAACCAATCAATATACGCTGATTGCGATTTTTTTTTTTACCAAAAATATGTAGAAGAATATATATCGGCCAAAACTGATGAATAATTTTTTTTACTGGATTTGTACTTTAGCAAAAAGTAAAAAATATTGTTCTGTTTTGCAAAATTGTCGCTCATTTTTTGTTTATAGCGGCGATCAGAAATGACGTAGGGGTGATCAAATACCACCAAAAGAAGGCTCTATTTGTGGGAAAAAAAGGACGCAAATTTTATTTGGGTACAACGTCGCACGACCGCGCAATTGTCATTCAAAATGCGACAGCGCTGAAAGCCAAAAATTGGTCTGGGCAGGAGGGGGGTTTAAGTGCCCAGTAAGGAAGTGGTTAAAGCTTCAGTAACTCACACATCCAAAGCAAATTAGAAATATAATTAATTCTAATGCTATCTTAACACCTTATAATATCTTTATTACCTCCTGTATTTACCTCATTTTATCGAAAGAAATAGGTTACCATTGTTCCCGAGATTGTGCTGGAGTAAGTTGCCATTCTTTTTCACTTTACAAGGCTGTTCTTTATGTTGCTCCTGAAATATGTATAGGATACCATTACTTATCTTGTTTATTGGGTTGAGTTCTCTTCATTATAAGTGTCGGAGGGCAGACTTATTTATGGTAATTTCCCAGAATCTATTGCAGCCTGTTTAATTTAAATGCATACAGTGACACTTAGCCTTGACTATATGAAAGGGCTTTTCCTCTTGTACCCACGAGGCAGGCTATGTATTTACAATAGCCTATTCATTTTACCATCATGCTTCTATATATTGATTTATATGCAGGTACTAAACACTGATGCAAGCACTGGTCCATAGAGTCTTCCGCCGCATGACAATTAAGTTTCATTTAAATAGTTTACAGGAAATGACAATAATAATGAATAAACATGTTAAAGAGCAAAGACTGAGACCACTCATATAAAAGGAGAAGTATTCAATTAAGAACAGGGATTGCTGGGGTGATTTTGCCAAAATTGATTATCACACAAAATGTTTTCGTTGTTAAAAACTCTTAGGCCCCTTTCACACTGAGGCGCTTTCCTAGCGTTTTTGTGCTAAAAATAGCGCTTCCAAAACGCTTCTAAAACACTGCCCATTAATTCCAATGTACCTATTCACACTAGGGCATCACGCTTGTGCCGTGTTTAAGGCCCCTTTCACACTGGGGCAGGCGGGCGGTAGCGGTAAATCCCCGCTAGTTTCAGCGGGGATTTACCGCTGTTATAGCGGCGCTATGGCGCCGCTATGCAGACGGGTGCACGGCGCTTTTAACCCCACACAAGGGGTTAAAACGGGGTTAAAAGTGCCGGCGCGCTGCGCTACCGAGGCGGTATGCAGCCGCTTCGGAAGCGCTGCCCATTTTTTTCAATGGGCAGGGGCGGTGGAGGAGCGGTGTATTACTGCTCACCACACCGCCCCAAAGATGCTGCTTGCAGGACTTTTTGTAACGTCCTGCAAGCGCACCGCCCCAGTGTGAAAGCTCTCCTGCTTTCACATTGGGGTGGATTGGGCTGGAGTTTTAAGGTGCTTTACAGGCGCTATTTTTAGCTAAATAGCGCCTGTAAAGCGCCTCAGTGCGAAAGGGGTGTAAAAAAGTCCTGCATGATTTTTTTGCTTATTCTGAGCGCTAAAAATAGCGCATTAAAAACGCCCATATACATTGAAATGAATGTAAAACGCTTTAAAAGCGCGTTAAAAGCGCCAGCAAAACACCCAGAGGTTGTGGAAAGGTTAAAATACCAGGAAGTAAACAGGATGTAATGTAGGGGAATGTGCAATTTATTTAATGCTAACGCTTCAAAAGCGCATAAAAAACGCCTGGGCGTTAGCGCTAATTATAGCGCTAGCGCTGGGAAAACTTGTCAATAACGCGGTAATAACGCTTGATGTTTTGCACACGTTTTTCAAACGCCTCAGTGTGAAAGTAGCCTTAATTTTGGTATTTAAAAAAAACGTGGCTAGTTAACATCTGTTTGCGGTCACAAGCACAGCTCCTGAATAGTTAAAAGGAACTTACGTGACCCTCAGGAGCCATTTCAAGCCCATTGCACCCTTGAATTGATATTAAAAGTAATTTAAAAAAATAAAATAACAAACATGTTGTACTTACCTGCTGTTTGCAATGGTTTTGCAAAGAGCAGTCCCGATCCTCCTCTTCTGGAGTCCACTGCCGGCACTCCTGGCTCCACAATAGCAAGCCGCTTGCTATAGGGGCACTCATGTGTGCTCGCTCCTGAGACATTCAGTGCCTTGAAAAAGTATTCATACCCCTTGACATTTTCCACATTTTGTCATGTTACAACCAAAAACGTAAATGTATTTTATTGGGATTTTATGTGATAGACCAACACAAAGTGGCTCATAATTGTGAAGTGGAAGGAAGATTATAAATGTTTTTTTACATTTTTTTTACAAATAAATATGTGAAAAGTGTGGGGGGCATTTGTATTCAGCCCCCCTGAGTCAATACTTTGTAGAACCCCCTTTCTCTGCAATTACAGCTGAAAATCTTTTTGGGGATATCTCTACCGGCTTTGCACATCTAGAGAGTGACATTTAATTTTTGCCCATTCTTCTTTGCAAAATAGCACAAGCTCTGTCAGATTGGATGGGGAGCGTCTGTGAACAGCAATGTTCAAGTCTTGCCACAGACTCTCATTGGATTTAGGTCTGGACTGTGACTGGGCCACTCTAACACATGAAGATGCTTTGATCTAAACCATTCCATTGTAGCTCTGGCTGT
The DNA here is from genome assembly GCA_018402905.1 of Glandirana rugosa. Taxonomy (NCBI): domain Eukaryota; kingdom Metazoa; phylum Chordata; class Amphibia; order Anura; family Ranidae; genus Glandirana; species Glandirana rugosa. The sequence continues at coordinate 2,102,012 of BLSH010101080.1, read as the reverse complement.
ATGTATAGGGTCGTTGTCCTGCTGGAAGGTGAACCTCCGCCCCAGTCTCAAGTCTTTTGCAGACTCTAACAGGTTTTCTTCTAAGATTGCCCTGCATTTGGCTCCATCCATCTTCCCATCAACTCTGACCAGCTTCCCTGTCCCCGCTGAAGAAAAGCATCCCCACCACATGATGGTACCACAGTGGGGATGGTGTTCAGGGTGATGTGCAGTGTTAGTGTATCGCCACACATTGTGTTTTGCTTTTAGGCCAAAAAGTTAAATGTTGGTCTCATCTGACCAGAGCACCTTCTTCCACATGTTTGCTGTGTCCCCCACATGGCTTCTTGCAAAGTGCAAACTGGACTTCTTATGGCTTTCTTTCAGCAATGGCTTTCTTCTTGCCACTCTTCCATAAAGGCCCGATTTGTGGAGTGCATGACTAATAGTTGTCCTGTGGACAGATTCTCCCACCTGAGCTGTGGATCTCTGCAGCTCCTCCAGAGTTACCATGGGCCTCTTGGCTGCTTCTCTGATTAATGCTCTCCTTGCCCGGCCTGTCAGTTTAGGTGGGTGGCCATGCCTTGGTAGGTATGCAGTTGTGCCATACTCTTTCCATTTTCGGATGATGGATTGAACAGAGCTCCTTGAGATGTTCAAAGCTTGAGATCATTTTTTATAACCTAATCCTGCTTTATACTTCTCCACAACTTTAACCCTGACCTGTCTGGTGTGTTACTTGGCCTTCATGATGCTGTTTGTTCACTAAGGTTCTCTAATAAACCTCTGAGGGCTTCAAACAACAGCTGTATTTATACTGAGATTAAATAACACACAGGTGGACTCTATGTACTTACTAGGTGACGTCTGAAGGAAATTGGTTCCACTAGATTAGGGGTATCAGAATAAAAAAGACTGAATACAAATGCACGCCACACTTTTCATATTTATTTGCAAAACAAAATGTGAAAACCATTTATCATTTTCCTTCCACATCACAATTATGTGCCACTTTGTGTTGGTCTACCACATAAAATCCCAATAAAATACATTTACATTTTTGGTTGTAACATGACAAAATGTGGAAAATTTCAAGGGATATGAATACTTTTTCAAGGCACTGTAAGACACCATATGAGACATAAGTCCATACGACACACAGAATGGGTCTTGCCCCATCCCTTCTCCCTCCTCACAGGAGGCAGAGACCTGGGAGACCAGCTGCTCTCGTGCACATCACTGGATCCCAATTGGGCTTGGGTAAGTATTGGGGGGGGGGGCTTCAGTCTTTATAACCACTTTAAAAATCACCTTAATTTTGCTTTCCCAAGAGATTTTAATGCATCTTACCAAAATGGCAAAATTTTGCTAAACACTCATGTTTTTCATTGAAATTTCAAGGAATTGAAAACTTTTCACTTCACTTCTCCACATTTATAGAATCTTATGATGAAACAACTTGTATCATCACTGAATAAAATAAGATTTTAGTACTCACTGTAAAATCCTGTTCTTGGAGCCCCAGGCGATTTGGTTATGCTGGACATCTTGACTTGTGAGTCATCCAATCCCGGATATCAAACTTTGTTCCATCGTGAGGATCCACCAAAAGACTGAAAGGAGGCATTTCCCAGGTTCTAGAGCTGGATATGTCAACCACCCGGCCAGAGACACTCTAGACCTTAACGGCAAATTAATGGCCTTGAAATTTAAATGATTTGTCTCATGATGACAGGATGTGGAGTTGTAAGGGTCTGAACTGAAACTAGGCAAATGGTACTGCTTCAAAGGAGGTTACTAACAGTCCCATAATTCTCATGCCAAAGCAAAGAGTTGGCCAACTCTTGGAAAAAAAGAGTCCAAGTCTGGGAGCAGAGAGTTTGAAATGTTTTATAGGGAAGGAGAACTTTTGATTATGTTGTGTCTAGAATAAGGCCCAGATACTCCAAGTAATGATTTGTTGCCAAGTGAAACTAGGGTTTGAACTGTCCATACCATACTGTCAGTCAAGGATCCAAGTGAAACTAGGGTTTGAACTGTCCATATCATACTGTCAGTCATGACTCGTGCCGACTGCTTCTTCAAGAGAACGTCATCCAGATATCCCATAGTGGGGATGCCCCTGGAATGTAACAAGATAAGCACAGGTCTAGAACCGCTGTGAACAGAGTGCAGAAGAGAGCCTGAAAAGTAAAGCCATGGACTGAAAGTGTTGGGGACCCACTGCAAAGAGGAGAAATGCCTACAATGCTCGAAAAATAGGGACATGCAAGTACACATCCTTAACCACTTCAATACCGGGCATTTAGAGCACTTCCCGCCCAGACCAATTTTCAGCTTTCAGTGCTGTTGCATTTTGAATGAGAATTGCGCGGCCGTGCGACACTGCACCCAAACAAAATTTTTATCATTTTGTTCCCACAAATAGAGCTTTCTTTTGGTGGTATTTGATTGCCTCTGCGTTTTTTATTTTTTGCGATATATATAAAAAAAGACCAAAATTTTTTTAAAAAATATTTTTTTTCTTTGTTTCTGTCACAACACTTTGTATAAAGTACATTTTCGGGCACTGGTGTGGCTACACTGATGAGGCTAGACTGACAGGCACTGAGGAGGCAGTACAGATTGGCACTGATGAGGTGGCACTGATAAGGTTGCACTGATGATGGGGCACATATGCAGCACTGATGGGCGGCACTGATAAGCAACGCTGACAGGCACTGACACGTGGCACTGATATGCAGCACTGTTGGACACTCATAGGCGGCACTGATAGGTGGCACTGGGCACTGATGGGCAGATAGGTGGCACTGCTGGGCACTGAGAGGTGGCACTTTTAGGTGGCACAGGTGGGCACTTTTAGGTGGCACAGGTGGACACTGATAGGTGGCACAGGTGGGCACTGATAGGTGGCACAGGTGGGCACTGGTGCATATAGCACTGTTAGGAATGGCACTGGCAGGCATCATACATGGGCACAGTGCCATCCCTACAGTGCACTGTATTGCCCTTGTGGTCTAGTGGGGGCTCCCTGGTGGTCCTGGGCGGCCTCCTCACGGTGTCCGGGGGGGGGGGGCTCCCTGGTGGTCCTGGGCAGGCTCCCTGGTGGTCCAGTGGGGTGATCCTGAGGGTGGCTGCACTGATAAACATTCAGCGCAGCCCCCCCTCATCAGGCGAGCAGCCGATCGGCTCTCCGCTGCTCAGGTCTGCAGACCCGAGCAGAGGAAAAGATGATAAACGGCTCTTCCTATTTACACTGTGATCAGCCGTGATTGGTCACGGCTGATCACATGGTAAAAGGCTTTGGATCAAAGCTTTTTACCTCGGTCGGTAATGTGGTGGGTCAGACTGCGCGGGGCGCACGATCGCGGATTATCCTGAGGACATCAATAGACGTCCAGTCAGGATAATGAACCACCCGTCCGGACGTCATTTGTCTATACGCCGGGCGGGAAGTGGTTAATATGTACAGAGGTCAGAAAGTCTTCCTGATGGACAGATGCTATAACAGACCTGGTGGATTCCATGTGGAATTTTTAGTTGCTGGATTAGAGGAGTACTCTTACCCCCCAGTGGCATCCTTGATCAGGGTGTCCAATGCAGCTCGGAAGAGATGTTAAGCCAGAAAGGACATTCATAGAAGAATTCATAGCTTTTTACATGCCTGTTCTGCATACCAGCATTTCAACCAATGAATTATCGCATGAAAGCAGGTAGAAATGCTGCTTAGCCTAATTTCCTGCACTTTTTGCTGAGCTCTGCCTCTGCTGTTAATAAAAGGGAAGAGGGCTCTGCTCAGACAGACTCAGTCTGCATGGGAAGAGAAACAGACAAGACAGCATGTAATCTCCAGTCACTTCACAGAACTGCTGCAGCTGCCAGAGGGAGCCTTACCTGCTTCTAGGTACCTTTCATGTGTAGGGGGATTGCTGGGGCCCGCATTCAACCCTGAAGAACACCAGCTGCTGGATATTGCCATTATGGACCCTTTCCTGTGCATGTACACTGGTGCAGCCACAAACCTAAGTTAGGGAAAGACTGCACACTTTGTTTTGGAAATGTTATGCTGAGAGTTTCCAGTAAACCTTTTGAAACTTTGCCTTTGCCTGATTTGAAGTTACAAAATAAGTATATGTAAGTAACCGGCACAGAGTCTACAGCTTGTGATCTCTGTGACCAAGCCCTGGAAGGCGAGGCAAAATGTGGGGGACGTGGCCGGAGTACTGCTGGCTGAGGACATACTCATATCCACATATGAAGTACTGGCTGGGTTTTGAGTGGCATCTTACCCCACATATGTTCCCACATTTGATTTAGTGCCTGACATTTGCTTCCACATTCTGAATACCAGAAGAGACACCTGTTATCCTCCAGCTTTGAGCAGCAAGTCCACACATGATCACAGCTTGGGTCACTTGAAACACATTGGGGTATGAAAACAGCAGTACAAGAGTTAATGTGGTACAGAAAACAGCAAGTGATTACCAGGGGTAACAAAGTTTTAGCAAGCAGCTTGTCACGAAGTGCGTACCTGTGCGAGGTGGGACAGCAAGGGAGTGCAAGAGTGCTTATTGGCATTATCTCCCCTAGCAGTCTGTCTCCCATAACAATGGGAGCGGATCAGCACTCAGAGGTCCCCAGCCTGGACACAGGTACAGAAGAGCAAGAGTTAAGTTAGTGAGTGCATGGAAGTCACAGTGGGCACATGGCAGGGCCCCAGTTCATTACTGGGAGTGAGATAGCAGAGATATGCTGGACAGGTGGAGTGGGCATTCATGGGCGTCCGCAAGTAGGGGCAAGGGGGGCAATTGCCCCCCCCTGGAATCAGGGATCAGATCAGGGGTTCCCCACTAGGTCCTTATCCTCTTGAGCCATGTATGCAGTTTCTGACAGTCTCTTGGGCCATGTATTCAGTCTCTTACCGTTTCGTTTAGTTGACACTAAAGGGTTTGAATGGCTATTAAAGGTAACCATCCTCATCTGTGATATGTTTGCTTGTAATTAGTGTGTGTGTATAAAAGGTCAGTGAGTTTCTGGACTCCTGACAGACCCTTGCATCTTTCATATAGTGCTGCACTGACGTTTCTGGATTCTGAGTCATGGGGAAAGCAAAAGAATTGTCAAAGGATCTGTGGGAAAAGGTAGTTGAACTGTATAAACCACGAAAGGGATATAAAAAGATATCCAAGGAATTGAGAATGGCAATCAGAAGTGTTCAAACTCTAATCAAGAAGTGGACAATGAGGGATTCTTTTAAACCAAACCACGGTCAGGTAGACCAACTAAAATTTTAGCCACAACTGCCAGGAAAATTGTTTGGGATGCAAAGAAAAACCCACAAATAACTTTAGGTGAAATACAGGACTCTATGAAAACATGTGGTGTGGCTGTTTCAAGATGCACAATAAGGAGGCACTTGAAGAAAGGTGGGCTGCATGGTTGAGTCGCCAGAAGAAAGCCATTACTACGCAAATGCCACAAAGTATCCCACTTATAATAAACCAAACAGCATAGAGACCAGTCTCAAACCTTCTGCCACAAAGTCATTTGGAGTGATGAGACCAAAATTTAACTTAATGCTGTGTATTGCCCCCTTTAACATCAATGACAGCTTGAATTTTTTTGTGGTATTTGTGGATGAGGCTCTTTTTCTTCTCAGATGGTAAAGCTGCCCATTCCTCTTGGCAAAAAGCCCAGTTGTGGCAGAAATTATAGTTGTTCTACCTGGCCGTGGTTTGGGTTCAACAGAACCCCTCATTTTCCACTTCTTGATTAGAGTTTGAACACTGCTGATTGGCATTCTCAATTCCCTGGATATCTTTTTATATCCCTTTCCTGTTTTATACTGTTCAACTACCTTTTCCCACAGATCCTTTGACAATTCTTTTGCTTTCCCTATGACTCAGAGTCCAGAAATGTCAGTACAGCACTGGGTGAATGATGCAAGCGTCTGCCAGGAGTCCAGAAATTAATTGACCTTTTATACACACACACTAATTACAAGCAAACAGATCACAGGTGAGGATGGTTACCTTTAATAGCCACTCAAAGCCCTTTGTGTCAAGTTGTGTGCATGTTAAAATCACAGGGTATGTAAACTTTTGATCAGGGTCATTTGGGTAGTTTCTGTTGTCATTATGATTTAAAAGGAGTAAACACAATTGATTGATAATAAATGAAATTCAGACAAACACTAAGTCTCTGAAAAATGGCCAAAAAAATCATAAATTCTGCCAGGGTATGTAAACTTATGAGCACAACTGTATATGTTTGTTGATTAACTTACTGTTTAATTAAGATTACTGTTAGTTGTTAGCTGTTAATTAGATTGGTGTTTGAAGTTTGCATTGTCATGCTAATATCCTCAAGAGGGGAATGTCCTCCTGTGGGGTATACAATATGTGTCTGAATTTCAATAAACAGTCATTCCTTTGATCCTTATCCCAACGTCTTGTCTGTGTATAATGCTTAGGGTAACAGGGCTGGTATTAGCTCTCGGTCTGCTGGAATGGTTTGGAGGGCAGGAGGCACTGTTTGGCAGAAACACCTAATCGGGATTCCAATCGGTTCCATCACAGTAAGCATGGCACCAGTAAAGTTGTCCCATGTGTAAGGAAGTGACCCTATCCAGGGTGCCTAGCATAGCCCAGAAGAACCTGGGGTAAGCCTCCTATGTCACCCACACTTGGCACCATACGATGAGGGGAACATGGAGAAAGTGTCACCCGCCTACACTACACACATATCCACTGATAGGAAACTCATTCTGCAATAAGATGGGAGATGTCCACTAACCCATAGTAGTAGTATAGAGCAGCTGGCATGAGCTGTAAGTGCTCTATGAATAGGGGATCAGCACGACTGAATTTGGATAATTTTTTTATGAGTTTAATCCATTCTCCTAACATTTGAAAGAGTAACATCACAGCCAAAGAATGCAGTGCAGTGTCTGCCAGAGAAAACAAGGTTTGAAATATACGAAAGAATCTCCAAAATTTATTGATAAGATCCTTAAACATTAGCGTATCCTCTACAGAAATCATCAGTGCTTTATTCTATGGGACACTGTTGGATCAACAGTGGAAATGGCCTACTTCTTAAAGATTACCTCAAACTGATTTTGGGCTGCAACATGTTTGGGAGGTGTGAATATTTTACTAGAGGTTTCCCAGACTAATAGCCATGCTAGTAGAAACCACTGGCTTTTCTTCCATTGCTTTAAGTTTCTTTTTTTATAGATTTTTTTTGCCAAGTATAAAAGTACAGAAACAAAAAACAAATGCACAGTAGAAAAATAGCAATTCAAACTGCAGCTACCATTCCTACCTCCATCCCCTCACCCCCCTGCAAACAAGATAGAGTTAAAAGAAATCAAAACAAGCACAAAAAGAACAGGGTACCAATAGGTGCAGAACCAGCATGACCAACCTCAACCAAAGGTCAGAGGTAATCTATAACTCTAACATTTAGAAATCCCAGTTCCATGTAAAGGGCAACCAGACCCCCCCCCATACTCTCAGGGAATGAAGGGTATGCCCAATCCCCAGCAGGGCCAACAGAGGAAACAAGTATGATCAATTACACGCAGTTCATGTAGTTAGGCATTTCAATGACCTGTAGATAGCCAGCAGTTTCATATTCTTTCAAATGTCATAAGATATAGAATTGATAAGATTTAGGTATGTGGCTTTGTAGAGACCAAGAACTGAATTACCCATGGTCCTACAAAATGCCAGTGATCGCGCTGTAGTCTTTTGAACCATAAATAAAAGAATATTGAGCATAGTTTCTGTACCAGCACATGGAGCCAAGCCATAAACCAGTTCCAGGAGGCATATAGAATTTTGGTGTGGTACATTCACTGCTGAAACCTCACTGATAAACTGAATAACCCCTGACCAATAGCTGTGTTTTGAAGGACTGTTCCAAGATATATGTAGAAAATTGGCAGGGGAATATTCAACATTTGGAAGATACCTCTGGTAAATATCTGATCATGTGACAGGAGTACAATACATTCTATATAACAACTTGCATGGATGAGTTACTCCCTAGCAGACACTAAAGACAAAATGCATCCATTCAGTCATTACCCGAAAGATCAAGGGCACCCTTAACCCAAAGGCCTCGACATCACCTGACTGAAGGGGGCTAGACTGGGAAAAGTTCTTTGTAGATTTTGGACAGGGCCTTCCCCAGCATGTTATCTTTGAGTAACTGTTCAGGATGGGAGATTCTGAGTGACAAAAGTATTGAGCCAAATTGGACCATAAAGGCATGGCAAAGCTGCAGATAGTGGAACAAATGAGAATTATGGAGGTCTTGGCGTCTTTTCAGCTCTTCAAATCTGAGGAGTGCATTGGAATGCAGTATATCCCTCAAACCCAGAAACCTTTAGTTACCTAGATGGTCAGGTAATGGTCAACATGGTCAGGGATTTCCAGGAAGTGTATCAGTCTAGGATTTCACCTTGACAGAGTATACTGTTCATTTTTGGGCAAAGAATATGATGAATTTGTTGCCATGTGGTCTCCTATAAGGCAAGTGGTGCAGGACCTCAAAGGAGCCTAGACATGTTGCCTCCAGCACCATAGCCACACTCCCTTCATCTTGGAGCAATATTCTACAGATAAATACCATTTGGCCAGTCAAGCAATATTTGTGCAAATCTGGAACAGACACACCACTAAAACACTGAGGCTAAGAAAGGAACAAAGGTTAAGGTTAATAAAACCGGTCAACCTGTTTGTGATACTAATCCCCAAGTATTTCATCTGTGCTACCCTCTGAAGGGGAAGATTTTCATCAACTACATCCTTTGCCTTTGAGTCCACGGGAAAAATATGAGTTTTTCCCCAAATGACTTCTAGGCCAGAAAAAAGCATGAACAGATAAAGTGTCTGTAGCACCACCCACAGTCAGGGCCTCGGGTCCAGAAGAAACATGAAAAAGCTTCCACATAGAGAGCCAAATGCTCCTCATTATTATCCACATGCAGACCTTTGACATCTGAGGAACTATGAAGGGTCACAGATGGGGTTTCATCATCAACACAAAGTGGCCTGGAGACAAATGGCAGCCCTGCCTTGTTCCCCTACAAATTTCAAAGAAGAGTGACAGGGACATGGCAATTTTGAGGGCAGCCCTAGGTTCAAAACTAATTTGTCACAAATCCTCTCACACTTATCCCTTGAGTCAAACTCATCTACCTGAATTAGGAAGGTCAGTTTGAAGATGGGGAAAGAGTCTACGCAGATTTGTTTCTGTAGACATCTGAGGGATGAACCCCATTTGATCTACAGATACAAGAGAGGAGATGACATTCAATAACCTGACTGACAGCATTTAAAATAGTATTTTGAGATCTACATTCAATAACGCTATGGGTCTTTAAGACTCATCCACATAAAGTTTAAACCACTCTATGGGAAACTGGTCTGGGTGATTTTTTTTTGTTTTGGGAAGCTCAATATGGCTTGGGCAATCAAAACTTGGATCCCGACGGGAGTTTTAACGGTACAGGGACAGTGAGAAGAAACTTTAAACATCCCCTTGTTCCGTCCCGACGGTAAACAGAGGTCCGGTGAAACA